>JAXQQM020061328.1:0-479972 GCA_034641835.2 Pinus albicaulis | reverse complement strand
ACGTAAGTTTTGGCCTGAAAAGTGTGACTTGGCCCAGATTGTGCCAAAAAAGTGCGACCTGTGAGATTTGGGGGTTTTAGTGCTGTTATGAGCTGAGATTTTTGTTTGGTGTATGTTAATGCAGTTTTGTTGATCTGGAGGCTGACAAAAATGATGTTTTTGTGAAGATATGGCAGATATACGGATCAAGTGGAGAGACTTAGGTACATTACGGACAGAGATCCAGGCGGATTAGGGTGTCCGTCGTGCACTGGCTAGACATGGGGTTCTGAAATTTTTGGAGAACCCTTTGATGAGGGTTGGAGAGCCCTTGTTGGCCCGGATTATCAGTTATTGGGATCCGGATCAGGAGGCGTTTGTAGTGCAGGGGCACAGGATCGAGCTGACGGTCCAAGATTTGTATTTCTTGACTGGTCTCCCACCATTGGGGATGGTGGGAAATACATAGCCAATATTACCACGAGGGCGTAACATTATGGAGTTTGTTGAGTGACATTGTCGCCCAGGTATCCGAGTCAAAGGGAATCATATATCCATTGGTGATCGAGAGAGGTTGAAGACCCGGGCAGTGGCTGCAGCAGTGTTGCGGATCTTTGGTAGCCAGGCCTTCCATAACATCACTGGAGGGCAGATGATGATTTTAGAGATTGTGCTGAGTGGGACCTATTATGGGTGGGCCCAGATGATGTTGGAATCAGTGAAACACCAGCTATCTCTATGCAAGCAGCAAGTGAATCATGATTGTGCCTATGGGACGGTATTGTCATCTTTCTTCTTTGAGAAGAGCCCGACCTTACGACCTCGTGTGCAGTTACTTGATGGTGGACCGAGGGAGCCACGGATGCATCGGTGGGGACGATTACTATGTAGAGGAGGAGGAGGGGCGGTTGGACGGGTGTTTCAACCAGAGTTCTTTGCCCATTGGGATCAGATGCCACTATACATAGACAACTATCCCTATAGTGGGATGAGTTATTGGGGAGATCCGGACTTGTCGCTTCCGCCTGGTCGAGTATAGGGACCCGATGGTGAGTGACAAGTAAGTAATCTGTTATGTGCATTTTAGAGTTTGGGACTAGTATTTATGGTACTAATTCTGATGTTTTCTGGAATGTAGATATAACTCCGGTAAAACCGGCTGGATATATGGGACGACCTACAGCTGGCAGGGCTACAGGTGCAAGTGGATCAAGGACGGCACAAAACGAGGATATGGCGTCTTTGGTGGAGGAAATCCATCGTAGATGTGAGGGGCTGCTGACCGGTGTGTCGGAGCGTGGTTGGCATGATTTAGACGACTAGTACATAGAGTTATGTATTGGGCTACCCTAAAAGTGGCGAGGTATCATGCGATGCATGGCGATGGATGGTCAGGCTGTGCGTGATCTACAAGCTGTGGGGGTAGAGCCATTGGCTCGGGATCCTCTAGAGATTGATTATATGTAGGGCAGGTGGTGCCCCCTAGTGTTTATGGAGGGGCGAGTGGTGCCCCCTAGTGTCTATGTAGGGGCAAGTGGTGCCTCCATTTTTGTAGTTTTATTATTGTAACATGCTAGGGGCATGTCATATGTTTTAGAGTAGATGGACTCTTAAAAACACATGTTATATAATATATATGATGTTAATGTATTTGATTGATGATGTTGAAATGTTATTGTGTTGTGTGTGATAGATGCCAATCTAGAACATGATTTGCAATTTGATCTACGTAGTGATTTTGATCTCTAGGTATATGGCTAAATGTAATGAATCTAAATTCACGTATCAAAAGTTGCACTCGTAAATATTGTCTAAACAGGATAGGGCTATGCACACGATAGACACCATTAAGTTGTAAAACAAGAAGCAGGGAATCTAAATGAACATGAATGTGGAGGATGTGATGAGAGAGGGCATCGGCTAAGAGACCATGGACCGCAGCATATTCAGCCTGATTATTGGTGGCCTGATCAATGCATACCCCATTGGTAAGGACCAGGGTATGAAAGGGGGTAAAGATGGCCCATGCTACTAAAGCGAGATGGCAGGAATAGCGACTTGCCCCATCGACGTAGCCAAGATAATGTGTGGGTGATGGGGCCGATGTAATAATGTCGTAAGGCAAGAAATGAGAGGGATGAGAAAAAGGATGGAAACGTGAGGAGAGGATAGACATCCATTGATGGCTACGGGAGGGAGCAGTTCGTGTAGGAAGTCTAGGACGCATAGATCGATGAGAGGGGGATGAATGAGATCTATGGGATGAAGAGCAGGCACTCAGGCTGCGAAGGACATCGAAGATATGGATGGGATGATCGTGATGAGGAGAGGGAATGGAAGCGTCAAGGGGACTATATGACGTTGCAAAGGTACCTAAATCATTAGTATGGTAAGGAAGGTGCACATACGGGTCATTAGGGGAAATGACAGAAGAAAAAGCAAACAGATGGTCGAAACATAAAGAACCTATAAAAGTGGCGGAAGGAGGATCAGCGAAACAGACGGAGTGGATTCAGAGGGGATGTACTCCGAGGGGTGTGCGGATGATGATAGGTATAAGAGAGGAGAAGAAGATTCGAACATCTCAACATCAGGGGGAGGGATGTCAATGGTAGCCAGGGGATCTTCAAGTAAACTTGACGCATACTGAGCAAGGATGGGCGAGGCGGATTGATTTTGTTCAACTTCGTACTCGCAAATGACCTCTAAAGAGGCTCGGTAATGCGTGAGGTGAGGGAAATGCTGGGAATAATGGCCATGGAAACCACATAGAGCACATGGTTTTTTGGTGCGAAGAGTCTTTGGGTTCTTGGCTACGGATGAGGAAGTGACAGAGGTGTCAAGGACCGTAGATTCAGGGAATGCGACTTTAACCATGGGTTGGATACGGGGCAACTCAGGACAAGTATGGGTGGGATGACTGATACCATCGTACAGGGCACAAGGCTTGGAAGGTTGGAGAGGGGTAGGGTCAGTTGCGGTGGCCTTGTCAGTGGATGCCCCCTTGTGAGTTTTTCGTTTCTTGCCGATAGTTGTCGCAGCATTAGGAGGGTTCTGCGGAGGGGCTAGGGGCACTGTGGTGGTGGAAGGAGCGAAGGGAATAAGTTGCACGGGTGTCATGGCTATGCATGGTTTGGGGTGGCCTGGTGGGGTCTCGGTTGGAGGAGTAAGATACCATACTGGAATTCCCAAGGTTAAATTAGGGAGGGAAAGGGTGGCCATGACGGGAACTGAATAGATGCCAAGGGGGGCCAAGGAAAGGTATTTGACCGGCGGGGTAGTGACCAGGGGGGATGGCTCCCATATGGTGGAGACCAGGGGGAACCGACTCAGGAGGGTAGGAAGGTTCCTGAGTGTGATGGGAAGGGCTGGGTGAAAAAGGTTCAGTTTACTGAAGAGAAGGGTTAGGAGTAGGAGGCAGTGGGTGAGATAGAGGTTGTTGACTAGCAGGAGCAGGCTGTGGAAGGCTAGCCTGAGACGATTGCATCATGCAAACATTCGTTGAGCTGGGTTCAAAGATGGGAGGAGGGGGAGGACCAGGAAAAGTGCCAAGCAAAGAGGAGTATTTGTAGACACCGGGGGAAACACTGGTCAACGAATCAACAGTTGGTTTATTGGTGACAATAGAGATGGTGGACTCAGGGGAGGTTTGAGATTTTGGTTCATGGTAGGTCAATTGGTCAATGGTGAAAATCTTGCCATTATGAGGAAAAAAATATTGCGGTGGACTGCGGACGGGATGAATGACATGGCATAGGTGTAACTACGCCCCAAAAGGATGTTGTAGTCAAGAGGGGTGTCGATAACTTCAACGTCAACACAAACAGTCTTTCCGGCAAGGGTGATAGGACAGTTACGAAAGAGGCCAATGGGCTGGGAGGCATGGCCATCCCATGCATGAAGGGTGATGGTGGAAGGGGCAAGTTCAGGGGATTCGAGTTGTTTCCAAACCGAAGCGGACATTATGCAGGTGGATGCCCCCTCATCAATAATACACCGAGCAACATTGGTGTTTCGGATTTTGACTGGGATTTGGAAAGAAACTAAAGGAGGAAGAGGGGATGGTCTGACTGACGGGCGTCGAAAACAATCAATTGGTCATCAACACAATCTACAACGCCCATGGTAGATAGTAGAGCCCTCTTTTGAGAAGGACACGACTAGAGGAGTTCTACTGTTGAAATGGTAGCAGGAGATTGGGCTAGATCGTCTACTATGCTGTATGAATGGGCAACCCGACCAGAGGCAGCATTTCGACGTAATGATCCCTTAGGAGGCTTGGGATGAACCTCGGTTTTGGGCAGAGGAAGTTTCAAGGGACCATTGGGTGCCGATAGAGGCTCTGTAGGACGTGACGATGGAGACTCAGAGACAGGCAGAACAGGAGGTGTGGAATACTGATGGGACTGAGTTTGAAGATTGAGGTCGACAGTGAGAGGTGGCTCAGAAACCATCATGAGAATCTAGTAATCAAAGGAACTAGAAGGGGAAGGGTGAGTGGTTACCGGGGTGTGAGGTGGTTGAGTGGCCATGAATCCTTGTTGCGGGAAAGGGTCGGTAAACACAGCAGGTTGAGAAGTATTGGGGGTGGGAGGGGCAGTAGGGAAGGAGTGATGTCCCCGTATTGTGGCCTGGGAATCCAAAAGTTTCCGCATTTGTGGTAATAAGAGACAATCGTGAGTGTAGTGACCATAAACACCGGAAAACGAACAGGGCTTATTGGTGCGGAGTGGCTTGTCCGGCTTGGGCTGAGAGCCTTGTGGCTGGTTCGCAGTGGTAGAGTTGATATTGGAAGGAGTGGGTCCATGATTACCAGAAGCGGATTGATTGCCCCGTCTCCTTCTATGAGAAGGAGGAAAGTTAGGTGCCCCCTGTTGTGCAAATACTTGCCCTAGGGGGGGTAGTAAGTGCGGTTGTGGGGGTGGAAAAGGAAATGGAGTGGAAGGTCCAAATGCTGGAGGAGTGGGGACATTAGGTTGTGGATATGGATAAGGGGTGGGGTGGGCAATAGTAAGGTAAGCATGAGGGTGGGAAAAAGGAGGAGGCATGCCATAGCCTGAATACATGCTACCGGGAGGGGAGAAAACGCCGGAGGGGCTGGCCCTTAGAGGAAAACCATGGCTCGGAAGAGGTTGGGTGGAGGTATGTGACAGGGCTCCAACGATACCGTCGGCAGAGTGAGATTCCCCCGAGGCATTAGGGCCATCGAGTTTGGGAAGGTCAGGGAGGATGGTATAAACATAACGAGATTGGGTGTAGATAAGGTCATACTTCAAGGCTATTTGGAGGGCGGCTTCTTCGGTTTGGGGAAAATGGGATGTGACATCTTTGCCAATGGGAGGTAAGAGGGAGCGAAGGAACTAGTCCATGTAAACCCGATCTTCAAAAGGGGGAGCGCGGCACAAGCTTCGTCTTCGCCTCCATTACTGGACATGAGCATAAAGGCGGGTCGAAGAGGATTGATGGAAAGAGGTTAAAAGCTCAGTACCAGTGTCGTATCAGAGGGGGAGCTGGAAGTAGGATAAAAAGGCTTGGGAAATTGTCGCAAAAGTGGTATGGGAGGAGGTGGCCTGTTCAACATACCATTTAGAAGCGTCGCTTGTAAGCGTGTGTTGGAACAATCTAAGACAGATGGAGTCATCGGTGATGGAATTAGAGGAGCACCACACGTGGAAATATCAGATATGGTTAGAGGGATCTTCGCTAGTAAGGCCTTCGAAACTGGGAATGTTAGAGGGGAGCTTGGTTGGCATAGGATGCCAACTCACATTGTGGCGAATGGGATCATTAATCAGCTAATTGAAGTTGGGGAGACTGAGGCCAGCCATATAAGGGAGTAATGGGGCAGTCGAGGTAGGTTCCGTAGTGGTTCCACTGGAAATGGACCCGGCGGTAGAATTGGGGTTAGGGCTAGGTTCAGAACTAGACATGGTGAAGGGAAAAGACGGGGAACCAGAAGTAGGGGGGAACCTGAACAATCAGAAGAGGAGTTGGAGTGCGGACTCAGGGGCAGATTGACTCGTGGACGACGGGAAGGAGGAAGTCATCCAAGCAGAAGCTGAGGATGAAGGCCAAGAACTCTCTGGGAGCGGCGCCTTGGGGGCGTAATGATGACAGGAAGAAGATAAACCGACGAGGGCAGGGGGGGACAAAATCAAGTGAGGTCAAGGGCAGAGAGGTGCAATGAAAATTGATTTTAAAGTCTTTTCCAGGCGGTTTTAACTAGGCACTTCTTCGCTTAGGGTCAGTGTGTGGCGTGCGTTAATTTTAATTGTTTAAACCCAGACGTTTTGAGAGTAAAAGAAAAAGTGTGCTGCGTAATGGAAAAGAAATCTGCGGTTAATAAGACTGAAAGAATAGAAAATTAACAAGTAATAATGCAACAATATAACCCAAAAAGGCGGGTCTCTCAAAACTAGTCTACAAGAGGGAAAAAGCCAGGAAAAGCACGCTAAGAGATGCCAATAGATCTAAGGTCCGAAGGGACTGGGATCTAAAGGGTGAATCAGATGAAAAGTGGTGCAGAGAACAGCAAAGAAGCAGAGGCAAGGTTGCTACTAAAAGGGAGGAGATCAGCTAAAGATAGGAGAGACAAGGCAGTGGCCTTAGAAATGAACCCAAACAAAACAAGATGAGGTCGTTTTGAGAGGGAGAAGAGTTGATCTGAAGGGATCTGAAAAGGAGGTATCATATCTGAGAAAAAGAGGGTTGAAACTCTATAAATTCAGACTTTTGAAATAGTAAAGACTCATCCACAAAAAATTGGAGAGTACTAGAGCCCTAAGGGGCAAGATTCCCTCCTAGGTGAGTGAAGCAGATCAGAAACAGGTCCAAACGGGTAGAGACAGAGGCTGGAAAACCCTGACAGAAGCTTCAGACAAACCCAGAAAAAGTGCGGAAAAATTTGCAGAAAAAGTGCAGGTTGCAGGTTCTTACCTGTTTTCAATTCAGGTCGCAGGTTTGGGGTAGAAAAGTGCGTCCTGAGGCTCAGGTCACACTTTTTGGGCCAATAAGTGCGACCTGTAGATCCGGCTGTCTCGGCGGCAGATTTCAGAAAAATTTTGTCGTCTCAGCTGTGGCTGATGTTTGTCACCTGCGCAATAAGCCCTAAACACACGGAAGTGAAAAATTTGACTGTTTAAAGGTTTTAGGGGTTAAAATCACCATAAAATAGGAAAAACAAAAAATGGAAGAGAAACCGTGGGTCTGAAATAGTTGGATATGCAGGAATAGATAAAATGACAGTGGTCGCAAAAGAAAACCCGTGTGGAGTCGCCAATTTTTAGTATGAATCTTTCGTCATAAAAGATCATTTTAGCTATGCATAAGAAATAGCCCTAACATCGATTATGGCTACAAAATACCTTTAATATTACCGCACAAATTCAGATCTAAGCACAAAAGATATTAAGCAGATAAAAAATAACATAGCTCCATAGATCCAATGAACAAGACAAGAAGAATGCATATGAAAAAGTTTTGTATTATATTAAAGGATGGGGCACTTGTGAGGAAAACAAGAAAGGTGTTTTCTAGTTCTCCTCAGTGGGATGGGTTCTTAGAAGTCCTCAGTGTTTCAGATCTAGCATTTCTCTCTCTTATGGATGTGGAAAAGCAAACATAGAACTCAATGGGAGTTCACAAAACAAAATGGAAAATGGTGACCAAGAGAAGATCCATAGTGATCTAATGCAAAGAAGGTGACTAATGAATGGGGAAACCCCCCCTATTTATAACAAAATATTGGGGTGGTCTAGAACTCGGTGCATGAATAAAATATTATTAATCAAATTCTAGAAGCACCTTTAGGAATATTTTATTATATTTGTTGGAGGGAAAAGGATTCTTGACTTGGGTCAATTCCTTTATTTATAAATAATAAATAAATAAATGATTTATTTATCATTTTAGGGGAATGATGGGAATATGATTAAATAAATAATGATTTGTTTAATTATTTATGGATGATTTAGTCAAATTTAACTAAGAATATTATTTAAATAATGATTTAAATAACTTATTCTTAGGAAATAATTAAATAAATGAGGGTTTATTTAATTAGTTTCCTTATTTTGGGTTAAATATGACGAAATAAGTTATTTTATATGGTGAAAGAAATTTTACTTAAGGTAAAATTGGTCTTACATGGTGTACTTGGATTCATCTAATAATAATAGGTTAGATGACCAAAAAAATGGTGTAACAAATCTACTTATCTGTCAAGATTAAATAGTTTCACAGATTTTCATTCTCTAATCTATCAACATAAAATTCAAAACACGACCAAATCAAGGTTAAGCAGTTTGATTTGTCATGAGCTGTGGCATTTTGGATAGTTTGCACACAAAATTTATTTTTTCACAAAATAAACAAACTGAGGGCAATAATTTGGAATTTTTCATTCATCCCTCTCTTTTCTTTTTGGTTTAGATTTGAGCTTTGGGAACCAAATATATTTTCCTAACCTAATCTACTAATAAGCCAAGTTTAAATCATTTGGAAAATCTTAATTTTTTGACTTATCAGCAGAAATTTAAAGCATGTTCAATCATGATTAGGTGTATGACTGAACAAGACTTTCCTTTCTCAAAAGTAGTGGCATTTGGACTTGCACACTTTCAGAAACATTATTTTTTGGTATATTGGTTTACCTTTTCATTTTACCTGCCCTCTTTTCTCTTTTTGTTCTTTTTCTCTCTTTTTTGTCAAAAAAATATAAAACTAAAAATATTCTCATAGTACTGAGCTTATTTTCAATACCTATCTATCCTAGTCTAATTTTGGAGGTATATTTTAACTAGGTGAACTCCCTTCTCCAATTCCACCAATCAAGTAAGTGACTAGATGATTGATTTTTATTCATCCTTTTAGGTATGTTGAAAAAACAAAAAGGCCACTCCCATCTTACCTGTTTTTGAACAGTAGTGCTTAAAATTTTCTTTAAACCCTGCATCAAACTGCTCCTGGGATATTTTACTCCCTTTTCAAATGTATCTAAGAAACCACCAAAAGGATCTCTGAATAATACCTGACTATGAGGATTTAAACCACGGGCTTCATCCAGGACTACTTCTTGTTCCATTTGGTTGTGCTTGGGATGCTTTTGATAAAGACACCCCACCTCTTCTTCATGATAATTTGACTTGGCAGCCTCATTACATACTACTGTTCTATCTTTAAACAAACCCAATATGCTTTGATTGAATGGGTTGCTTTTTGTGTGAAGGTCCTTATCAGAAGAATTCTTTGACAATAGGTCTTCTTGAGAAAGTAGTACAACATCAGTATCAATATGTTCTATAATATCTGTATGAGAAAACACATCAGTGGATAGGTCAGCAGTGGAATAAATAGAAATATCTTCTTTACATAAATTTTTTTAGGTTGGATGTATGTTTACGATCTGATTGATTTCTTCTTCAGTTAAAAGAGGAGGCATTTTTCGCTTTCTTTGGACAGAAACCCAATTTCCCTCTTTCTCTTGTGAAGGCTAGTTGTAAGGTTGAAGGTCTTCTTGAGCCTCACATAGAAGAGATGGTGAATCATCACTTGTCCCTCCAGATAGATCTTGTTGATTTTCTTCCATTCCCTGATTGATTTCATCCTCAACCAACTTCTCTTGGTTGTTATGACAGTTAATTTGAGTATGAAATGCATGAATTTCCTCTAATATATCTTCAGGATGCCAATTTCCCAAATATTAATCAATGTTTACAAGGTATTGTATGAGATCCTCAGATTGATCACAACCTTTTTCCGTTAATGATAAAGATGAAATTTTTTCTTTATAATGCTCATAAAATACCTTGTGGAAATCCTTTAAAGAAAACAAACTACCAGGGTCCAAGCCTTCATACCATTCGCTTGCTTTACCTTCTAATGTCACCATGAACATTTTCATGAGGCAGTCCTCATGCCATTCAACTTTTAACCTCCATGTATGTATATGAAATTTTATGAGATGTAACAAGGGTCATCAAACTTTTCATCTTAAAACATAGGCAGGTTTGTGTCCCAATTTATTTGAGGCATTTTTTGGGGGAATCCAGGAATGTGATCTCTATTAATTGGAGCATACTTGTGTTGTATCGTTGGATTCATATTTGTCAATTAGTCAGAGGAAAGGGTTAATCAATATTTATAACCAATCTATATTTTTCTACTAGTGGAGTCCTTAGGTTTATGGAGAGTTGTGGAGTTGCTAGGTGGATGATTTACAACTTTATTGAGGCTTTTTTTGCTGTCCACCATCAAAAATTGGATACCAATCTTGAGATATTTTGGGTTTTTTGAGTTCTTTATATAACAATAAGATTTTAAATGAGTGTCCCCAGTTGAGTTGCCATTATGTTAGGTCCCTGTAATTTTTCAGATTGGTAAGACCAAATAAACAAGGGTAAAATCAAACCAACTTTGGAGTCCTAGGACCTAGCCTTCCTGAACTCAGAGAGGGCTCTCTCTATATTTGTATAAAAGATATAACTTGATTGATTTAGGATGTTGATTTTAGGCTAGTTAAAATGATAGGGTTGTTTTTTTTGTTTAGTCTGGTTGGGTTGCTTGTTAAGAAGAACAGATAGAGTAAGAGAAATTCAAACCATTGGGTTATGGGGTCTGTGAAAGGTTTGAAGAGTACAACAAAAAATCAAGGGTATTTCATAGGGAAAGTTAAAAAGGCCAAATGGATCTTAATAGATTATGTTGGTGTGAAATGAACATTAAGTTGTGATTTTAGTAGGTTTAAAGGGAAATTAATAATCCTTTAACATATACTACAACAAGAAGAGCCTTTAAGATCACTATGCTTAAGAAAGAACCAAAGGACAGGGCACACCATAAACTTCTTTGGCCAAAATTCACCAAGTAAACTTTAAGAAAACAATCCAGCAAACCCTAGAGAGCAGGGAATTTCTAAATTCTCTAGCTATTCACTTTCAGAGAAAGAAAACATTTGAGATAACATTTCAGTAATGATTAAAGAGAAGGGAACTCCTAAATTCTTCAATCATACTTCAAAGAGCTTTAAAGTGACTTTTCAAGATAGGCCAACCGACAGGGAAAACCATACACTTCTTTAGCCTAAACCCTAGTAAAAAAACTTCAAAGAAAGCCTTAAGAACAACATTTAAAGTAGAACCAAAGGACAGGGAAAACCATAAAATTCTTTAGCCTTTATCTAGTAATTTAATCTCAAGGAAACAAACTAGGTGGAAATGGAGAGTAGGGAACTCCTAAATTCTCCAATCAAACCCAGCAGAGGAAAAATTTTAAACAACAGAAAGTAGATAGACTTAAGATGCCTCTAACAACATATCTTAACCTAAATTTTATGTTCTGTTGCAAGAGATATTGATATAAAAAATGGAAAACAGAAGGAAACAATTAAAAAATTAGGATAACATCACCATCTAACAAAGTTCATGAATCCTTTGAATGTTCTTTCTCCATTGATATTTAGTCCAAAACAGTTACAAAGCTTCAAAGCCAACTTCTTCAATACTCAAAGTCTATGAGGTATTCAGCTCAACAACCAACCAACTCCAAAAACATGAATCATCCATGTAGTATTTATTTGAAAAATGAGGAGGTGATCCTTAGCTAGGGTTTCAAATGTCATTTATTACAAATTTAATGCATTTTGACCTTTGAGACCATGCAAGGCCCAAGGAAAAAATATCTAAGACTCATTCATTGTAATAATAACTCCTAACATAGCTTCTCAGATAATTTTGGAATATGTTTTACTTCGAGGCTTCTAAATCACTTTTGAAATAACTCCTGGTAAGGGCGCAACTCCAAGGTACAGGGACATAGTGCCAGTGGAAACGCGTAGTGCCAAGGCAGAAAAAATGGCCTATTGTGCAGCCAATGTTTGGAGGTCTTCCTGATGTCCAAATGAGCTCCATGATAGCTCATTGGAAAGCTCTCTGAATATAATTTCCAAAAAATCTTTGAATTTCCAAAATGGTTCCCATATGCCATCTCAAAAATCACATCTCCCAAGACTGCTAAATGCGTAGTGCCAGTGCCAAAAAGAAGGCAGAAATGTGATTTTGTGGTGTTTTTTGGCCTTTCTTAGGGACCAGTTTTGCTCCAAATATCCAGAACATTTCTGGGGTTGATGTACTTGTCGTTAGGAACATAAATATGCTGACCATTTTGCATTTGAGTCACCCAAAAAAGGGCACAGCTCCTGTGGCATTTCACGTTTGGCCCAATTTCTGTATGTCAAACTGTCAAAAATTAAAAATGTGCACAGAAGTGCCAAAATTGAAATTTAGCTTGCTGATTAAGGTTTATAGGCTTTGAGGGACACATTAGCAAGTATTGAGCTTATATTTCTCTTTTTCCTCTGTCAAGGCCTAAATCTTTGCATGGGCTCATTTGAGCTTGGCCCTTGCCATATTCCCCTGAATGTTGTTGTCTCTTTTTTCCTTCTGTAGTTGACGCTATAAATGCAAATTTCACCTCTCAAGCCAAGACTCTCTATCTCCAAAAATTTCTATGGAAAGCAACTCACTTGGAGTGAGATGCTTTACCAATTCTTCCACTTTTTGCCTTTCCTGGGCTAAAGCCCTCTTAAGCCCAATGGTCTTTGGCCTCTTCCTAGGAAGCTAATCTTCCTCATCATCACTCTCATCAAAAACTTCCAAGGTATCATCTAGGAAAGCCTTGGCCTTTCCTACCTCTATTTGAGCTCTGCTTGCTCTGACCTCACTGATGGTCTGTTTTTCCTCTAGCTACTGATTCTCTAGCTCAAAAAAGTTAATCATATTCTTTTCCCTACCAATATTAGCTTGAAGATCACTAATCTTGGCATCCTTTCTTTTGATCAACATATTGGTGATTCTGACCTCATCCTCATCCTCAAGGTGAATCAACTAAAAATCCTTCTCAGTTTCATGTTTATCCTCCTCCTTGACAATGATATGTTTTATAACCTTTTCCTTGCCCTTATCAACCTATTTTTCTAATGAAGAAGGCATGGCCCCTTTCACCTCAAGGTAGAAAACACATGCCTGTGACCTCTCTGATATGTGAAAGGAAATGTCTCAATGTCAATCATTTTAGTGCCATCTGTCTCAATATTGCTTTCCTTGATTCATGCTCTGGTATCATGATATGAGGGTGAAGGGTTGTGGAAAGGTGATGAGGTAGGATTAATATGAGGTGACTAGATGTGAGTGGATTGTGATGCATGAATAGCGGGGTGTGATGGAGAAGTGGATATGGGAGGATGAGATGATGAAGGAATATCCCACTAATGGTGGATAGCTGGAGTAGTGAAAAACTCATTGGCAATGAATGCATCCCATGAAATGTTTTTCTGCTGAAGTTGATGCATGACCACCATATTGATGAGTTAATGATGAAATAGGCTTTGCATTTTCTGATTGTAATCTCTCTTTTGCACAATGTATGCCATTTTGTTAATGCTACGAAAAATATAGTATGGTATATGCTGCATCCTAACTCTAGTGAAATGTATAAGAAGACGGATATGGCATGAGTAGAGGTGGGAAAAACTTCCCTCACAAGTGAAATACTTCATTATTATCCTCATCATGGGTGGATATCTATCAAGAATATGAGAAAAAGGGAAGATGGACTTGTGATGATCTTTATACCTAGGTTTAAGGTATGGTTCAAAATAACTCATGACCAAGTTTTCTTGTTTGAACCACTTCTCTCCCACACTAGGTATCCCTGTAGTACCTGCAATGGCATTGGCAGACATCTCAAAGGTGATCCCAACAAGGTTGACCTACTTTTCATGTAGATTGATGATGAATAATATTGTTAACTCCGAGTGATTTTCGACTTGCTTCACTCTCTCACAAAATTTAAAGCAGCCCACATGCTTAAAGCAAGAAACAATGAGAGGGGATGCCATGAGTTCTCTTGTGGTGATAGGTTCAAATATATTTATTTTCCCTACCTTATGATCATGTATCCTTGGAATTTGTGCCTCAAAACCACTATATTCTCCCTCAAACATTTAAACTCTATTTTGGAAACCCTAGGGTGGAAGTGAAATGAAATGAGGGGAAGGGAATGAAATGGCAGCTTTGAAAAAATGAAGGGAATTATTGCATGGGAAAAATAGATGAATGTGAAACCCTCAATAAATATAATTACCCTTATTTATGACTGATTCTCTTTAAGGAGGATGAAACATTGATAAAACAGTGATTTCAAGCTTAAAATTAGGGTTTTATTAGGGTTATACTTCCATTCAATTAAGAGTGATCAAATAGCTTCAAAGCAAGGTTCATGTCATGTACTTACCACTCACTTTGGAAAATATTTGGGGGTGATTTGAAGTCATTTGGGATGTTGGAAGACTCAAAAATCCTTTCTGTCTAAGTGTGCATCGCAAATGGTTGAGTGCGTAGTGCCAACCCAAGCGTGCAGTGTCAATCTCTAAGCGTGCAGTGCCAAGGGAATTTACCACATGGTCCTTTTGCAAAGGGCACAACACTTCGGTAAGGGCGCAACGACAGTCTACATGTGGGCAGTGCCTTCACAAAATGTGTTAAGGAAATCGAGCAAGGGTGCAGCGCCAACTCACAAGTGCGCAATGCCAAGGAAACTTAGCACAATTTCACTCAAAAAATCACAAATTATTCCTTGCTGAGCGCTCTTGATGTTTTGAAAGGAAACAATGTCTCCTTTGAAGTGTTTGATGAGATTTTATAGGAAAGTGGAATTTTATTTAATTTTAAAAAACCACATTCTAATGTTTGAAGTCCTTTTCCTTTTGTCGCTAATACTCTATGACACTTTTTTCTTTGTAGGTTGTTGAAGTCATGAAGTTGGATTTTCTTTGCTCATTGAGGCTTGACATGTTTATTTTGACAACTTTGGGATTTAAATATTACATCTAGTAGCATCTTCAAAATATTCTGTAGTTTCCACATAAAATTCAACTTATTTTTTCCACCTTCTCTGGCCACCTTTTTCAAATCCCTAAGTGCATGCATTTATTTACAACAATCATCGGTGTTGTCTTCTAATTTCTCTATAACCCTTTCAAGTTCATTCATTTATGTCCAGTTCACCTTACCTTTTTTCCATATTCCATCAATATTTTCTGATATAATTTCTTCATGTTTGGCCTTGTGTGCTTCCTCCATGTTATTTTCCTACAAGTAATCACTACTTTGGCACTCAAATGGACTATCAAGTTTATAAACCCTATTCATCTACAAGACCAAATTTTTCCTCTTTCCCTTGCTGTAAATTGTTTTCATTCAGGAGTAGACGGTCTACATCATCAATAATTTCTATTGATAAATCTTCCAACACCTCTGTAGAAATGCTAAAATTTATCCCATCTTCTCACTTGCAGGTTCTGAACTGAGAAGATAATCCTCCTTGGAAATTTTAGGTCCTTCTTGAATAACCTTGTCTTAACATTCTATTATATCTGATCCAGATTCTATCAAAGGAAAAGGAGTGCCTAAAAAATCCAAGGATTTTTGGGAGCCAGAAGAATACTTGTCACAATCAATCATTCCCATATGTGTGCTGACCTCATCGGAATGAAAGGATGACCTTGAAAAAATGAAAAAACCTAATGACCTAATGGGAGTGTTTTTTAACCTGTTTTTGAAAGAAATTTGATTTAGATATTTTCAAGTGAAAACAGAGCATTGTTATAGGTTATTATGCCCAAAGGGATATGGGACTGAGTTAGCAACAAGAAATCTTAGAGGGAGGATGGAATTTATTGACAGGGTAAAATGTGGAAATGAGGTTTTAGGTAGGGAAGAATGATTAAAATGAGAGGTATTAACCCATAATGACAATAGGGTGACTTTGATATGACAAAATGATAGGTAGGGAAAAGGTTTTATGAAGATAATGAAGGCAGTGATATTTTTGAAATTCAAGATCTTCAAGGAATATTATTTTTAGAAAACAATAACCATTTCATAGTCATACAAAGATAGTGAAAAATACTGATGAATAACAGGGTCTGTTTAGGGGCAAATTCCATTGAGTGGAAATCAAAGCCAATGTATTTTTCAACGGAAGATGGTGGCCTAGATGACCACTCGTCATCTTTGATTTTCAAAACTTCCAGGGTGATCTCTGGGCTTGAAACCACAATATCATCTACAGTCCCCATGCGTAGATGCATGAGTGGACCATAATTTTTGGCCAATCTCGCAAAATTTTGATGCCTGTATTGAAATCTCATAGACAACAAGGATCCCACCAGGGGCCATTCAGTTGGTCCCAGAGGCCACGATCCCTATCTTTAATAGAAATTATATAAAAAAACTGCTATGGACAATAGAGCGATGAACGAGGAAGTGTAGGAAGGATCCCACACATAATTCATACATCTCATTGCCTCTTCCAAATCCATCATCATCTCAGAATCCAAATCCAAAAAAAAAACAAAAAAATACAAGAAAAGTAAGGGTTGCTGTGAATTGATCAAGTATCTTTGTGAAGGAGAGAATAGTGATTTTAGAACAAAGAATAAAGTACAATCCACACTTATTGGTTCTCCGATAGTGACAACCGCTGATTCTTAGAGCTGATCCCAATTCTCACCATTATACCAAAATAGGAAAACAACATTCCCAAACCAAGCCAAGCAAAATTCGGCTTCCTGAACCTACTGATCGTAGAGAAAGGTAATCTAGGATGAGTTGAAAATTTGACAAAAGTAAATGTGAACACACTTAACAACATTGCAGGTCCTGGTCATGTTCCAAGGCACCTGACTTTGTCTCTATCCCTACAATGACATGTTTCCCATTTGATGAATCCTCTAATATATTAAATCTCCAAAATCTGTAGTCGAATTTTACTCTCTGGAAAACCTTCTATTTGTTGCACTGTCATTTAAAAAAATGAGTAGATTTTTGGAGGGGGCCTTTGTTGGTAAGCAGTTTCGTAGCTAGGGGGTGTGAACTATTGCAATTTATGAAACGTGGCCAAGAGTTATTTTTCAAAAAAACTAATTTTGGATCCCCCCCAGCTGTTAAAGCTTGAATGACCTTGGGGGGTCCGAAATTGAATGGAGACCATTGATCTTTATGCGTTAACATTTTACCATTTAAAAATGATCGATATTTATTTCACTTGAATAATTACATATTTTAAATAACAATAATTTTAATAAAAATTAAATTTTATATTTTTAATCAAATTAAATATTTAAAATTATTTAAAATTATCCAAGCTGGCTTAGCAACTATATGGCCATGAAACTCTATATATGCCCTCAACATTTGGCCCATAAGGAAATTGGAAAATTTTCATTGAAAATTAAAAATTTTCATGGTGCCAAAATATGTTACAACATGTCCTAATCACCCAAAGAGAAAATATTTGAGAGTTGCTTGATTGCTGAATATTTAGGGACATTTTTTAGAGTGTGCTCTTTGCTTCTACATTGCCATAGATTTGTAATTTTTTGAGTCTGTATAAGTTCTCATAATAATTAAAAGTGGTTTATCGATCAGTTCATCGATCTAGGAAGCTTCTTGGGCTTTCTCCTGCGAGTGTCGAGCCTTATTCTAGAAGGCATAGGAGAAATTATGCTGGTGATTTCTAATCAGTAGCAGCTAATGCATTAGCGAGTGATCCACCACTTAGGGATATAATTTATGATGGTGATGTTAGTGTTAATCATGTTTTAGAGAGGAGTACTCTACTCCTTTCTAGGGTCGTTTGTCCGGCAGAAGAAGTTGAGGTTGAAGAAATTCTTGAACCTCCAGTTACTCCTTTGTATTTTCTTCGTGCTAGTTTTTGAATGTTTTATTATATGTTTGGCCCCTGATTCATAGGCTGGGAAGCCCTCATATTTTCCGTTCTTTTATTTTGATGGCCATTGCTAGGAATACAACTTTACCTATGAGTACCTCAAGTGTGCATACTCCTCTTTTGACAGAAGGAGGAGGTATCATTGCTATAATGACCATCACTCCTAGCACTATGATTTTTGGCTCTACCTCCATTCCATCTACGAGTGGGGAACCCAAGATTTTTCTTCCTATATTGTTCCCTTTTCATTTTGGATGCCTTCTAGTGCAATTCTATCAGAGTTTCTTTCAGTTCTGCATCCGCTGTCTCCACACCCATGTCTTATATGGCCAGCAAATCAACTTCTTTCTAGGCTTTTTCCCTTGGAAGTTGTCATATTCCTCATTCTGGGCCTTCCTTAGGTTCTTTTCCTTTCTCCACGCAAATTCAAGGTTTCAATCCCTTTCTAAAAGGTCAAAGTTATGATACTTTCAAGGTTGGAAACCTGTTTTCAGTGGTTTAGGAATCAGGAATCAGGAATCAGTTCATGTATGGTCATTAGGGGAACATGCCTTTCTCCTCCAGTGGTACCTCTCTAGTTTTTTCTCATTTAGCTAATGCATGGAACCCTTACCAATGGGTCTCATCTTCTCTTAATACTTAGATTGGGGGGGGGGGTAATTCTTGTTTATGGTAACCCTTCTGTGGGAGGAGTTGCTACTCCAAATTTGTCTGGACCACAAGGTTTTCCTTATGGTTCTGATTCTTCTAAAAACATTCCTTGGGAGCCTAGTGTCTCATCAAATCCAAGGTATTCTTTTCAAAATGTTGGGAATCCTTCCCAAGGTGGATGGAGTTATCAGGGTCCTCTGCTCTTAACTTTCCTAGAAACATTAAATTTTCTAGATCTATTGAAGTTTACTAATGATAAAATGCAATAGAGCCTAGCTTGGCCTCCGGTTTCTACCAAGCTTCCATTAGATATTACAAAATTTGAATAGAAGACTGGTGAGGATCCAACTGACCATGTCACCACTATCCACTTATGGTCCTCATCAAAATCCCTTATTGATGATTCAATGAGGTTGAGGTTATTTTAGCACACCTTGACTGGAAATGATTCTAAATGGTACATTGATTTAACTAGGAACATATTTGCTTCATTTGGTGAATTGGCTACCATGTTTTTGAATCATTTTCAGTTTCCCTTTTGTTATGATGTTGGAACTAACCTTTTGGCCAACGTCTAGACAGATAAGGAAACTCACATTTCTGACCATATTCAGGAATGGATTAGAAGGAAGAGGCTCATTAAAGCCTATATTCCAAATGAATTCCTTCTCGAATGGTTCCTCAAATATTTACAGCCATAAATATCAAAGGATGTATCTCTCTCTAGGGTATTCACTGAGGACCAGACTATCTTTAGAGCTCAACAATTAGAACTTACCTATTCTCAGTCTAGGATTCTTAATAAGATTTTTCTAGATGATCCTCATTCCAAGATAGATTTAGTCAAACTGAACCGAGGTCCCCATGCTAACGGGATTTTTGGTTCAATCGATAATAATACGACTAACCTTTTGAATCAATTGCAGTTTTTTCTTTAAAATATCCTCCTTCTATTCAGGCTACGTTGTCAGTGTATATGCCTTCCTAGCCTTTAATTATTAACATTGTCCAATCATCTAACCCCAAAGGAAATCAAAAATATGATGGGAAGAAGAAGGGGTGGAATAAGAATAAGGATAAGGATGGGAAGGGTAATGTGAATAAACCCAACGATAATGTTGGACAGGGTAAGAGAGAGTCGAAAAATAAAGTCAAGTTTCCTTGTAAGTTGTGCACTTGAGAAAATATCACTCATATTTACCCTAAGATTCAAGATTCTCAATTCTTATTATCTCAGTGGGGTTCCTCTAGTTCCTAGGTTTTCTTGACTAATGTAATATCCATTTTTCAGGAACAACTACAAATTGGGAATAATATGAGTTATTACCAATGTGGATCTACATCCATGAACCTCATACAGGTATAAAAACACTTAAACGTCAGTAAAATACACAACATAAAAGTTATACAACGTTTTACAAGACAAAAGGTGGGGAAAAGTGAGGATTTTAGCCATAAAACGAGTGTATTAGGATATTTTCGTACAAATAAGATGGGAAAGCGGTTATATATGATAGATAGGGTTATTAGGGACTCCCATGTAGAATTTAAGCAAAAAAAATAAGTTTTTCTATGTTAAACAGTTCCTCCTTTCCTAAATAGGCTAGAAAACCCTAATTTCCCAAGACTAGAATTATGCAGAAATTTACTGAGGCATGTGAGCGTGGTTTTATGAAGGGTGTGACTGAAATAAGGTCTGAAAATTCACAAATAATCTCAGGGACATAACTCATAAACTTTAAAAAATAAGAATGAAAGAATACAGAAGAAATCCTCAAGGAAGAGGTGCTACAACCATGTAAAAAGACTGCATAACAGTGACAACGTATTTTTCAGGGCTGAAGCAGTATTTTATTGATTCTTCAGATCTCTATCAGATAATTACATAAAATTATAGATCTAATAGAGATCCATGTACAAGAAAAGTTGATCGATACATTCCCCTTGGGGTTTTGCTCAAAACATGAAGCACTAGAAGTAGATCTGAGATCTAAAAACTTCAGATCTGCAAAATGATTCAAAAATTATACATAATACAAGTACATAGAATATCATATCTGAAACAAAACACAGATTGGTTAGCCAATCTATGGATCACCACAGTGAAGGAAGAAACCCAACACCGGAGATCTCTCCTCCAAAATGCAAGCAAAGCACCCAGCAGCTGTGGATCTAAAAATAACGCTGTATTAGGGAGATAAACAGTGTTGTAGCTTCTGAAGATGATTTTTCCTGATTCCAAGATATGGATCTGAAGTATAATCAGAAAATGAACACTTTCAGGAGGTTAAATGACACTCTCACTAAAAAGAGCCATTGCTATCATCTAGATCTGAGCAGATCTAGATCTCCACTTGCTACAACTAATAAGACAGCTCAACCCTCAACATGATCAGTGTTGTAATTTAAGGTGAAACTTGGCCCAAGCCTGATAGTGGAGAATTTTAGCACAATTCTCCTCCAAGAGCTGCTCAAGGAAGGAGGTGGGATTCATGAATAGGAATGCCCAACAAGGGATGTCTAAGCAGATATAAATTCAGAAATAATGTCTTCGAAAACCTTTTCCTTGTTGCCCTCCTCTTCCTTTTATAAGATAGAAATCTTGCCAAACCTTAAACCACCTTGAATCATTTAACCCCTTTCACATTACAACCTCCTTCTAGAACTATGCTGTCCCTCAAAGAGGTTCAATGCATCTAGACTACACTGTTTGACTTGGTCAAATAGGATCCCCTCCTATGATTTAAACCCTTTAAAACCTGCAAGATATAATTTAAACAACCCAGATATGTCTCTGTTCACATAGGCATTGATTTATTCTTATTTTTCAGGAGTTTTACATGTCCTCCTTCACCATTTATTCATTAATCATGAAATACAAAATAAATAAGGAAAAATTAATGTTCCAATTAGCTTAAGCTAATTTAGGAACATTACAGTCTCCCCCTCCCAAATGTTGCTTGTCATCAAGCAACTGCAAGGGTGCTGCAAAACTTCCCCTTCTTCTCTTGTGGCCTCCTCATTAAATAGTCTCCCCCATTGTTCTAAATTTTCTGCAATACCTTTCTCTCCCAATGGTCCTTCCTCAACATGAAAGTTTTCCTTTTATGAATAAACCAAAGGGCTCCCATCATGAAGAAATGGAAGGTTGTTGTGGAAACCTTCATGTTGATCCATTGCCTCCTCAAGATAGAAGTGATGACAATCATGGGGATTTTCATGATCCATGAAAGACTCCCATCTCCATGCTATCATCCAAATGAATTGGATCACCTTCCATCTTGGAAATCCATAGAAAAAATCCTCCCCAATACATATCGCTCACTTTACAAAAAGACAAGTGATCTATCATAGTGGCCATACAAAATCTCATGCTCCCATGGAAGCATGCAATGCAAAAATAATGGGGAACTCCTTCCCCCAAGGGCACATTCAACAAGTGTGCCTTTCCTCCAACTATGCTCCCAAAAAAGATGAGGACATCTTCAGCTTGTGGGATCATGATTAGAATCATGCTAGCTACCATGTGTGACAAATGAGAAGGAAGATGTTCCCTCATGTGCAACCAACATAGTTTTATCCTTAACTGCCATAGAATAAGATATGACAAGTGCCTCCCCCAACGCTTGTTTGATGCCTCATGTCTTTGGAATGCTTGGAGAATGTACATCATGGTTGGTGTAAAAGAATCACACCATGAGGAATATAATAGATTTCCAAGGTTCTCCAAGGAATGACCCGCATTAACATAGTTCATGGCCTTGAGTGGCCCATGAAACCCATCATACTTAGTGCCCCATCTTGGCACAATATCTTGCAAATGAGTGTTAGAAGAATATAAGCATATAGGAGATACATTATAATGCTCAAAAGTACAAGCTATTATGAATCTATAATTTTAGCAGATTGGTGAGACTAAAACTGCAGAAGAAACATTATTTCAACTGACTTTGAGATTCTAGGATCTAGCCGTCCTGAATCCGGAGAGGGATTTCTCCAATAAGTGCAAAGATGGATTTGTCTTTGAAATTTGGGGTAATGATATTAGGCTAGTTATGAAGGCCAAGCGTTTTGTTTGTTTTTGGATGATTGAGCATGATTAATGTTTGACGTGGAAAGTCCCAAATGCAAAGAGTTTCAAAGGTGAGAAGTTGCAAGCAATTAGAGTAAGCTTCGGCCAAAAAGATAGATAATTACAGGTTTTAGTCCATTAGATATGGAGTCATAATAGGGTTTAATTGGAACAACAAGAGGCAAGAGTGGTCCATGGCACAAGTCATCTATGTCTAAGGATCTCTTTGAAGTTTGATTTATGGAATGAAATGATACAATAAGAAGGAGAAATTAACAGATGCAGAACAAAGAGCAGCACAGGATCTGGTAAGTACTTCTAAACTAGCCATCCTTTGACATAGACTCAAGAAAAACATAAAAGTAAACTAGGATCTGGTAAGTACTTTTAAACTAGCCAGCCTTTGATACACTTTCAATAGAAAGCACTTTAAAAACCAAGGGAAACTTGAAGGAAATTGTTGGAGTAGAAGCCAGCGGGCCGGGCTCACCACAAATCCTTTCCTAGCTCTGCTTTACTTGGTTACTTTCAAGACAAACACAAAAATAACACAGAAAGGCCTAAGATCTGGTAGGTACTTCTAAACTAGTCATCTTTTAACACATTCCAAGGGAAAAATTCAGACAGCTTGTGGAGATAAAACTAGGACCAGGGCACACCATATCTTCCATAGTTCATCTCTACTTAACTAATACTGAACATAAAATTCAAGAATAATATTCATCTAAGGAAATAAGATGAGGGAACACCAACATTCCTATGTGTAAAATGAATTAAATCATTCGTAAATAACACAGATTAGAAGAAAACATTCAAATAAAGATTTTTAGTTAGAGAAGGGTACTGATATACAATAGGTCCTAACTCTATGCATGATGTTCTTTATAAGAGAAAATGGAACACAGTGAAAACAGAAACAAAATGACAAGTTACAATGAGAAAAACATCACCTTCAACATAGACCAAGATCCCATAAATCAGCTTGTATTGATGCTCCAAACCACTTACAACTTTAAGTCCAATGTTTCAGTTCAGCAATCATCTTCACTATTTAGCCTAACTAATCTATCACAAATAGAGATTCAAGGGCCAGTGAACACTATTTACAATCATAAGTTTAAGATCAAGTGTATTTCAAAGTTCTGCAACCAACCCCTCACTCATCTTCTGTAGTAGTATATATAGAAGAATGAGGAGGTGAGATCTGATAAAAGATCTCAAATTTACAATTAATACAGACTTAATGGATTCTTGGCCTTTGAGGGGCTCAATGAAGAGACTTTCATACATATCCTTTGTATTAAATGATTTACATAAATATTTAAGCTCGGTGGGAGCTTTTGTTGACCTTTGAGGCTCTGTGTGGCGTCGAAGTAACTCCGCGGATGTTTGTCATTAATTTTCCTGTAGAATTTATCTTTTGGCTGTGTTGAGAGGTGGATATTTGGTTCTGATCAATAAATTCAGCCTCTAATTGAATACTTTGAGGTACATGTGGCATTTTAGTAGTTGGGAGAAATCAATTTTCCTCAGATGTGGCAGTGGATGCGCTCCCGTTGATAAAACACTTAATATCTTCTTTAAAATGTGTTTTAAATTAGGGATTAGGCTTTTGATAAACATTATTAGCCATGATCCCCGCAAATGTGTCTTCCATCCTCTATCCTGGTTCATTTTGATCTTCTTCACTGAAACTCTCTGTCTGTGCCCGATTCATGGTTTTTTCTGGTATGCAGGGTTGCGTAGGGTTATGTGGCATCCGTGCTTCATGAATGATTGATGAAAACGTGGATTTTAAAACCTTGTGATGATTTTTCTTTGGTGAATCGAAGGCAAGAGGATCGTCATCCCCTCCCTTTGAAATTTATTCAGTCGAGGCGGAAAAATCACTAGAAAATCCTGCAAAATACAAAAAACTATTATAAAATCCATGCATTTATAGGTTTATTGCTGTGGAGGACATGTAGGGGAAGCATGGCCATTGGATGGCATCATCCAATGGTCAGGATTGATCGGTCGAAGTGATAGATAAGGTGGAAGAATCTTTTAAATCAGAGCCATCGTTGCGTAGAGATCGATGGCCAGGAGCGGAGGCAGAAAGTCAAAGTAGAAAACGTTGACTGGGCGATGAATCAGGGTGATGGAATATGGGTCATCGATCTACAGATCAGATCGACAGTGGAGATCTATTGAATTCCATGTCGTAGCCTGGTTAACTGTCAGGCATCTTCGGTGAGCGATAGCCGTCTGATGGGCAGCCTCAGATCAGACGACACGCATCAATATCGCACCAGGTCCACGTCTGAATGTTAACGCGCGATGGACGGTAGTTTTGTGAATAGTACCCAAGCCATGCGTCAACTGTTGAATGGAATCGCTGTCAATTGGGAAAAAACCGCCCTCGCCCAAAGGCGGTGCGATAGATACCACGCAGTTTTACAATTGTTAGTGGATGGCGGGGACCACCGGGATGATGGACTCTACGCCATCAATCTACAGATCAGATCGATGGCGGAGATCAAATAGGGTTTGAACCGGTGGAAAAAATTTAGAAAATAATTAAAAACCCAAAATTTGGAAATAACATAAGGTTTTAATATTTTCGCAGGGGCGGGGGGGGGAGGGATATATATGTAATATGATCAGGCGCTTGGCTGCGGGGCCTTTGGGCGCGTGGAGAAATATATGACCAAGGGTCAATGGGAAAAGGGCTAGGACCCATATATGTCCAACATGTGGGATTTCATGGTTTTTTAATGGTTTTCCAAGGAAATTGAGGGTTCCGATATAGTTTAAAAATGAGTTTTAAACCATGTAAAGAGGATTTTCACGAAAGGGAGAAAAGGAATCATGAATACAGAGGAGTTTTATAGAGAAAGGGGAGAAAACGAAAGTTAGTTTTGGAAGAAGGGGAAAAGGGAAATGGTGCTTGCAGCGGTAATCTGTCTTGGAAATCTGCAAGATTTCTAAGTGAAAGATGAGGAAAGCAGTGAAGTTTTGGACGGAGGATAGGCATGAGGCCTTCAAGAGTCTTCAAGAGCCAACACTTTTTAGTAATAAAATTTTTTCCTTGAAGGCTCAACAAGTCTTAGCCACCTTTTTTCTATAACAAATATTATAGGTGGCTAACAGTGGCTCCACATGGGGATGATGCCTTCTTGAACGCATCAAGAACTTCAGACTTTCATTCTATGGGAGGCTTACTTGTGCCACATCCATTATGTTCTCTGGGGGCTAATCAGTTGCCTCATCCATTGGGTTGCCTTACTTTTTGTGGATGATGTGCTCTGAAAACATATTAGCACCCATAAAAATAATGGATCTTTATCAATACAAGCTTCTACCTACCCAATCCTACTGATCTAACATTTTTTCTTCATTAGAGTGCACTTGGATTGGAAAAATATTTTCACAACATTTTATTCTTTTGAAAGCAGGAAACCTAATCTATTTCTACTCCTTATTTCTCCATGGACTCAGATTAAACAGTTGAGCCCATATGATTCTCTACCTATTATATCAATCTGTCAGGATTAAACAGTCTAATAGATTTTATTCTCTAATTTCTACAACAGAAATTTAAAAGAATTCAAGTCAGGATTAAATAGTCTAACTTGAAGCTGGTCCATGGCATAAAAGACAAAATGCACATAGACATTTATTTTGCAGAAAATTTAAAACAAAATGTAAGGCTTAAGATCTGAAAGTTTCTCATCATGGCCTTCTCTTTTTACAGCTCTGTTTTGACTCTTGTTTGAGCTGCCTCTTCCTTGTTTTGTGGTTCAAATTTTGAGCTAATGAGAACCAGATTTACTTCTTTTTTGACTCAGAAAATAAAAAATATTTGAGTCATCTCTCTTTGGAAACTTAGGTTCAGATTTTGAACATGTTTGAACATTTAATTTCTATCCTAAAATATCTACTGATAAGCCAAGATTAAACAGTTTGGAAAATCGAATTCACTATCCTATCAGCAGAAAATTTAAAACTAATTAGTCAAGATTAGGTTGTTTGAATAACTAGAAGTGTGTTTTGTAGGAGTGGCATTTAAGCTTGCACAGTTTCATATTTTTTTCTCTTTTTGGTATGGGGCTATACCTTTCTTGTTTTGACAATCTGCCCTCTTTTCTTTCTTTTCTTTGTTTTTGTATTTTTGAATCTTTTATTTTTCTTCAAAGAAAAAAACAACAACTAATCTACATGCTAAAAACTGAGCTTTATTGACATTCCTATCTAACCTATTCTAAACATCGAGTATTTACATTTATCATATGATACAAAAATACCAATGCAGCCAGCTGAGTAATGTCAAGAAGAAGTAGAAACTCTGGCTGCTTGTCAGAGGTATCCATAGAACATATTGAAGATTAACCTTCAATATCAAGGCTATCACAAAAGGTGACATCTTTTCATGTCTCTGGCTCTTGCAAAGGATCACTGCTTGATAATTTGAGCCATTTGGGATTTCCACACACTCTTCCATAGGATCAACAAAGAAAAGATGAACATTATTTTCTTTTTGGTCCTCCACAATTGGTATATTATCTACTTCCAAGACATCAGCTTTGAGGACTATCTCTTCAGTATGTAGCTTGGAAGTATCATCATCTTTAACTTGCACAATAGAAAACAGAGAAATATTTTCTTTCTCTAAACATATGCTTTCTTCTAATATACATTCAAGTTCTTTGGATGACAGTTTGACATTAATGAAGGGATAAGTCTCTTCTTGGGAAGATGGTATATCCACAGCAAGATAGTCTTGTATTTGTTTCTCTCCCTCTTCTTCATCATCATCTGAACTGGAGGACTCATCATATTTGGCAGTGTTGTCCTCTTGTATCCCTAGTATGCTTGGATTCAGTGGGCTCAACTATGTGAAGAGGTTATTATATTCTTGAGTGGGGGTGTATTCAATGGTTTCCTCTTGCTCAAAAATTTCTTCATTACTCTTCTCTTCACCTTCTGAGTTGAAAGGCTACTGATTCCCAATAAAGTGAGAGATTTTTATGATGGATCGAAAAGGATGATTGCGGCTTTCAAGATGATGATGGTGAAACTCATAACACCAATCAAATGCTGGTTTCCCTACATGATTAGTTTCTACTTGGAAATAATCATCATCATAAGACTGATTGAGGTTTGAAAATTTATTAGAATAAACATTTTCATCAGTCAAACATATTGGGATATCAGTAGGTCCTTCTTCATTCTAATCCACAAAAGAACTTTCTAAATCCGTACAACAAAGTTCTCTATGTGAATGGGCAAGGGTGTTTGTTTTGCAAAAAATTTCAGAGACTGAATGTTTATAAATAGTCTAATCTATTTCCTTCTCTATCAAAGGGGAAGATGTTTCCATGTCCCTTTGAACAGAAGTACAACAGTTCTCTGTCTCTTGTGAAGACTGATTTTGAGGCTGGATGTCTTCTTGAGCCTCGGCTATAAGGGATGATGAATTAATTTTTGAGTTTTCAGGGATATCTTGAGGGATGTTATTTATTTCTTAGATCATCTCTTCCTCAATTGATTCATCTATGTTCTTAAATTTTTTCAATAGGAGATTAAACTCATGAATGGTTGTTAAAAGATCTTCAGGATGCTTCTCTTCCAAAGCTTCCTCATTATCTAGAATCTGTTGGGTGATGTTTTGTGATGGATCATAATATATTTCACCCAATGATAATGATGTAGTGTTTTCTTTATAGTTCTCATAGAACACATATTCAAGGTCTCTTAAAGAAAACAAACTACTAGATCTCAAGTATTCATACCAATCCCTAGATTTTCCTTCTAATGTTAACATGAACACTTTCATTAGGCAGTCTTCATGCCATTCAACTTTCAACCTCCATACATGTATATGAAATTTGATGAGATGTAATAAAGGGTCATCAAAATTTTCACCTTGAAAAATAGGAAGGTTGTCATCCCAATTCACATGGGGCATCTTATGTGGAAACCAGGGGATATGATCTCTACTCATTGGGGCATATCTTCATTGTATTCTTGGAATCATATTTGTAAATCAAGAAAGAGGTCACTGTGTCTGGTCAATCAGTTCAGGGTCTTCTACCAGTGGAGTCATTTGGTCTTCTGGGAGTTTCAGAGTGTGGAGTTGCCGGGTGGAAGTTTTTAGCTCTTTTGGAGTTAAAAGTTTTTATGGTCCACCACCATGTTTATTTAATTCCAATCTGAAATATATTTGGGTTTTTCTGAGTTTCTGTCATTGTATGGAAAACTAAAGAGTCTATAAAAGCTGGCCAAGAAACTATGAACTCAAAAATTCCCCAGTGGAGTCGCCAGAAATGTTAGTTGCTGGTGGCTCAGCTGGCAAACAGAAAAATTGTCATAAAACCAGGGGTTATCTAGATTTTTAATGTGTTTTTTGAACTTTTATTAACTCAGAAAAATGTTCCCTAGCAGAGTCGCCAGAAATGTTAGGAATCTGTAATTTTAGCAGATTGGTGAGACTAAAACTGCAGAAGCAACATTATTTCAACCAACTTTGGGATTCTAGGATCTAGCCCTCCTGAATCTGGAGAGGGATCTCTCCAATAAGTGCAAAGATGGATTTCTCTTTGAAATTTGGGGTAATGATATTAGGCTAGTTATGAAGGCCAAGGGTTTTGTTTGTTTTTGGATGATTGAGCATGATTATTGTTTGAGGTGGAAAGTCCCAAATACAAAGAGTTTCAAAGGTGAGAAGTTGCAAGAAATCAGAGTAAGATTTGGCCAGAAAGATAGATAATTGCAGGTTTTAGTCCATTGGGCTATGGAGTCATAATAGGGTTTAATTGGAACAGCAAGAGGCAAGAGTGTTCCATGGGGCAAGTCATCTATGTCTAAGGATCTCTTTGAAGTTTGATTTATGGAATGAAATGATAAAATAAGAAGGAGAAATTAACAGATGCAGAACAAAGAGCATCCCAGGATCTGGTAAGTACTTCTAAACTAGCCAGCCTTTGACATAGACTCAAGAAAAACATAAAAGTAAACTAGGATCTAGTAAGTACTTTTGAACTAGCCAACCTTTGATACACTTTCAATAGAAAACACTTTAAAAACCAAGGGAAACTTGAAGGCAACTGTTGGAGTAGAAACCAGCGGGCCAGGCTCACCACAAATCCTCTCCTAGCTCTGCTTTACTTGGTTACTTTCAGGACAAACACAAAGATAACACAGAAAGGCCTAAGATCTGGTAATTACTTCTAAACTAGCCAACTTTTAATACATTCCAAGGGAAAAATTCAGACAGCTTGTGGAGATAAAACTAGGACCAGGGCACACCATATCTTCCATAGTTCATCTCTACTTAAATAATACTGAACATAATATTCAAGAATAATATTTAGCTAATGCAATAAGACGAGGGAACGCCAGCATTCCTATGCTTAAACTAAATTAAATCATTCCTAAATAACACAGATTAGAAGAAAACATTCAGATAAAGATTTTCAGTCAGAGAAGGGTACTGATATACAGTAGGTCCTAAATCTATGCATGATGTTCTTTATAAGAGAAAATGGAACACAGTGAAAAAAAAAACAAAATGACAAGTTACAATGAGAAAAACATCACCGTCAACATAGACCAGGATCCCATAAATCAGCTTGTATTGATGCTCCAAACTAGTTACAACTTTAAGTCCAATGTTTTAGTTCACGAATCATCTTCACTATTCAGCCTAACTAATCTATCACAAACAGAGCTTCAAGGGCCAGTGAACACTATTTACAATCAAAATTTTAAGCTCAAGTGTATTTCAAAGTTATGCAACCAACCCCTCACTCATCTTCTGCAATCGTATATATAGAAGAATGAGGAGGTGAGATCTGATAAAGGATCTCCAATTTACAATTAATACGGAATTAATGGCTTCTTGGCCTTTGAGGGGCTCAATGAAGATAATTTCATACATATCCTCTGTATTAAATGATTTACATAAATATTTAAGCTTGGTGGGAGATTTTTTTGACCTTTGAGGTTCTGTGTGGCGTCGAAGTAACTCCGTGGATGTTTGTCATTAATTTTCCTGCAGAATTTATCTTTTAGCTATGTTGAGAGGTGGATATCTGGTCCTGATCAATAAATTCAACCTATGATTGAATACTTTTAGGTACAGGTGGCATTTTAGTAGTTGGGAGGAATCAATTTCCCTCATATGTGGCAGTGGATGCGCTCCTGTTGATAAAACACTTAAGATCTTCTTTAAAATGTGTTTTAAATCAGGGATTAGGCTTTTGATAAACATTCTTAGCCGTGATCCCTGCAAATGTCTCTTCCATCCTCTGTCCTAGTTAATTTTGATCTTCATCACTGATACTCTCTGTCTGTGCCCGATTCATGGTTTTTTCCGGTATGCAGGGCTGCGTAGGGTTATGTGGCATGAATGCTTCATGAATGATTGATGAAAACGTGGATTTTAAAACCCTGTGATGATTTTTATTTGGTGAATCGAAGGCAGGAAGATCGTCATCCCCTGCCTTTGAAATTTCTTCAGTCGAGGCGGAAAAATCACTAGAAAACCCTGCAAAATACAAAAAACTATTATAAAATCCATGCATTTATAGGTTTATTGCTGCGGAGGACGTGTAGGGGAAGCATGGCCGTTGGATGGCATCATCCAACAGTCAGGATTGATCGGTAGAAGTGATAGAGAAGACGAAAGAATCTTTTAAATTAGAGCCATCGATTGCGCAGAGATCGACGGCCGGGAGCGGAGGCGGAAAGTCAAAGCGGAAAATGTTGACTGGGTGATGAATCAGGGCGATGGAATATGGGCCATCGATCTGCAGATCGGATCGATGGTGGAGATCTATTGAATGCCGCGTCATAGCCCGATTAACTATCGGGCATCTTTGGTGAGCGATAGCTGTCAGATGGGTGGCCTCAGATTAGACAGGACGCATCAATATCGTGCCGGGTCCATGTCCAAATGTTACACGCGATGGAAAACAGTTTTATGAATAGTACCCAGGCGAAGCGTCAACCGTTGAATGGAATCGCTGCCAATCGGGAAAAAATCTCCCTCGCGCAAAGGCAGTGCGATAGATACCACGTAGTTTTGCAATTGTTAGTGGATGGTGAGGACCACCGAGGTGATGGACTCCGCACCGTCAATCTGTAGATCAGATCGACGGCGGAGATCAACTAGGGTTTGAACCGGTAGAAAAACTTTAGAAAATAATTAAAACCCAAAATTTGGAAATAACATAAGGTTTTAATATTTTCAAGGGGGGGGGGGGGTATATATATGTAATATGATCAGGCGCCTGGCTGCGGGGCCTTTGGGCGTGTGGAGAAATATATGACTGAGGGTCAATAGGAAAAGGGCTAGGACCCATATATGTCCAACATGTGGGATTTTATGGTTTTTTAATGGTTTTCCAAGGAAATTGAGGGTTCCGATATAGTTTAAAAATGAGTTTTAAACCATGTAAAGAGGATTTTCACGAAAGGGAGAAAAGGAATCATGAAAATAGAGGAGTTTTATGGAGAAAGGGGAGCAAATGAAAGTTAGTTTTGGAAGAAGGGGAAAAGGGAAATGGTGCTTGCAGTAGTAATCTGTCTTGGAAATCTGTAGGATTTCTAAATGAAAGATGAGGAAAGAAGTGAAGTTTTGGACAAAGGATAGGAATGAGGCCTTCAAGAGTCTTCAAGAGCCAACACTTTTTAGTAATAAAATTTGTTCCTTGAAGGCTCAACAAGTCTTAGCCGTCTTTTTTCTATAACAAATATTATAGGTGGCTAACACAAGCCTCTCTATATACTTGTTTTACATCAGTGGGGTAAGTCATGGATGAGTTCCCTCTCACACTCAAAGAATAAGGAGGTGTGAATGGTGGCTCTTCCTAAGAGCTATGTTCCTCCTCCTCTACCAAGTAGTCCATGCACATCTTCATATGAGAGTACACATCTTCCTTGAAACCTTCCCATATGAAACCACCCAAGAGAGTATGATAGGCTTTGAAAAAACTAGTGGGTTTGGAAAGCAGGATTTCATAGATGGCATCAAATAGTCTGTCCTTCAGCTTGGAGTCACTAACCAAAAGAATAAGGTTATGGAAATAGATAACTCAATCCACCACCTTGAACCTCTCATCCTTTACTGCCCCTTCAATTACCCCCCATGTGAAAATGTCCTTGGAGCATTTCATCATGAGTTGGGAATCCCAACAAGGATCCAAGCTCTCCAAGAATGACAGAGCTATAGAGGTCTGAAATGTAGCCCCTGTCTTCTCATGGCTCCCATATTTGACATCCTTGATATCAAAATCACATGTTGGAGCATCATAATATTCCCTTCGCTGCCCCATTTTCAGTTGTTCTTGCACAAGACAAGATTAGAGCATATGGAAATCAACTTCCTCTCGGAAAGTCCTTGTTTTCCAAAACTTCCTCCCTTTGGACCATACATACAAGAGGGTTAGGATCCCCTTGCTATCTTCAGAAATATTCTTTGTGAATGAAGATATCATGGGTTTCCACAAAGATATGGAGTAGCCATGTGTCCTCATGCTCATGCCATCATAGATCTCTAATTTCTCCTCTCCCAACGCAAATATCTGAGTGGGAGTTAGCAATGCCACTTTCAGGAAATTACTCATCTCTCTTCTGAATTCATGAGAGATTCTCTTCACTGTGCTAGCTTCTCCCAAGTCTCCCTCCTTAGCCAAGTATGTATATGTTTCCCATAGTTGAGAGAACACTTTATATTTCCTCCTATCAAGAGCTGCTCTTGGTAGAGTACCTCCTTGCAAAGAGGTGTCGAGGCATAGAGTAGAATGTGGATGTAGGTAGACAGATTTGTCCCTACCTTCAATGCATAAGTCCTCTTGCCTTCTTTTTTCTTCCAAGCTCTGAAGTAGAGAAGGGTTCATGTTCTCCATCTTGTGATGCCCTTCCTCGTCTTTTTTTCCTTCTATCTCCAAGATCTCATCATTTAACAATGATGGTACATGCTGCTCATGTATTGTACCAAGAGCTCTATGTGTGAGATATTGTGGAACTCCTTGCAAGAGTGCAATAGTTTCTTCCCTTGGAGCAAGTGCTCCAACTTCTTCTTCATGAGGTGCTTGAGGTGCCTTTGTTTTGACTGCGTTATCATCTCCTTCCTTCTCCTCCTCTTCAATAACTGAAATTGTCCCATCATCAATGAGAGACATTAGATCTTAGCCATCTATTGAAGGAGAAACCTTCATGCTTTCCTCTTGAGAAAAGGATTCTTCACTCAATGGAGATCTTTCCCTTGGCAAGGCATCAAAAAAACTTACACCTTCTTCCATGGTCTTCAGAAATGGAGTTGGCTTCATAGACCCTTCCAACTCATGTAAACGATTCATCTGATGTGGTTTGACAATATCAATAGAAGATGATACACATGGAGCTTCATCAAACCTTTCTATCAATATTTCAATAAAACTTGCATAAGTAGGTTTATTGGCATTCTTCAAGGAAAAATATTCAAACAACCACCAAGCATATGCTTTACCTTCAAAATGCAGCGCTGCTACTTTGATGGCTTCAATCTCTGAAACTTGATGTTGCTGCATGAAGTTGTCTAGCTCCTCCACCCAAACCCTGACTGGACATTTAGGTAACCCATCAAATATAGATATATAGAATCTACCCCTTCCATGCTACTCCTCCTTGAACTTTCAGAACCCTTGGAAGTTCAAGTCATCTTTGAACTCCTTGGATTGAGCTTCATACTCCTCCAAATACTCTCTAAGAGTCTCTTTCTTAGGCACACCTCCTTTCTTCCTCTTCATGAAGAAATCATAGACAGAATGTTGAAGCTTTGGTGATATGTCTGAGTGCACATATCCATAATATGAGGATTCAAAATTTTCCTCATGTATAGATCTTGTAGATCTGATCGAAAGATCTTTCTGCTCTTGAAAATCTTTAGGAGTTTCACTGCTTCTTCTTTCTTCTACTTGTTCAACCTCCTTGGAGAGGTTATTATTTGATATGAAAGCTGATGCGAATAAACCCATATTATTCATCATTCTGACCTTTATCCTTGCTATAATACCACTGTGAAGTTCCCTTTTTGAAGGATATCAAAATTCTATTCGAGAGATTGACTGCAGGGGCATTTACTGGATATGTCACCTTTGAACAAAGAATGAGATACAGAGGATACCTGGCCATCTGTAGACTCTGTATATAAATCTTGAAATACTCCTCCTTTAGGGAATCAGCACTTTGTCTTGAAGCCACAGGCTGAGCCAAATATCTTGCTCTGATACCACTGTAATATCCATTTTTCAGGAACAGCTACAGATTGGGAATAATATGAGTTATTACCAATGTGGAGCTACAGATATGAACCTCATACAAGTATAAAAACACTTAAAATTCAGTAAAATTAACATCATCAAAGTTATACAACATTTTACAAGGAAAAAGGCGGGGAAAAGTGAGGATTTTGGTCCTAAAATGAGTGTATTAGGATATTTGCGCAAAAATAAGATGGGAAAGTGGTTATATATGATATATAGGGTTATGAGGGACTCCAATGTATACTTTCAAAAGAAAAAAAATAATTTTTTCTATGTTAAACAGTTCCTCCTTTCCTAACTAGGCTAGAAAACCCTGATTTCCCAAGACTAGAATTATGCAAAAATTTACTGAAGCATGTGAGCGTGGTTTTCTGAAGGGTATGACTGAAATAAGGTCTTAAAATTCACAAATAGTCTCAAGGAAATAACTCATACACTTTATATAAGAATAATGAAAGAATACAGAAGAAATCCTCAAGGAAGAGGTGCTACAACCATGTAAAAAGATTGCATAATAGTGAAAACGCAATTTTCAGGGCTGAAGCAGTAGTTTATTTATTCTTCACATATATATCATATCATTACATAAAAATATAGATCTAATACAGATCCATGTACAAGAAAAGTTGATCTATACATTCCCCTGGGGGTTTTTCTCAAAACATGAAGCACCGGATGTAGATGTGAGATCTAAAACTTCAGATCTGCAGAATGATTCAGAAATTTTGAATAATAAAAGTACATAGCAGAACATATCTGAAATAGAAAATATATTGGTTGGCCAATCTATGGATCACCACAGTGAAGGAAGAAACCCAACACCGGAGATCTCTCCTCCAAAATGCAGGCAAAGCACCCAGTAGCTGTGGATCTGCAAATAACGTTGTATTAGAGAGAAATATAGTGTTGTAGCTTCTAAAGATTATTTGGCCTGATGCCAAGATATGGATCTGAAGTATAATCAGAAAATGAACACTTTCAGGAGGTTAAATGACACTCTCACTGAAAAGAGCCACTGTTATCATCTAGATCTGAGCAAATCTAGATCTCCACTTGCTGCAAATCACAAGACAGCTCAACCCTCAACATGAGCAGTGCGGTAATGTAAGGTGAAACTTGGCCCAAGCCTGATAGTGGAGAATTTTAGCACAATTCTCCTCCAAGAGCTGCTCAATGAAGGAGGTAGGATTCCTGAATAGGAATGCCCAACAAGGGATGTCTAAGCAGACAGACCTTCAGAAATAATGTCTTCAACAACCTTTTCCTTGTTGCCCTCCTCTTCCTTTTATAAGATAGGAATATTGCCAAACCCTAAACCACCTTGAATCATTTAACCCCTTTCACATTACAACCTCCTTCTAGAACTGCGTTGTCCCTCAAAGAGGTTCAATGCATCTAGACTGCGCTGTTTGACTTGGTCAAATAGGATCCCCTCTTGTGATTTAGACCCTTTCACACCTGTAAGATATAATTTGAATAGCCCAGATATTTCTCTGTTCACATAGGCATTGATTTATTCTTAGTTTTCAGGAGTTTTACATGTCCTCCTTCACCATTTATTCATTAATCATGAAATAAAAAATAAATAAGGAAAAATTAATGTTCCAATTAGCTGAAGCTAATTTAGGAACATTACAACTAACCCTTTTCCCGAAGGGAAGCAGATGATTACTGGCGCGAATGCAAATAATGTAGCTCCCACGGGGGGCAACCAGGAAGAGGAAAATTATTTCAAATGTATACATGATGAGTGCTCAAGTTGATGTCACCACGAGATCACGTGATTATGGTAATTCTGAATCTTCTAAGGCTAAGGTCACTCCTGATACTTCCATGCCACTCCATATTGAAAAGCCCACAGTTGATCCTATACCTCGAATTTCGAAAGGTTCTGCTAAACGTTCAAAAATCAACCCTAATGCCAAGGCAGCTTAGAAATATTCCATTGTAGAATATCTGGCTCGGATTCCTTGTGCTATGTCTGTGTTGGAGGTACTCTAGTCATTCCCAGCACAAAGGAGTGTGCTGCTCACTGTGATCGGGGAAATATATCCAAAGAAATCTCTTATGATCAGTTTCGATATGTCAAATATTAAGAAGAAGCTTCCTCATCATATATGTTTTCAGATCCAATATACATATCGAAAGATAAACATTATTCGAGCTCTAATTAATCAAGGAGCTTCCACATGTGTCATGCCTATCTCATGTTGGAAAGCTATTGGATCTCCTCAAGCTGTTCCTTCACCTACTTTCTTGACTACATTTGATGGTCATTATCATAGGCCACATGGCATTGTTCTTGCCTTGCCCATTTGTGTTGGGGGCAAGGTTTTCAATATCAAAGTAGAAATAGTTGATGCAAATTTGAACTATAACCTTCTATTGGGTCGAAATTTGATTTATGAGATGGATGCTATTGTTTCATCATTATTTGCGTCCTATGTTTTCCCTATGGGGGGAGAATTGTTACTATTGATCAGATGGATTATTATCTGATAGATTCCAATCCATCCTCTGATTCTACTATTCCCTTGGTGAAGAAAGCCAAACAACCTATGGAGAATCTAGGAGTCGGCATGTATGCCTCGTTGATGGGTGCTTTTTATCTTCTGCCTCTTTCTACTCATATCAATGCTATGTCATCCTCCAAGACTCCTACTCAAAGAGATTTCTTCCAAACTCATTATTTTTTGAATCCTTGGTCCTTAACCTCTTATATGATCACATTAGAAGAAGGGAAAGTGGGTGGAATGGCATATCTTATATCTACAGAAGAAATTTCTTACCAATCTATAGTTAACTCTATAGATTTCGATCCGGCTACTCTTTCACCAGAGGATTTGGATGGAGATGTGGCTCCGGCTTGGACCCTTCACTTGACTTCTTATTTGGAGTGCCTTGATACTATTTCACCATCTGAGGAGGAAATCCTAAAGGAAATGATAGGTTTGGAAAGACCTTGGGATGACATGCATCATTGGTCATATTTTCTACCATATTTGCATGAAGTTGAGTCAAGATTGTATAGCCCTGTGTCAACTGGTCATGTTCGCTCGATTCTAAACCCTTTGGTTCCAACAAAATTTTTTTTCGAAAGTAATATGGCTATCATTTTGGAAGCTATTCTGGTGAAAATTTACAGGGATCCCAATGTCATAGAGAATGTTTTCATCAGATCTGAGTGTTCCCTGAAGAGATTCAAATCTATAACGATATTTTTAAAGAGTTTCGTGATGTGTTCACTTGGTCTTATGAGGAAATGCCTAGAATTGATCCATCTATTGTGTAGCATGAGATCAAGACTTATGAGAATGCTAAGCCTATAAGACAAAATATTTTATCGTTCAATCCTAGGAAAGCTACATCTATCAAGGCCGAGGTTGAGAAGTTGCTTAAGGAGGGTTTTATATACCCCGTTCCTTTGACTGAATGGGTTTAGAATCTAGTCACTATGGACAAGAAACAAGGAATGATCCATGTGTGCATAGAATTTAGAGTTTGAATAAGGCATGTCCTAAAGATAATCACCCCACACCATTTATTGATCAGATTATTGATGAATGTGTGGGGAATGAGATTTTTTCCTTCATGGATGGTTTCTCAGGATATAATCAAATCAATATCTGTCCTAAAGATCAAAATAAGACTAATTTTATTTTCCCCTGGGCACTTTTGCGTATAAGAAGATGCCTTTTCGTCTTAAAAATGCTGGAGCCACTTTCCAGCGGGCCATGTCTTATTCTTTCCATGATATCAATCATATCATCGAAGATTATTTAGATGATTTTTCTTCTTGTTCTCGAAAGAGAATTGATGATCCTCATCACCTTAAACATATTTTAAAAAGATGTCGTCATTATAAGATCTGGTTGAATCCGAATAAGTGCATTTTAGCCGTCTCATATGATCAGTTGTTGTAATTCATTGTGTCTACTGAAGGGATTCGTGTATATCCTTTGAAGGTTGAGGAAATACTTCAATTTCCTCTTCCGTTTACCATTATTCAACTTCAGAGTCTCCAAATAAAAGTGAATTTCTTGAGGAGATTTATTGTTAACTATGTTCAGATTATTAAAGGATTTATGAGATTGTTGAAAAATAGAATTCCATTCCCATGGGATGACTTCGCTCAATGCTTGTTTGATTCTTTGAAAAAGGAATTAACCTCTACTCCTTTATTTTTTCCACCTGATTATAGTGGGATATTTTCTTCTATATATCACCACAGAAGAATCAACCATAGGCTTGGTTCTTATTCAGGTGGATGATGCTCTTTGTGAGCATGTGATTTATTATCCAAGATGAGGCTTCGTAGGTCCTGAATTGAGATATTATCCCATCGAGAAATTAGCCTTGGCAGTAGTCCATGTTGTCCAGCGACTTAGGAATTATATTCTACGTGGAAATAGTTATGTTTTGGCAACCGTCAATCCATTTCAATTAATTCTCAGTAGACGAGTGATTGGGGGAAAATACAATAGATGGATTGTCATTTTACAAGAATTCAATATCAAGTTCTTGTCTGCTAGATCCACGAAATCATTGATATTTGCATAATTAATCTCCGAGTTGCCTTGTGGAGAATAAATATTTTATGAGGAATCATTCCCTAATGAACATATTTTCCTTATTTTTTTACAAGATCCTTGGTATGGTGATATTTTTGTATATCTATAGAATTCAAAGTTTCCTCTCACTTTTTCGAAGAATGAGAGTAGAAAATTGCATCACTTGGAGAAACATTATCTTATCATCGGTGATGCTTTATATCGTCGCAGGGTTGATTCAATCCTTAGATATTGCTTAACCCTAGAAGAAGTTGAGGTTGTGATGAATGATTGCCACAGTGGAGATTCTAGTGGTAATTTATCTAGGATTGCTATAGCCCAAAATATTTTGTGTGCTAGATATTTTTGGCCTTCGATTTTCAAAGGTTGTGTTGAAGTGGTCAAAAAATGTAATCCTTGTCAAGTTTATACTCGGAAGATACACACTCATCCAGCTCCTCTCTTTCCTGTTATTACTGTTGTTTTGTTCGCAAAGTCGGGAATAGAATTTATAACTTGTAACTCACCTTTGGCAAAGGTCCATAAGTACATCATTGTAGCAGTGGACTACTTCACGAAATGGGCCGAAGCTATGCCTAATTTTCCGAACGATGGTGAAACAACAACCCTGTTTCTTTTCAACTAGGTCATTTCTCGATTTTTTATTCCTAAATATATTTTCGCTCACCATGGCAGTCATTTTCAAAACTCCATGATGGATGAATTAACTCTTAATTTAGGTTTTTTCTAGGAGGATTCATCTCTTACTATCCTTGGGCCAATGGAAAGTGGAAGCCATGAATAAATCCTTGAAGGTTATCCTACAAAGGCCGATCAATAAGGCTCGATCTAATTGGCACGTCATGTTGTATTATGCACTTTGGGCATACCAGATTTCAGTTAAGACTGCAACTAATTTCACTCCTTTCCAACTCATTTATGGATTGGAATTAATCTTCCGTGTGGAATTTTAGATTCCTTCCCTTAAGCTAGTTGTTGAAATTATTCTAGACACTACTAGCCTCGAAGAATTCCATGTTTATCTAGAACATATTAATGAGCAATCTCGAGATGCTTCCACGATTAACAAGGCTCATAAGAAAAGAGTGAAGGTTCAGTATGATAAGACTGTGCAACCTAGGGTTTTCTCTGAAGGAGATCTCATCCTGGTCTATGACCAAGATAAGGATGCCTTAGAGTTAGGTAAGTTTAAATCCATGTGGTACAGTTCGTTCATCATTAAAAGAGTCCTTACAAAGGGAGCTTATGATTTAGATTATTTTGATGGAAATGAGCTGGAAGAGCCCATAAATGGGCTCTACCTTAAGAAGTATTATGCCTAGTTTTCTGCCTAGAGTTTTCTTTAGTTTGTAAACATTGTATATTTTGTGCATATCTATCTATCGGTTTCGTTGTGACGTTGATATTTTTCATTTTCCTTGGTAGGTATCTATGGATGTTATGATCTATTTAGGATTTGTCGATGGTGCTAGTCAACATACCCGGAATTTGGCTTATGTGGCTTGGCTAATTTTCTATCCATCTGGTCAGTTTTTTTCTCAAGAGGAATGTGTTAGTCATGCTTCGAATAATGTCACAAAATAAACTATTGTGGTAAATCTATTTCCCGAAGTAATATCTCTTAGTGTTGGTTCACTAGTAGTGTACTTGGACTCACAATTGGTGGTGTCTCAATTGAATAACATCTATCATGACAGATATCCTTATTTATATCGCCTATTTAAGAGAGTGTGTTTATTACAAAGACTATTTGATTTCTTTTCATATATCCATATCCCACGATCAGAAAATACATTTTCTGATTAATTAGCTAATTAAGAAATAGATTTCCATAATAATCATTAGCTAATAATCATTGTATAAATGAGAGAGTGACATCACGATTTCACCTGCATATAGATAAAAATCATATGTTCAAAAATATAAAAAATTGGACAACAATGTCCTACAATGTTAGGGCTTATGCATGATCATGTCTATCTCAAAAAATATCAATTCATCTAGTCATCCTAAAATCTATGTCTGAGGGCCCTGCCCTAGGTGAGCATCTCAAAAGAATACTGTGGAAGTTTCCACACATTAGAATAATCACACCCAATGCCATGGTACACCAACCATGTGTCTCTGAATATCTTCTGGAAGATCCTCCACTGGAACCTTAGGAACCTGGCAGCCTAAACCCTCCAAGTTCCTTTGTATTGCCTGAAGGACTCTCTCAGGATCTCCTATGACATTTTTTTCCTCTCTTCCTAGAAACTTGTGCCTCGTTAGACCCTCAGGTCATATTGGTCCAACATTTGTCCTATCAAAAATATTTTCATTTCATATTTTTCAAAAAATCCAAAAAATAAAATAAATCAAATATCATTAAATGTGATCTTACCAATCGCTCCCCATGCAGCTCTGGGTGGAAGTGCCAAATATGGGTCTACCCTAAAGTCCATACCTGCATAGGGCTAATACTCAATAGCGATCACTTGTTCTCCCCCCCAAAATAAGAACTCATCATCAAAGGTAGTCTTAGGGACCTCGCCACCCCCTAGTATCTTCATCAGATCAACCCACCGTGCTATGCATGGGTCTCTTGGGATGGGCTTTTTTTATATCACTTTGGGTCGAAGCCCAAAAAGTATCTCAAAAAATAAAGTGCAAAGGATAGTACCATATCTGAAGTGCTTGGTCTTACCCTTTTGAATTGAAGTCAGTTTCTTTTTCAAATTGATCTATAAAGTTTTGCACCAATCATATAGTGTAGTTAGGGAATTAGTTTGCAAACTCCTGGTAGCTCGAGAGGCTCTATGTAGTGATGATGATCCGGCTACTAGGAAAATGGTGAAAAGAAGGATTTTCATGTGTAATGCATCTACATATCTGATTGGGATCTGAGTCCCAACCTTCTGAGTATCTACTGAGCAATATAGCTAGATGTAGTCCTCTACATTCAGTCCTCTTGGGGCCTTCCCCTGCAAGTTTACTGGCTCTCCTCTTTGACAAAGTCTAGTGATGAAGTATAAGAATTATATATCAATCCGCGGAGGCATCTGTTCAATCATACATGCATCTTCTTTTGGCTCCCAGTAATCCATAAGCATTTCAAGAAATTTTGTGTTTGTCTTCATATTTGGCATTTTGAGGAATCTTAACAACCCACATCCTCAGAGCACTTCCATTGACAAAGAATCTTCCATTACCTCATTTTCTATAGCACTGTGTTCCATCTCTCTCTAACTGATAGTCATCCTACATCAATCAAATTTTTCATCCAATAGATATTTGATTTAAAAATTGCACTATGCATATGTGAGTTTCTTTTATACAGAGTCGTGTATACATGCAACCTCAGTATATTCAACTTGCGTATACATAGAGGGTTAAACCAAAAATATGATTCCTACGGTAAAATCATCTAAAAATTACTTGAATTGATAAATAAACTTATTAGGAATGAGTTTGAGGGGATTTACTGGAAGATTCGTGGTGATCCAGTTGAGAAATTGGATGGATTGAACTTTGTGGTTTCTTTCTCCAGATCCTTATCTCATATTGACCAATGCAAAAATGACAAATGTAAGTCAAAAAAGTCTATTTATGCCCAAATTTAAAAAAAAATCGAAACCCAGTTTCATAAATTTTCCATCTATTTTTTGAATTTGTCAAAAAATTATGACCTTTTAGCTTGCAAGTCTTGGGATAGGTTGTTTTAAGGATCAATTAAGGATTTTTAGATGATTTTTACTACTTCAATTCCATGACCGCTGACCTGTCACGGTAGGTATTGTTTTCAATGCCGACATATAGGTTAAGAAAATCCACTTTCCATTGCATTTTACATTCTAGCCTCCATAATGATATCTTTCCATAAGGTCGACCTCATCATGTTATGATTATTCAAACCATTTTCACTCGCCGATTTATAAAATCATGATATGATGGTAGAGCCATCCTTTACATGGTCTTCCTAGTTATATCCTTGCTAGAATATGTTTCCCATACTACAAAAAATGGTGTAGGATCTAGAGTCCTCTTTAGTCCCGCCATGACCTGTGTGATGAAGCTTCATTCTTCTTCTTCACTATATTATTGGCTTATATTTATACCTTAGAGGTTCCTTATTATTGATTTTTCTTATTACATTGCATGTTGAATATTTGTATCTCTTGGCCTTAAGCCGACTTCACATGGAATCATGTGTAAGCCAACTTTTTGACCATTTCATTTTGAAAAATAAACCTTAGAATCACTTAGCATCTACAACTTGACACCCTTTTTCCATGGACAGAACATTCCTCTAAGTTTTATTTACCATTTTTTCCACCTTGCATTGAGCATAGGATTGTTCCAATCCTAGGAACTTGTTCATATGTTTCCAGACACTCATTATTTCCACTATACTATAGGCATTCTTTTATTATTTTTCAAGATTTTAATATGAAAAAGACAAAAAAAATTAAATATCCCAAAAAGAGAGGGAATGGGACATTACTTCCATATTTGATGGCAGCTAAAATTCAATTGTGTCTCCCATGAAAAAGGCACAAAAGAAATATATTTTCTCCATTGGGATGGGATTTAGTTTGACTTAGGAGAACCATAACCTTGTTATTGAGTCAGTACGCCCCTGGTTGGTTATCTCTTCCAATCATATGGAGGGTTTGTTCATGTCTCCTGCATGACAAGATTATACAAAGTTATCATAAGCTGTCATATAGTCACATTTGACTCATGATTTTGTTCAAGGGAAGTAAACTGAAGTCGACCTTTCTTCGGTGTCTCTTGATTCATTTTTTAGTTGGCCATCCTTGATATATCAGAGTTATGTTATATCACATCAGCTATTTGGTACTTTTCTTGTGCTGGTTAAGAAGGTATCCATTGAATTCTTGCTGGCAAGTTTTCTCTTATCTACTTTGACATATTTCTCTGAGAGTACACCTAGAGCTGCACCCTAGCCCTATTTCCATCATTGATAGGTGACCTTGTGCTCAACATTTGATCAACATCATGGGTCTTTGACTAAGTGGTTTCCCTTGTGTTCGATATCAACTTTCAATTTCACACATTAGGATTCATGCAGTACCTTGGTTTTCACTTGACCCTATTGGTGGATTCCTCACCTTTGTGTTATCTTTCATTATTGGTTGGTTTAGAGGGTTTCTATCATGCACTAGCTACATTTTGTGTATACTGGAAACATGCTCCAGGTTGATTACTTCATATTTCTTCATTTGATTCCTTCCAAATTTGGCCTACGAGTTACACTCTCCCTGGATTGATGTGGGATGCATTAATTCCTTCCTTCCAGTAGGTAGTTTTCCATCGACTCTGACTCATTTCTCTGGGAACAAGGTCTAGAGTCCTTTTTCAGTACCTTAGGGTTTTCAGTCATTAGTGGTAGATTCCTTCACTATCGGGACTGAGAATATGTCAATGTCTCCTGATTGGTAGATTCTATAAAGTGTTTGAATTAAACTCATTCATTCAGACTTGTTAGATTGTACTAGGGTACCTTGAATATCATTATCATTATCGGTGATTTGTCTCGCATTTGTTAATGATATACATCAATGACTGTAGTACCATTATTCAACTACTTATGAATCGGTACTTGGAGATTAAGTTCTATGAATTTCATGATCATATATCTTTCTGAGCATCATTGATCAGTTCTTCTATATGTGATGCTATGACATGACCTTGATATGTACTTTTTGAGGTAGTGATCAGATGATACAATATGTACTTTGCAGTTTTTGTTCTACTTGTACACATATTGGATTTGATCCATACTTGATATGTAGACATGCTTTACTTTCACTGAGTATGGATATGCCTGCCTCAGACATGAGCTTGCTTTCTGATAACTTCCATTAGTTTTGGCAGGCTGAAATCTGGTGAAGCCCTCCCAAGGCCTCACAAGATTCTTCTTATACACATAATACGTTTTGGCCATCATTTACCCCTTCTGACCTCATATTTTAGGGGGCATATATTATAGCATAATTTATCACCTCTATATGCTTTATGTTTTATGTGTTGGCCTTGGGTAGCCCTTTCCCTTCAGACTTGGTCCTTTACCTAAGAAATATTATTTTGAATTCCATACATGAGTCTGGCCTCTCAAATGTGCGTGAAGATGCAGGTCTAGTTATACCCAACCCACGTATATAATTTAAAATATGAAAAAATATAAAATTACTTATTTTTCTGGATGGGGTTTACATGTTGCACTAGAATCCTACCTACATGATCTCGTGGCCAAAGTGTTTCTGAACTGAAAGAACTGTTTTGAGGAAGCATAAATACACCTCATGGGAATGCCTAAAGCGGGGAGAGAGATAGGTATTGATACTATAGCCTTTTAGTTCCTGATCAATTCTTATTATCACTATGCCTCCTTCACTTCCCAAGTTGTGGAAACCCTTGTTTCCCTCTTTGTGATGTTCACCTCTGTTATGCAAAATCCTTGTGTATCCTTATGGAAAAATATTGTTGGGGATTCGGATGGATAGATCCGGAGGAATGTTTCACTTCGAGCCATAGTTGAATCAAGTGGTATTCCTCCACATATTTTACATACATCAATAAAGAATCTCTGTCGCATTCCTGATGTCGTGATATTTAATTATTTTATACATGTTATGATATTTTTATAGTTGACTACATGTTATTTTTTTATAAGATTATATGATCTAACCAATGAAATCTAGATTATGTTTTCTATTACTACTAGTATACATGATTTTATTGAATGATTTGTAGGTTTCAAAGCATGTGGAGAAGTAGAGGGGCTGAACCCTGCAGGAATTCCCTCAAATGTAGGACCTACAGGTAAGGCCACTTCTGCCAATTTTATTAGTTTAAGCATTAGGGCTGTTAATTTACTTTCTTCTTCTTGTTGTATGCCTCTTGCTCTATTGGGGTTATCAACCTAGACCATAGGTTAATTCATCCCGTAACACTTATAACAAAGTATCTAAAATCATAATTCATATTCCCTCTTTCCTCATCATGGTTTTCATGGATTACCTTTTCACCACTGGGAAGCCATTCTTCTAGCAACTTTTCCAAACCTTCCTTCAAACCTCCTATCTTGAAATTCATCATTGCTTCCCTTCCTAATTTTAATTTTTTTTTCAAAACTCCCATGTCCCTTTTTATACCATATATATTGAAATTCATTATGGCTTCCAATTAATTCTTTTTTACTTTTTTCGAGAGAAAAAATTGTTCCACTTGGTCTCATAATTTTGATATATCAAGTTGCATTTTTTCCTCTTCTTCATGTGTCATAGATATATTTCTATTTTCTTACTAGGTGTGTCTATTTCTTTGTTTAAGGAATTTTGGAATCAAACAATGATATCTATTCTTCACTATTCCATTTGAATCACCTCAATATGATTTTTCAAACAATAGTTATGCAACATTAAAAAAAATACACATCTTTTTCATATTGTTTAGGAGCTCAATATTGAAACTACTATTAGTTGTAATTTCAGATATTAAAGGCTTGTAATTTTGCTTTGTGGTATCCCTATGGTTCTTCTTTCCAACCCCACAAGTTAGACCAATATTTGATTCTTCAAGAAAGATTTATGCCTAATCCCAATCAATGGCTTGATTATAGATTGGTTTTGTAGAGCGACCTTGTACGGAATACCACATGGCATAGTTTCAACCTTCGGCCAAGAAAATAATACGAAAAAAAAAATTTCATTCACCTTCCATAAATTTTTATGAAATTCAAATTTGATTCTTAGAGAGAATGTTACACCAATTTTCCCTAGGTCACCTCTTTTAGATTGAACTATGGACCCTGCAAAAACCCTAAATTCTCTGGACCATATGTCAGAAACTATAGTGAACCAAGATCAAAAATTTTTAGACAAAGTTCACCAAGATTTATAATCAATGTAGAAATAAAGTTATAATGAAATTCCAATATTAAATTTTTGAAGCAGTGAAACAATAGAATCCAAATCCATGATACCAAATTTTATGCAACCAACTCACAAAATAGAAGAAAGACAGATCAATGACTTAAATGTTATCCTCTTCAAGGGGTAAACCTAATTTACATTACATATATGAATAATTCTCGTATGATACAAATGATAATACCTCCTTGGTATATATAGGAGCCTAAGGGGTCATAATATAATCAAAGCCTACATAACAATAATAATGTAAGGGCACAACAATAACAATATTTGGATTCTATGGGGCACAAAAATAACAACATTGAAAATACATGGCAAAAAAATAACAATTGAGGGTTGCACTAGCAATAACAATAATCATGATACACTTGTATTATAGGGATCTAACAAGTGTTCCCAGTAGACAGTGAGAAGACTAATAACAGTCATATGCTCAAGAGATAGTTGTAGCTGAGAGACATAGTTGATTCAAAATTTTGGATGCTTCTCATTTTTAGTAGAAACAATAATAGTGAGAGGGAGTTTTGTTACAATTAAATCAAATATATCACTATTGGGATTTTGTATAATAATTTTCTTGCTAAGAGGGAGTGTTGAAACTGTATTAAGAAAATGATACATTTTACTAGTACCTTAGTGAAATGGAGAAAATTCAATTTTCCACACCAGCAAGATCACTTGCATTGCAGTTAGCTAGAGTGACATGGCCTTGTATACTATTTAGCTCAGTAAATTTGAGTTATTGGTTATAATTAGAGTCAGGCATGTAGTGATTTCTAAAATTCAGCAATTTAGTTTAGTTATTTATTGTTGAACTCAGTTAACTCAGTTCAAGTAATTAATTGAGTCAGTTGAAGGTCAATTGAGTAGTAGAATTGTTGTTAAATCAGTGACATCTTAGTTAAACTCTTCAATCAACTAAAATATCCTAGAAATGCATGGAATTTGAATTTTATAACTAGAGTGGAGGAAAATACACATTGCAATCATTAATTGAATACTATTTGAGTGTACAAGATTGCTAGTTGTTGGAGTAGGGTCCCTTGGGGTACAATTTTTGATGTATTTTTATATAAGTTTTGTATAGCACACTCCACGAATAGTTCAAGGGGCTTTGGGGTGGGTCAAAGTCCCTTTCTTGATGTAAAAGTGTTATAAAGGTAAACTGTGGGCCTCAAACCATGGTTTAAGACCATATTATTTGCACGCTAAGTTGGATATAAATAGATAGATTGATTCTAATGAAGTATTTAACTATTATTCATGTTTTGGATCTAAGTTTATGCATCTATGATACTTTTGTAAGGGTTTCAGTCTGAGTTGCGTTGAAAGGCTCCTGTTGGCTATGTGCGCAAAGACCTAGCCCTGGTTGTGTGCGGATTCCACTGGCTGTGTGCGTGGAAGGGTAAAGTGTAAGGGAATTTATGATGTACTAAATTTCTCTGAATTAATATAAGGATTTATTTTGGTGGAAACATCGTGTCAACAATCTGAGTTATATGTTTATCATTATATATTACGATCACTTTACTTATGTTTTTCTTACTTGCATCTGCGCGAATACATCTGTTATTTATGCATGAAGTTATATTGATTATTGAGTGCATGGATGAATCTTCTTAAGTGATTACACATTATATAGATCTAGATCTGTTTCTGTTATGATATATTTGCGACAAGGTGATTCTCTTTTGTGATCGAATAAGCATTATTCCATAATTGCGCATATCTGTTTATGATCGATATAAGTTCTGAAATCAGTCTCTTTAGGGCCAACACATTATTTTATTCCTCAAGGTGTGGAAGCCTGGTTCCAACACCCCCCCATACTACTTTGGGTGAGACCTTGATCTTCGCAAGAATATCATTGCCGAAAGGGCCAGTAGTTGGAGGGTTTGCTGGTTGAGCGATAAATTTTGAACCTGGGTCAGGACCCCTCAAGCCAAAAATAAATTCTGTTTCCAGGACTCTCTGCTATCACATACTTTGGACAACACATTGAAGGCCATTTTGCATACACAAAAAATTATTGAGTTGGCCACTGATGGGCCCACCACTGAGAAATTAGTTCTTCAAGCATAGGGTGCTTTCACGTAGAGTCTAGAAATGGTGCTCCCTATTAAATCCTCTGTCAGTGGGCTCCAAGAAAATATGAAAGAGGAGACACCACAGTGGCTCACGACAAGTCACATGTTTGTGTTGGGGGCCTATTCGAGCTGGGTCACCTGGGGTACACTTTTTGATGTATTTTCGTATAATTTTTGTATATGTACGCTTCACGAATAGGTGAAGGGGCTTTGGGGTGGGTCAAAGTCCCTATTTTGATGTAAAATATTTTTAAGGGTAAACTGTAGGGCTCAAACCATGGTTTGAGACCATAGTATTTGCGCACTAAGTTAGATATAAATAGATATATAAAGTCTAAGGAATTAGTTAACTATTATTTATGTTTTTGATCTAAGTTTATGCTTCTGTGATAATTTTGTAATGGTTTCAGTTTGGGTTGGGTAGAAAGGCTCCTGTTGGCTGTGTGCATGGAGACCTAGTCATGGCTATGTGCGGACTACGCTGGTTGTGTGTGCAGAGGGGTAAAGTGTAAGGGAAAGTCTAATGTACTGAATTGCTCTGAATTAATACAAGGAATTATTTTGGAGGACACATCGTGTTAAATGTCTGAGTTATTTTTTTACTTTCTGTCTTAAGATCGTTTTACTTTTGTTTTTCTTACTTGCATCTATGCAAATACATCTGTTATTTATGCATGAAGTTATATTGATGACTGAATACATGGATGAATCTTCTTAAGTGATTATGCATTATATATATTTGGATCTGGTTTTGTTATGATATATCTGGGAGGAGGTGATTTTGTTCTGTGGTCTGATAAGCTCGATTCCATAATTTTTCATATCTATTTATTATCGATATAAGTTCCGCAAGCACTCTGTTTAGGGCCGCCACATTATTTTCTTCCTTAGGGTGTGGAAACCTAGTTCCAGTACCCCCCCATACTACCTCGGGTGAGACTTTGATCTACGCAAGCACTTCATTTCTGAAAGTGCCTCTAGTTGGAGGGTTTGTTGGTTGTGTGATAAAATTTGAACTTGGGTGAAGACCCATAAAACCAATAGTGGTTAAGTAGGTGAATAATTCATTGGGAATTGTGCAAGAAAATAGGAGGAAATTTCGATGTTTTAGGAGCTAATTTCCCCAATGATCGCGGAAGGAAATTGTTGGCACATAATATTTAGGATTAGGTAAATCCATGTAAATATTGTAAATAACAAAGTAAAGAGAATTGGAAGACGAATATAAATTTGGAGATGAAACCCAATAGTATCCCTCTCTATGTATATATTCATGTTTCATCTTAATGCAAAACACAATTAAATTCATGGAGTTACTCTTGGTTTGACAAGGTGTCAAAGATAACGCCTAATTTTAGTTTTCTTCTTCTTGTAACTCCTCTCTCCTTTCATAGAAAATATGTTTTTGATTCCCTGCTCTATGCACTAAATGCTTTATCTCCTCACTATTTGGTATTTTCTACGTTGAGGAGTGTTGATAATGAGAGAAGAAACATCACAAGGAAGTGGTCGATACATTGGTGGAGGCCCTTCATAGGAAGATATAAAACACTTGTGGGCTCATAATTTTCACTGATATAAAAGGATATCAATATGAATGATGAAATCATGTTGTTCACTCTTAGAACTATTATGAACACTGACTACATTGAATTGAACTTTATAAAGATATGGCATGTTTGTAAATTCGTTGAAGTTTGCAATGTTTTGGTTGTTTTTTTTCAATGACTAAGTCCAATATTTTCTTAGTACACCAGATTGTGGCGAAGTATATATATTGACTCCAATGATGGGTTCCTACGCTAGTTTAAGGGAAAACAATTATCATTGGATTGAATTGACGATGTAACAAAGAGTGTAACACTGATCATTGTTGCATTATTTATAAATGTTATTAATTATGAAATATTGAGAGTCGATCATTGCTACTTTTTCATTTAACCTAAACTTGAGCTGAATCATTTTTAAATATTTCAAGGTTGAAGGAACACAAAATGATGTGCAGCCTCCATGCATAACTCCTAGTATGTTGCATTTAAATTTTAAAGGGCTTCAATTGGTATTGGTAAACCTTACTGTGCGTTAGCCATTTTTTGAAGGCCTTGGATGCATATATATGATAATTGAGGGTTTTAAATGAGTGTATATATATAATTCATATATTTCATATGAATTATGTGAGTCAATTTGAATGCCTATTTGGCTGTGGGTTGACATTTTTACATGGAGTGGTAAATAATGGAATTTAAAAAAAGGGAGGTTGTGGTATATATATGTAATGTGATTCATTTGCAACTGAGCTCTTCTTTTTAATGGATATATGGTATGGAATGGTTGTATGGTATGGAAGGAAAGATCATGTAAGTCATATTTTCATAATAAAGAGTGAAGGTATGTCATTTACATATTAAATTAACATGTTACTTAAATATAAGACACCAAGTAAATTTTTGAAGAAAGTTCTTTTTTATGATGTATTCACTCATAAATATATTGGGAGTAGTTCTCACTAGCGAAGAGATCTATCCTGAGTGGTCCTGAAAGATAAAATACACCCTCATTTTGAATGAGTTGTGAAAAGGGGCTTGTTAAGGAGAAGGATACAATGCACTTGAAAATCCCACTTCAGATAAGGAGCTTGCCATTTGGGAAAACACGAAAAGAAAGACCTATGCCTTGATTGTAGTGTCAGTAAATGAAGAGGTGAGGCTTCATGTTTCTCCATTTTCAAATTCTTTTGAAGCCTTACAGAAGTTGAAGGAATTGTATGACTCATACTCTAACCTTGAATTTTTTCAATTGATGATCAAGTTGTTAAGTCTTGAGTTGAAAAATGTTGACCCTCTTTCCTTAGCATCAAAAGTAAGTTCAATTATGCATGGCATAAAATCCACTGGTGTTGAAACATATGTTCCTCTAAAATATTATTTCAAGGCATTATATTCTACCTATTCACATTATCTTAAGTCATTTCAAGCAAGTGGTAACCTTAAATATATTACCTTTGACTCCATTGAGAAGAAGTTTACTAAAAGAGAGAAGGATTTTTGGAATAACACAACTCCTTAGTCTACTAAAGAAGTTGTGTGTCATGCATAGAATCAAAATAATCATGCACAATATTTTTCTAAAGGAAGAGGAAGGAGGAATTTTAGAGGTAGGGGGAAGACATTTCCAAGGGGAAAAGTATGATCTTAATTGCATACGTTGAAATAGAGATGGACACGATGATTGAACTTATAAGTTTCCTTGGGACCAAATTGAGCAAGAAATAAATGAAGGGAAATTTAAAACAACTAACAAAAGGAAAGGTAAATCACCCGAGTCCACTCATTATGTTGTGGAACCTTGCAACATTGGAGTAACTGAAGAATTATTCAATTCTTCACTTGCTTCATGGAAAGATGATTGGTTTCTTGATTTAGAAGAAACTTGCTAGAAAATTTTTAGGAGATATTTCTTTGAATAATTCATTGATAATTTTGATGGAGCAATATATTTTGTTGACAAGTTAAAAATCAAGCCATCGGTGCTTGGCACCATCAGGCCCAAACTTCATGGTCTTCCAAACTTTATTCTACATGATGTTCTATATGTCCAAAAGTTGAGGAGAAACATTTTGTATTTCATCCACATCTGCCATCAAGGACACTCCATTCATATTTTTTATGGCAAGTTTGAGGTCAGAAAAGCATCGTATGACTCACTTTTCATGACAGGGATAGAAGAAGAAAGACTTCTGAAGATGCAAGGAATCTTTGCTCATGCATACAAATTTTTATACAATTGTCACTATTATGAAGTTACATTTCCATCGAGTATTTTATTGCATGCTATATTTGGACACTTTAACTATTACAACCTTCATTTTTTGAAGAAAAATGGTGTTACTGGTTTGGATACAATTCCTAGGAAACTTAAGCAATGTGATGCTTGTATTCTTGGAAAATACACCAAACAATGTTTTCATGATTCTCATTCCACAGCACATACAAAATATGAACTCGTTCATTATTATTTGTGTGGCCAAATTCACATTCCTTCTGCAAATGGTAATGCATATATGGAGAAATTTATTGATTACCACACCAGAATGTGTTGGGTTTATTTATTGAAGAACAAATATGAAGTTTTGAAACATTCAAGAACTTTCATGCATGGATTGAAAATGATGCACAATATCGCATTCTCTCTATTCGCATTGACAATGGAAAATAATACACTTCAAATGAATTCTAAAACTATATTCACCAATATGGGATAAAACATCAAACATGCATACCTTATAATCCCCAACAGAATGGAGTATCCAAAATAATAGACATGACAATCTTAAATGGTACGTTCCATGATTTTTTTCAAGAATGTTAAACTTATGTTTTGGGTTGGTGTATTTATATGTGTTGTGTATATAAATAATAGGTGTCCATCTAATTATTTAAAAAATAATTCTTCCTATTAAATGTGGTATGAACACATTCCTTCGGTGAGGCATCTCAGGGTTTTTGGTTCCACTTGTTAAGCGTTGATACCTAAGGAATAGGGAAACAAAATTGGTGCAAGGACTCACAAGTCTATCTTCTCGGGGTACACAAATACCTCCAAAGCATATTGTATCTATGGTGAAGTAAATAAGAAGTTTATAATATCTATAAGTGTGATATTTTTTGAATATTCCATGGATGACAATGCTGTTGAGAGGAATCTTGATCACTTGGATAGATTCAGAAAATAAAAATCTTTTGAAGAATTTGATAATGAGATTCTGCATCTTGAAGGGGATTTTCCTATACTTGATAAATTTTTGGAATCTTCTTCTAAAGAACACTCTCTCCCGCATGAAGATCTGACCATTGTTGACACTTTGAGTGATGTGGTTAATAGATTTTGGAGACTAAATGTTGATTCAACCCCAACTTAGTAAACTAATCCACCCAGGCCATTACAGAAAGGCCCTCTAAAATGATCGACAAGTACACTTGAAATGTTTCATCCTGATGAGGTTGGAAAGAAAAAACAAGAAGCTCACCCCGACATAATGCACACAATGTAGAATATTCTGATTCAACTATTAATATGGATTTTTCTTATGATTGTGAACTAAATTTGTCTATGGATTTTTAACCAACTTCCTTCAAATAAGTCACTACTCATGATGAATGGAAAGAAGTGATGTAGAAATAACATGATTCGTTGATAAATAAGGGAACTTGGAAGTTGGTTGATCCTCCATTGGGAACCAAACGAATAGGATTCAAGTGGGTCTTTAAGAAAAAGTATAAATTAGATGTATTACTTGACAAGAAGAAATGAAGGGTTGTGGAAAAATGTTTTTCATAAAAAGAAGGGGTTGGCTATGAGGAAATTTTTTCCCCCACAACAAAATAGGCTACCATCCAGACACTCTTTGCTTTGGTAACTCAAAATGGTTTCAAAGTCCATCAAAATGGGTGTAAAAATGGCTTTCTTGAATGGAGATCTAAAATATAATGTATTTAGGTCCCAGCTAGAAGGATTTGTTATGAAGTGTTAGGAAAAAAAAGTATGAAAGCTTATAAAATCCCTATATGGCCTCAATCAAGCACCATGAGCCTAGTACGAGAAGTTAACTGAGCATATTCCAAAACTCGACTTCAAACATTATGATATTGATGTTGAAACTTTGTTTATCAAGAAAGTTGGCAAGAAAATTGTATATCTTGTGGTGTATTTAGATGATCTTCTAGTGAAAGGGAAAAATGAGATCTACATTGTATCCATAAAGAAGGAATTGAGGAAAGGATTTAAAATGAAAGACTTGGGCTATGTTCACTACTATATTGGTATTGAAGTAACTCATAATCCGAAATTTATATTCCTCTCTTGGAAGAATTACATTGGGGATCTATTGAATAGGTTTGGCATGGCCAAGTGAAATCCTTTTACCACTCCAATGGAACAGAACTGAAAGCTAACATCCACTTAAGGAAAATACTTTTAGGATGCAACTAAGTATAGAAAAATCGTAGGAAGTCTCGGCTACGTGACTACTACCAGACCATACATTTCATTTTTTATTGGAATCCTCTACAGGTTTATGCAAAAGCCTTGCGAGGGTCATTTTTCTTCTGCAAAAATAGTTCTAAAGTACTTGAATGGAATTCAAGACTTTGGACTTAAGTACACACAACTATGAGACATCAGGCTAATTGGATACTCTTATTTAGAAATTGATGGAGATAAATATATTGGGGTATCTAATTCATGTTATGAGTATTGGATGAGGCACTGTCTCCTGGAGGTCATGAAAAAAATCGGTTCTAACAGATTCTACAACTAAGGGATAATATTTGGCAGTAGTTGAATCAATAAAAGAAATTTTGTGCCTTAGGAAAATTCTAGAATATTTGTAGGAGAAAAAAGTGCATTCAACTGCAATATCTCATCGACATCATGTTGAAGCCAAGAAAATTCACCTACGTTGTTGTTCCAAAAATGAGAGTATTACAAACATATTCACCAAAGCGCTTGGAAGAAAAAAGTTTGAAATATTTAGAATGATTCTTGGACTCACCAAAATCCCTTCAGATTAAGGGGGGGGGGTCCCGAATTTTGACACCTAATATTTGGGATTAGGTAAATCCATGTAAATATTATAAATATAAAAATAAATAGAATTCAACGATGAAGAGAGATTAGGAGATGAAACCAAATATTATCCCTATCGATGTATATATTCATGTTCCATATTAATGAAAAACATAATTCAATATGTGGAGTTACTCCTGGTCTGACAAAAATAGGAGGAATTTTGGGACTTATATTGGCTAAGTGTTTGCCAGAGTAGGTCTGGAAGCAGGAGAACAATTTTTTTGTGGAGGGTGTCCTTCAGAGTTGAATCAAGACATTTTAATTGTTCTCCTTCTCATATGAATTAATGCAAAGAACCTGAGGTTTTTTTTCCAGTTGGGTTCTCCTATAAAATCAATGTGTATTATGGTTTTTATGGTTTCATGTCATTCCATGTGTTTCTAAATTGTGATTTCCATTCTGCAAAATAGTATAGGAAATTTGTATTCTCTTGATTTTAGTTTGATTTCATTAGTAGTAGAAAATTTCTATTAATTTCTACACCAGTTGCTAAAAATATTATAATTTATTCAATATAATACAACATGGCTTCAATTTGAAGTATATTATCATCAAGAAATTAATCGTCTAGTGATCACCCCACTTCCCCAAATTTTAAGTGATAAAGGTGACCTGGCCCCATGTTATCATGACCCGACTTTACAAAAAGTCAAAAAATTCAAATGAGAACACCTGTAACAAAAGATACCATATACATATTCTTCCTTCAAGGACAAGAGTGCTAACAAGATACTTTAATCCAAAGTGATTAGTGAAAATCTTAACAAGACCACCAAGTAGTTAATGCTTGAATTTTTGAAGTGAATATATGATAGTCAGATCCTCCCTCTTGGTTTTTTTATTGTTCCTTTCAAAATTAGAATTTATCCTAATAGTAAAAAAGATCATATGATCAAGGTTACCCTCACCAATTTGTGCCAAAATAGCACCCAAAACAATTCCAGATGCATCAATTGTGCATTGAATTATTTGTTCCAATATAGATAAATTAATATTTGAGAAATCGCAAGTTTTTATTTCAAAGTGTTGAAAGCAACATCACATTCTTTAACCCATACAAAAAACTTAGCTTTCTTTAGTATCTTCTCCAATGGTGCAACAATTAAAGTGGAATTGTAGATAAATGTCCTATAATATTAGGTATGCCCCAATGTAGACCCTATCTGTTTGACACTTGCTGGTGGCCGAATATTTAGGATGACTGCAACTTTAGTAGGGTCTATGCATACACCCTCTTTGTAGAGTATATGGCCTAGCACAATATCAAAGGGCATAGCAAAGATATTTTTCTTCAGGTTCAATGATATATGAAACTATATGCATTAGTCAAACATAACCTGCAACAAGTTAGAATCCTTCCTTAAAAGGATATATATTTTCCAATCATCTACATATAATTTGAGAAACTTGTGAATATTTTCCCTGAAGGAAATAATAAATATCGTAGAGAAAGTAGTTGGTGCATTATTAGGACCGAATAGCATGACATTATAAGCATATGAACCACACTTAGTTGTGGAAGTAGCCTTCTTTTTAACTTTTTCAACAATGCGAACTTGATGATATCCATAAAACCCATCTTGAAAGGAATAGGATTCCTGATCTGTAACATTATCCAATACTTCATCATTGAAAGGAGTTGGGAACATATCATGAATGCAGGCATTATTAAGGTTTCGATAGTCTATGTAGACTATGATCTCATTTGAATATTTCTTACCTTGAATGACAATGGGAGTGATCCATTTAGCCTCATCGACTAGGAAAATGAGACCTACAACTAATATTTTGTATGTATCCTTCTTAACCTTTCCTTTGACCCTTGAATTCAAATGATAAGCTCAATGCTAAACTAGGCTCGCATAATATTTAAAAATAATTTCCATTTCTCCCAAGGCTCCCATTATCGATTTGAGCTTTGAAACAAAAAAAAGAAACAAATCTTCATATTCCTTCAGTAAATCAAAAAATTCTTGTGTGGTTATTCATCCCAGCAGTCACGAAGTGTAATATCCCAAAATGGGAATAGCTACACTATTTGGAATATTTTAAGATATTACCAATGTAGAGCTTTATAAAATCACGAGCATGGAAATTTATAGCAGCTCATTATATGTACAGGGAACATGTAACCAGCAAGTGTATGATCATTAGCAGAAATCTGCCTCACTATTCTCTCTCGGAATGAGGAAATGTAGCATTCTGGACCATAAAAAAATCACTTTCAGAAAATAACGCAATAAATATGGGAAATGGCACTTGCATCCCATGTTTTATACATTATACAATTTCCATATCAAATTTTAGCTCAAACAAATCTTCCTAGCTAAGTTAAACAGATCTCCCTAGCTAGAGATGGCTTAAAAACACCCCAATCCCATGACTTTCAACTGTAGCATTTCTGAAGCCTATGAGAGCATAAAACCCATAAGGGTTTCTATAGTAAATTTTTAAATAATACTTATATAGATCTTATATTAATAAAATAGCAAATAAATGGAGGTTTAACCTCTTTTACACAAAGAAAAAGACACCCGGCAAGGGTTTCCAACAATATACATGTACAAAAAGCAGCACTACCGAAAATAACACAGTTTACTACAAATATATATTAAACATGACGGAATATAACATACAATAGCTGAATAATACAGAAAATTTCCAAAGGCCCTTCTTATTAGATCTCCCGGAGGGAAATAAGCACCTCCTCCTCAAAGACAAGCACAAATCTAAGTGTGCAACCCTGCTGCTGTTGCACTTGCATAAACAACGTATTTTCTAAAGATAAATGCATTGTAGATGAATATGGCTGAGTGTCCTTAAGCCAAATTATTAATTGAAGCTCATATCCTTCCCTTTTTATCCCTTAAGAAAGCTGATCCAAAGAGAGGATGGAATTCCCGCATGGGAATTCTTTGCACTAAGCAGTGCTGCAACCACAAATAAACAGCTGAAGCATGAAAGTAGTAAAAATACCAAATATAGTTGAATAATGAATGATATCCTTTATTCTATGCCCTCATTTTTATCTTTGGTGAGCCTCATCACCCCATACCCCACACATTTTTGAGGTGACTTCCTAGTGAAGATTCCTCCTCCAAAACTACACTGCCCTAGTTGGCTTCCCTCCTCATTGTAGCAGCGTTGTTGACTTGGTCAACTGGGACTAATCCACATGCAATGCCTCTTTTCACACTAAGGGGTCTTCAATCCATTTCTCATATGTGTGTCTAGGCTGATCCTTGTTCACATTGGGCTAGTTTATTTGGGTGATCTCTTCCTCCTCAAGAATGCATGTTGACTTAGTCAAAATTGACTATGTCCACATATATTTTTCCCTTATTCACACCTGAAAGTGTAAAATATGTATCCTAAGGTGATACCTTATTTAATAAGGTGTAATTTACTCATATTATTATTGTTCATGGGCCTCCTTACCCATTTATTCCTCTCCTAGATGAAAGCAACAAAATCTAATATTCCAAATTGATGTGTGCAATTTTTGGAATATTATAGTCCTCCCCTCTGAAATGTTTCTTGTCGTCAAGTAACTGCAAAGATAGGACTGAAGAACCTTCTCTTCTCCCCCTATAGCATCCTCACATGATAAGACTCCCCAAGGATCAAGGTGCTATTCCATCCACACATCTCCAAGCTGCCCCTCCCAAGTGCAAACATTGTCCTTTGGTGAACATTCCAAATGGGTGACATCATGTGACAGTGAAACATCCATGGAGGCAGAAATGGGCTGTTTGAAGGTCCTCTTGAGGCATGAGGGCTGATATATATTGGGATTCATCATCCCCATTTGAATCTATCCTCCCTAAGCTATCAACCAAACAAAATGAGTCACCCTCCAGGATGGCAACTCATCAAGGATCTCTTCCACCTTGAGCTCATGCAGAATAGGTGGGCTAACAATATGAACATGGTAGACAAAATATCCTACCCCACACTGTATTCCTCTCTACCTAAGATGAGTGTAGAGAATTTGCTGATCTTGGGCTGCAATAATGTTGCGCTCAAATGGAAAGAAGGAAACTAGACCTCCAAAGGTCCTTTTCCCAGTGTTGTGAATCAAGCTGGCCCAAACCATCTCATACATGATGCACAAGAAATCACCACCATATGGAATCCCATCCATCTCATGGCCCTCCTCATGAAGAAACAAATATTTCACTATAGAGGCCATGTCTCATCCCATGCTCCTCTTAGAACATGTAACGCTGAAAGTGTGGGGATGCTTCTCCCCCAAGAACACATCCACCCAATGTGTTCCACCTCCCATCATGCTCCCTGTAAAGGGAAGAAAAACATTAGAAAATGAGCTCATGATTAGCATTGAAATGAAAGAAAGAATGAAGGATTCATGTGGTGCTGGAAAGTACCAACAATCTCCCAAGTTGCCCCAGCATAGTCTTCCCCATTGTAGCTTCATGAAATGGCCTGGAAAGTTGTCTCTAGACCATTGGCTTGCTGTATAAGTCATCACACCCACTAGTAAATAGTAGATGGCTGAATATTTCCATTGATCATACAAGGAGTACCTAGACACTTGCCCTGGATCATATAGTATATGGTTGTCTCCATCATAATAGCTGGCCAAAAATGGTCCATGGAGCCTAAAGAAAAACTTGCCCCTTTGCACAGCAATGCACTGCAAGGAAATGGTAAGAGCATGCAAATATTGTGTTGAACAATCAATAAATGCAAAAATAGAATTCTTACCATGTAATGAAAGAAATATGGTGACAAGATCCATAGATGAATCCTCCATAGTGGTATGACATACCCATATGAAGAGGAGTGAACCACAGGCTGCATGAAAATCCCCCTTCTCCTGCCGGGAGATCCAAGTCAAGGGGAACATACCACAATAACAGATGAGCCCATCCATTACTCTACCAATATCACCTCCTCTATACCCACCAGGTGCATCAAATATGAAGTGATCCTGGGAACACCCCATCAACAGGTTTCTGCTCCCAAGTGACAACGATGTTGGCCTATGCAAATATGCTCCTGCCAACTCATAACTCCATCCTTTGACATGCCCCGTGTCAAAAAATCCTCCCCTAATGCTGCGACATACAAGAAGTTCCTTCCAAGGTGGAAGTACTTCCAGACCATCTAAGGCTAAGGAGTAGCCTCCTTGCACTATGATAGTGCCATCCCCTACTCCTACAACATCATGCCAAGTGTGAGAGAAAATTTTCCCTTGCTCTCGCCCAATACTCCAAAGAAACAAAAGTCTCTACTGCTTCCTCATACCTCCATCATACAACCCATGTGGTGAAAACATAATGATCACATCATCATAATGCATCCACACTCCTTGCTGCCCCGTGATGCAAGTACACTGCCAAGCACTCTCCTCCCACATACCCTTGGAAAAAGGATATGTCTCATGATGGCCAAACTCTCTCAAGAGTAGCCAATGCATTTTTGCCTCTTGCTACCCAGTATCATATATTTGCAAGTATCTCTCCAGCTTATTTATCTCTATCCACATCCACTTATCCACTGATGGATGCCTCCTACCATTCTCCATCTTGGTACTCCTCCAAAGAAGATTACCATCCTTCCATATTAGATTTCCCTCATTGCATTCAGTGAGATTTTGAAATGCAACTCCTTGGAGATCTCTTAGAAAATACCTCGCACTAATAGCCATCTTGAATCCATAGGGATCCCAGTGAGCTGGAGGTAAAGTCTCCTCACTGCTACCTCTTGACAACGCTGTAACCTTCCTCCATGGTGTTTTGGTTGGCTCATGCCCCAACTCAAAGATGAATCTATGTGCCCTTGTATGGTACACATGGTCCATGACATCCTCCAAAAGGTTACACTCCAACCTCAAGGGTTGTGTGAAACTCAACATTGATACATGAGGTTGATGGTTCATCTCTCCCTGGAACCATTCAAGCTTGCACACCGCAGTATAATCCTGTTGCTCTATCTCAGCACTAATGTTGGATCCTAGGTCATATGAATACAAATTCCCACAATTCCTAGAAATATTTGCTGTAATAAATAAAAGTGGAAACCTTCCCATACCTTGGTGAGATGCGGGAACCTCTTATAGTGCTGCAAGGGCTCCTCCCTCCAATGTAATGGCTGCCCTAACTGTTGATGTAGAAGGTTGCTCTCCCAAGGATGTGAAAATTCTAGTACATGTCTCCTCCCTTGGTGGTGTGGGCCTTCTCTCCTCTCATATTCCTCCCTCAAAGGTTCTAATCAGCCCTTGAGTGAACTTAGAAAAGAAGTCACTCTTGTATGGCTTAAGTGACTAAACCACCAAGCATTAGCTTCACCCTCCAGGTGTAGCGCTGCAACTTCTACTGCCTCCCTCTCTACCACTGGATTTATTAGGAATAATGCCTCAATATTCCTTGCCGAAGCTCTTGCTATAGTTTTCCCTTCAAATTTAGACAATAAGAATCTATTTCCTTTAATTTTTCCTTTTCTGCAGGGTCTTCTTTCTTCTCTCAGTTGAATAAACTGGGGAGAATCTAGGGTCTCTTTGAAAGCCCTAGGTTGGCACTTGTATTATGCTAAATACCCACTCAATATCTCATGCTCTAAGTGGTATCCTTGCTCTCCACTTTCTCTATTAGAACAGGAAGTGCATGTATCTTCTTTGTCCTCCTGAAACCTTCTAGAGGTCTCACTGTAGCTCTCTCCTTCTTGAAACCTTTTCGGAGTTTCAATGCATTTCTCTTCTTTCTTCTTAGATATGAAAATGGATGAGAGTAATCTCATCCTCTCCATAATTTTTTTCTCCTATCCTTCTTATCTTCTGATTGGACCTGAAATCCACAGGTTGAGCCAAGATGGAAGCTCTAATACCACTGTAATATCCCAAAATGGGAATAGCTACACTATTGGGAATATTTTAAGATATTACCAATGTGGAGCTTCCAAAAATAATGAGCATGGAAATTTAGAGCAGCTCATTAGATGTACAAGGAAAATTTAACCAGCAAGTGGATGATCAGTAGCAGAAATCTACCTCACTATTCTCTCCCGGAATGAGGAGATGCAGCATTATGAACCATAAAAACATCAATTTCAGAAAATAACGCAGTAAATATGGGAAATGGAATCTGGATCCTATTTTTTATACATTATAAAACTTCCATATCAAATTTTAGCTCAAAAAAATCACCCTAGCTAAGTTAAACAAATCTCCCCAGCTAGAGATGGCTCAAAAACACCCCAATCCCATGACTTTCAACTGCAGAATTTCTGAAGAATATGAGAGCATAATTCCCATGAGATTTTCTATAGAAAATTATTAAATAATACTTATATGTAGCTTATATTAATCAAATAGCAGAGAAATGGAGGTTTAACCTCTTTTACACAAAGAAAAAGACACCCGACAAGGGTTTCCGGCAATATACATGTACAAAATGCAGCACTGCCTAAGATAACATAGTTTACTACAAGTATGTATTGAAAATGACTAAATATAACATAAAATAGCTGAATAATACAGAAAATTTCCAAATTCCCTTCTTATTAGATCTCCCGGAGGGAAATAAGCGCCTCCTCCTCAAAGACTAGCACAAATCTAAGTGTGCAACCCTACTGCTGTTGCACTTGCATAAATGATGCAGTTTCTGAAGGGAACTACACTATAGATTAATATGGCTAAGTGGCCTTAAGAAAAATGATGAATTTAAGCTCAGATCCTTCCCTTTTGATCCCTTAAGCAAGCTGATCCAAAGAGAGGATGGAATTCCCGCACGAGAATTCTTTGCACTAAGCAGTGCTGCAAACACAGCTAAACAACTGAAGCATGCAAGTAGTCAAAATACCAAAGATATCTGAATACTGAATGATCTCCTTGATTTTATGCTCTTATTTTTAGCTTTGGTGAGCGTCATCACCCCGGAACCCACACATTATTGAAGTGACTTCCTAGTGAAGATTTGTCCTCCAAAACTGCGCTGCCCTAGTTGGCTTCCCTCCTATTTGTAGCAGCGCTATTGACTTGTTCAACTGGGACTAATCCACCTGAAATGCATCTTTTCACACTAAGGGGTCTTCAATCCGGTTCTCATATGTGTGTCTAGGCTGATCCTTGTTCACATTGGGCTAGTTTATCTGGGTGATCTCTTCCTCCTCAAGAATGCATGCTGACTTAGTCAAAATTGAGTATGTCCACATTTATTCTACCCTTGTTCACACCTGAAAGTGTAAAATCTAGATCCTAAGGTGATCCCTTCTTTAATAAGGTGGAATTTATTCATATTTTTATTGTTCATGGGCCTCCTTACCTATTTATTCCTCTCCTAGATGAAAGTAACAAAATCTAACATTCCAAATTGTTGTGTGCAATTTTTGGAATACAGTCCTCCCCTCTCAAATGTTGCTTATCCTCAAGAAACTGCAATGATAAGACTGAGGAAGATTATCTTCTCCCCCTATAGCATCCTCATATGATAAGACTCCCCAAGGATCAAGGTGTCGTTCCATCCACACATCTCCAAGCTGCCCCTCCCAAGTGCATATGTTGTCCTCTAGTGAACATTCCAAATGGCTGACATCATGTGACAGTGAAACATCCATGGAGGAAACAATGGGATTTTTGAAGGCCCTCTTGAGGCATGATGGCTGATATAGATTTGGATTCATCATCCCCATTTGAATCTCTCCTCACCAAGCTATCAACCAAACAAAATTATTCACCATCGAAGATGGCAACTCATGAAGGATCTCTTCCACCTTGAGCTCATGCAGAATAGGTGGGCTGAAAATCTGAACATGGTAAACAAGATATCCAACCCCATGTTGTCTTCCTCTCCACCTAAGATGAGTGTATATAGTTTTTTGATCTTGGGCTGCAATAATGTTTCCCTGAAATGCAAAGAAGGAAACTAGACCTCCAAAGGTCCTTTTCCTAGTGTTGTGAATCAAGCTGGCCCAAACCATCTCATGGCCCTCCTCATAAAGAAAAAAATATTTTGCTATAGAGGCCATGTCTCTTCCCATGTTACCCTTAGAACATGTAATGCATAAAGTGTGGGGATGCTCCTCCCCCAAGAACACATCCACCCAATGTGTTCCTCCTCCCATCATGCTCCCCATAAAGGCAAGAAAAACATCAGAAAATGGGCTCATGATCAGCATCGAAATGAATTAAAGACTGAAGGTTTCATGTTGTGCTGGAAAGTACCAACAGTCTCCCAAGTGGCCCTAGTGCAATATTCCCCACTCCAGCTTCAGGAAATGGCCTGGCAAGTTGTCTCTGGAAAATTGGCTTGTTGTATAAGTCATCACACCCACTAGTAAACAGTAGATGGATGAATATATCCACTGAGCATACAAGGAGTAGCCAAACACTTGCCCTGGATAATATAGTAGATGGTTGTCTCCATCATAATATCTAGCCAAAAATGGTCCATGGAGCCTAAAGAAAAACTTGCCCCTTTATAGAGCAATGCACTGCAAGGAAATGGTAATAGCAAGCAAATATTTTGTTGAACAATCAACAATTGAAAAAATAGAATTCTTACCATGTAATGAAAGGAATATGGTGACAAGATCCATAGATGAATCCTCCATAATGGTATGACATACCCATATGAAGAGGAGTAAACCACGCGCTGAATGAAAATTCCCCTTCTCATGCCGAGAGATCCAAGTCAAGGGGAACATACCACAATAACAGATGAGCCCATCCATTACTCTACCAATCTCACCTCCTCTATGCCCACTAGGTGCATCAAATATAAATTGATCCTGGGAACACCCCATCAACAAGTTTCTGGTCCCAAGCGACGGCGTTGTTGACCTATGCAAATAGGCTCCTGCCAACTCATAACTCCATCCTTTGACATGCCCCATGTAAAAAACTCCTCCCCTAATGCTGCTGCATACAAGAATTTCCTTCCAAGGTGGAAGTACTTCCAGACCATCTAAGGCTAAGGATTAGCCTCCTTGCACTATGATAGTGCCATCCCCTACTCCTGCAACATCATGCCAAGTGTGAGAGAAAATCTACCCTTGCTCTCTCCCAATCCTCCAAAGCAACAAAAGTATCTGCTGCTTCCTCATACCTGCATCATACAACCCATGTGGTGAAAAAATAATGATCACATCATCATAATGCATTCACACTCCTTGCTGCTCCATGATGCAAGTACCCTACCAAGTACTCTCCTCCCACATACCCTTGGAAAAAGGATATGTCTCATGATGGCCAAACTCTCTCAAGAGTAGCCAACGTAGTTTTTCCTCTTGCTGCCCAGTATCATAGATTTGCAAGTAGCTCTCTAGCTTCTTTCTCTCTATCCACATCCACTTATCCATCGATGGATGCCTCCTACCATTCTCCATCTTGGTACTCCTCCAAGGAATATTACCATCCTTCCATATCAAATTTCCCTCATTGCATTCAGTGGGATTTTGACATGCAAATCCTTGGAGATCTCTTAGAAAATACCTCACACTAATAGCCATCTTTAATCCATAGGGATCCTAGTGAGCTGAAGGCAATGTCTCTTCATTGCTACCTCTTGACAGTGTTGTAACCTTCCTCCATGGTGTTTTGGATGGCTCATGCCCCAACTCAAAGATGAATCTATGTGCCCTTGTATGGTAGAAATGGTTCATGACATCCTACAAAAGGTTACACTCCAACCTCAAGGGTTTTGTGAAACTCAACAGTGATATATGAGGTTGATGGTTCATCTCTCTCTGGAACCATTCAAGCTTGCACAGCGCAGTGCAATCCTGCTACTCTATCTCATCAATAATGTTGGATCTTGGGTCATATGAAGACAAATTCCCACAATTCCTAGAAATATTTGCTGTAATAAATAAAAGAGGAAACCTTCCCATACCTTGGTGAGATGCAGGGACCTCTTGTAGTGTTGCAAGGGCTCCTCCTCCAATGTAATGGCTGCCCTAACTGCTGATGTAGAAGGCTGCTCTCGCAAGGCTGTGACAACGCCAGTACATGTCTCCTCCCTTAGTGGTGTGGGCCTTCTCTCCTCTCATCTTCCTCCCTCAAAGGTTATAATAAGCCCTTGAGTGAGCTCAGAAAAATAAGTCACTCTTTTATGGCTTAAGTGACTAAACCACCAAGCATTAGCTTCACCCTCTAGGTGCAGCGCTGCAACTTCTACTGCCTCCCCCTTTACCACTGGATGTAGTAGGAAGAATGCCTCAAGCTTCCTTGTCAAAGCTCTTGCTGTAGTTGTCCCATCAAATGTAGACAATAAGAATCTATTGCCTTTAATTTCTCCTTTTCTGCAGCGTCTTCTTTCTTCTCTCAATTGAATAAACTGAGAAAAATCTAGGGTCTCTTTGAAAGCCCTAGGTTGGCACTTGTATTCCGCCAAATACCCACTCAGGATCTCATGCTCTAAGTGGTCTCCTTTCTCTCCACTTTCTCTATGAGAATTAGAAGTGCATGTATCTTCTTCTTCCTCCTAAAACCTTCTAGAGGTCTCACTGCAGCTCTCTCCTCCTTGAAACCCTTTTGGAGTTTCAATGCATTTCTCTTATTCCTTCTTAGATCTGAAAATGGATGAGAGTAATCTCATCCTCTCCATAATTTTTTTTCTCATATCCTTCTTATCTTTTGATTAGATCTGAAATCCACAGGCTGGGCCAAGATGGCAGCTCTGATACCACTGTAATATCCCAAAATGGGAATAGCTACAATATTGGGAATATTTTAAGATATTACCAATGTGGAGCTTCAGCAAATCATGAGAATGGAAATTTAGAGAAGCTCATTAGATGTACATGGAACATGTAACTAGAAAGTGGATGATCAATAGCAGAAATATGCCTCACTATTCTCTCCCGGAATGAGGAAATGTAGCATTCTGGACCATAAAAACATCACTTTCAGAAAATAACGCAATAAATATTGGAAATGGAACTTGAATCCCATGTTTTATAAATTATAAAACTTCAATATCAAATTTTAGCTCAAACAAATCATCCTAGCTAAGTTAAACAGATCTCCCCAGCTAGATATGGCTCAAAAACACCCCAATCCCATGACTTTCAACTGCAACATTTTTGAAGACTATGAGAGCGTAATCCCCATGAGGTATTCTACATAAAATTATGAAATAATAATGATATGGAGCTTATATAAATCAAATAGTAGATAAATGGAGGTTTAACCTCTTTTACACAAGGAAAAAGACACCCAATAAGGGTTTCCGGCAATATACATTTAAAAAAAGCAGCACTGTTGAAAATAACATATTTTACTGCATTTCTATATTAAATATGACTGAATATAACAAAAAATATCTGAATAATACTTAAAATGGCCAAAGGCCCTTCTTATTAGATCTCTCGGAGGGAAATAAGCACCTCCTCCTCAAAGACTAGCACAAATATAAGTGTGTAACTCTGCTACTGCTGCACTTGCATAAATGATGAAGTTTCTGAAGGGAAATACACTGTAGATGAATATGGCTGAGTGGCCTTAAGCCAAATGATGAATTGAAGCTCAGATCCTTCCCTTTTGATCCCTTAAGCAAGTTGATCCAAAGAGAGGATGGAATTCCCGCATGGGAATTCTTTGCACTAAGTAGTGTTGCAACCACAGCTAAACAACTGAAGCATGCAAGTAGTCAAATGACCAAAGATAACTGAATACTTAATGGTCTCCTTGATTCCATGCCCTCCTTTTTATCTTTTGTGAGCCTCCTCACCCCGGAGCCCACACATTGTTGAGATGACTTCCTAGTGAAGATTCCTCCTCCAAAACTATGCTGCCCTAGTTGGCTTCCCTCCTCTTTGTAGCAACGATGTTGACTCGGTCAACTAGGAATAATCCACCTACAATTCCTCTTTTCACACTAAGGGTTCTTCAATCCAGTTCTCATACGTGTGTCTAGGCTGATCCTTGTTCACATTGGGGTAGTTTATTTGGGTGATCTCTTCCTCCTCAAGAATGCATGTTGACTTAGTCAAACTTGACTATGTCCACATCTATTTTGCCCTTGTTCACACCTGAAAGTGTAAAATCCAGCTCCTAAGGTGATCCCTTATTTAATAAGGTGGAAGTTGTTCATATTTTTATTGTTCATGGGCCTCCTTACCCATTTATGCCTCTCCTAGATGAAAGTAGCAAAATCTAATATTCAAAATTGCTGTGTGTAATTTTTGGAATATTACACTAATAAAGGCTAAGTTGGGATTTCCTTTAGTTCCAATATTATGCTTTCACAACATTGAATTCTCTAGATTCATAACATCCTTGACATGATAATATTTAATATTTATTTCACCTTCAGATTTGTTGATTGTTAGATGTACTAACTTCTCGAAGTTATCTTCTTTAGGTTCCTTATTAATTTCACCACAAGAATTAACTTCATTGAATCCAGATTCATATAAATGTATGCAAGATTATTATATGCTACATTCAACAACAAGTTTTCCAATGGGGAATAACACTCTGTTAATTTCTTTTAAATCATAAACTATCTTCACATCTTGTTGTCGCTGCGACAAACACCCTCCAAAATTTGGTCTACACTTGAATTTTGGAGTGTATTGTTCATCTTGTGATTTTTTTTTCCATAGTCACTTTATGGCCAATAAATTATTTGTTAAGTATTCCAGTATTTTTCTCATTTTGCAAGTGCCAAAGTCACCTGCTTGTGCATGCTTATCCTTCAAAAATTTCATGATCACACTCTCTTATGAAATATTGAACAAGCATAGAAAAAATCCATTAAGATAGTGCATGTTCACTGTTCAACATATGTCAACATTTTGTGTGCACTCTCATCAATAGCCTCTCACTTTTGGTTGTGATTGTTCTTCTATTTCAGTGAGCTTTGCAACTGTCAGTTTTGTGCACCTTCATTCTCGCAAGTGTCTCTTTCATGTTTGTGGTTGTTTCTTTTTCTTTTTTTCACTTTAATAAGTTTTTTTTCATGTTATATTCATTTTGGCATGTGTCACTTTCAACTTTGTCGACATTTTTCAAGTGTCGTTTTCACTTTCCTCTTAGTGTCGTAAGTTTTCTATTTTCCATGACACACTTCACACATCATACATATGTATTTTTTGGTTGTTTCAAGGGGTAGCCTTGGTATTAATGATTCATGTTTCAAGGGGTAGCCTTGGTATTAATGATTCATTCTTATCATGTAGACATGTATTGCACACAGTCCCAAAGTTTTAAGCATTATCACACAAGTTTCATCATCGTCGTCGCCAAGTGTACCTTTAATGTCGAAATTGGGGAAAGTTGTCGTAATGTCATCACATCGAGAAAAGTATGTTCTTCATGTATTCTGCGTGATCTATGTTGTGTCATCAATTGTGTTAGTCATCAGTATTTTTTCCTGTTGTGATGACTATATGCCTTGCCTAGGTTTTCTAGAAACCAATTTCAAACAGTCAATTTTCCCTCTATAAAACCCCTCAGAGAAATTTTTTATCTTTTTTCTCTCTTACAGAATTTTTTAGAAGTGGTCATCAAGTTTCAGTCTTGATAAAATTCCCCTGTCCATAACTGTCATAAGCCTTGTATCTCTGAATAGTCAAAATCCCTTGTTTTCACACACCTCACTGTCAAGCATAGGACAAAGTTGTCTCCTCCCCTCTCACTGTTTGAATGTCCATTTGATGACCTGACTATGTCTGAGAAACCCTTTAGAAGTCATGACAAAGTGTCTAGGTTTAGGTGATGGTGTTTAGAGTCAATATCTTGAGAAGAATATCTCTAGTCAAAAACCTTTTTTTAATATTAGTCAGCCATCCTCTTTTATTATTTGGCAAAAAAAACCCCTTTTTTACTCCTAGGTCATACACCATCAAAATGGTCGTTGTGTTTTGTTTCAGAAAAAATTAGAAATTCAATTCAGGAAGAAATAGAGTAAGAAAGCCCTATGTCCGAAGAAAAGTGATCAAGTGAAATTTTCAAAGCATTAGCATCGTGATACCACAGAAAGGGTCTCCAATGGTCAAAGACATTTTATCAATGCATCTTTGTAGGGGTGCTAGGATAGATGACATTAAGCAGTTCTAAACAAAGGGACGCTTCAAGGAAATTTTTCAAAGCTAGAACAGTTAACTGTTGGAAAATAAAGAAAATGCAGATTTCAAAGAGAAAGGAAACCTACAAGATTCATCCTTGAAAAATCAAAGCACCAAGAAAGTCAAAGAATCATCCATCATGGAAAAATGAGTACAAAGGCTGGGATGTCAACTCACAATGGAATTTTTACATTATTCCCAAACATATGGGCACAACTCTGAAAAAAATTCTTATGAGGCTAGGTATGTTAGTTTTCTAGCAAAGGACTTCCAGCAGTTTAGGTATCAAAGTGAAAAGCATAAAAAGGGAACAACTGCCTTTTTTATACCCCTATAGCTTAGACTCTAAACCATCAAAGATACTATCATCACAAAGGAAGCTAAAGCTACTGCAAAAGAGATTTAACCTAAGAGACACAAAGAAGATATGTTGGAGTTTGAAATATCTTACCTGTTCATTATCTCCACAGTAAATTTCTACAAGAAACATGTCTCATACAGATTGATAAAGGATAAACCATTTGAATTTCCTCCTTCAATGATAAGCAGATGGCAATCAATTTTTTTTATGAGGCACCTCCTTCAATGATGATAAGCAAAGTGTATAAACAGTTCTGTTTATATTACCTCCTTCAGTGATAAGTAGACACAGGGCACAAGGTTTAGTTTTCAAGAGAGGCTTCATTCAAATCATAAGCAGAGATCCTAAGTAGTTGTGCTTGCATTTCCTCCTTCAATCATAAACAAAGGGAAAAGACACAGTTTTAAACAAGCCTCCTTCAATCATAAGCAGAGGGAAAAGACACAGTTTTAAACAAGCCTCCTTCAAAGATGACAAGCACAAGGCATAACAAAAACAGTTTTTCTAGAAGGCTAAATGCTTCTTTTGGTAAATAGAGACCGGGCCTAAACTTTGTAAAAGGGCCTCTTTCTTAAACAAGCAGAGGGCATAGATTTTTTTTTATTAGGTACCCCTTCAAAGTAAGGTAGAGGGCACATTTTATAAGTTGAAACAGGGTAGGTTTTCCTTCACACAAAAAACTAAAAACTTGTTTTGTTGTTTGCAAAACGCTTTTTAAATAAAACACTATAACACATGTTTCTAGCTTTTCATCAAATAAGGTAAATGAGCAAAAGAGGAAATTTTTTAAAATGAAGCTATTTTGAGAAAGCCAAAAGGAAAACTACGTGCTATAAAAACATTCCAAAAGACACGAAAGCCCTGAAACGGGCATTTTCAACTTCAATAATTGACTAGCAGAAGAAGCAAGCCAAATTTTCAAGTTTCGGGCAAGCCTCGTGCAAAATTCTTTGGTCGCAACACACCTGTGTTTAGGTGCTACGCGCCTGTAGCAGCCTACAGAGGGATTCTATAAGGGGTGTGACATGCCTGTGTACTAGTGCAACGCGCCTGGAATTCAGCTCGGTGTGCAACTTTCTGCCCATTGCCCGGCATGAAAACCTCGTTCAGAAACCCAATTTTTTGAACTAGCGCAGTGTATTTTTCTCGTGCAGCCTCCGTGCAGATGCTACGCTCCTGAGTGAAAAAGCATAACACCTGCCCATTTCATTGAAAGAAGGCCAAAAAACTGTCAGTATCTTCCTAGAAGTTTATTCCATCACTACAAAGAAGTTTTTCAAGGTATTTGTCACTATCTTTTACCCCTCGGTTGCTCTTAAAACATAAAAGATGCTTTGAAAACTGAATTGAAAGAGAAAGGAATTTGAAGAAAAAGTGTCTATTACATTTGAAAGGTTGTTTTATTTGAAATTGGGGAGAGACATCAAAATCAAAATGCCTCCAAAGAAAAGGGTAAAAAAGGGAGGCTAACACAATAGATTTGAGCCCACCACTATTCAAGAAATCACTGCCTCTCCCTCAATCTTGTCCTGTTTTCAAGAGGTGGGCTGCTTTGATTTTTGCAGTAGAATACCAGAGGTCACTAGCCACCCTTATTTAACTGAGCTATTTGCCCTGAGATTGGATGGAAAGAAAGATCACATAGCAAGTCTATATTTTGAACTCACTCCTAGAGTTGTTTCTAAAGCAACCAAAATTCCTTACATAGGAGAGGAGTGGTTCAAAAAATCATACCTTGACCTCAACCACTATCAGCCTTTTCTAAAGCCAAATTATCAAGATGCATGCAGCTCCATTTTTCCTTTTTCACACTTGCTGGATGACTATGCAGTCCTCATGAAGATAATCATGAAGTTTTTCACTTGTGAAGGTAGATTCTCCCGAGTATATTCCTATCACATCAAACTCCTTATGCATTTCACAAAAGTTAAGTTGCTAAAACTACCCTTTTTCCTGTGCAAAAGTATAGACAAGATGTCTTCCATTGTTAGAAAGAAGCCTCCAACTCAGCAGAAAGCAAGCTTATTCCATCACTCTCTCATTAAGATCATTATCCTTCACCAGCTGAAACAAAAGGGCATCCCTTGGGATAATTTCATCTCTCACCTTGATTTCACTTTTGCATCTTCTATGCCACTACAAATCAGGCCATTTTCATCCTGAGACCGTCCTCATGCTCATTCCTTTCCCTCCACACCCTATGCTTCCTCTTCTTCTCATGAGTCTACTCCCAAAAAAAAACCATCCTCCACAGATGACAATGAGAAAGAAGAATATAGTAAAAGCAAAGAACAAGGAAGTGATGGTGACAAAGAACAAGAAAGTGATGAAAGCAATAGTAGAGGGAAAGAAAAGCATGATGAGGCAGGAATTCCACAAGGGGAAAGTGAAAACAATGATAATAGTAAGGATAGTGAAGGAGGCACCAATCAACAATAAGGATATCATGAAAGCAGCCCTCAAGATGAAGGGGAAAGAACTAATGATGATAAAGATAGCTCACAAAGGGATGGAAAAATCACAAATGATGAAAGTGGAAGCCCACAAGGAGAAAATGAAGACAATGATCATGATGAAGGCAACCCACATCAGGAAAACATTGAAAACAGTGACAATGATGAAGCAAACAGTTCCAAGCTCAGTAAAGACAACAAATTTGATGAGGAAAGAGGCAGCCCAAATAGTCAAAACAGTCAAGGCCTAAACATCAAAAATAGTGACACCTTCGAAGACCAAGGTCAAGATGAAAATAATGGAAGTAGTCATTGAAAAGAGGGAAGTAATAAAAACAGTCATGAAAACAAGACGATGGATGAAGATAGAGATAGTTTTGGAAAGGAAAAAACAGCAGACCTGGACATCTCTCACCAAACAGAAAAAGAGCATGATCTTTCTAAGATTACTCCTGATGATGAGTTCATTACAAATATAAAATTTAATGATCAAAGAGATTCCCCACAACAAAGTAACCAAGAAGTGAAAACAGAGAATGTTTTTGGAGAAAAGGACAGCCCTGAGGCTGTAGGAGACCAAACTAAGCAAGCCCATGTATTAACTCCTCCTCTTAGTCATCATCAGCAAAGTCAAGAACATGTGTTTATTGCCTCTCCAAGGAAAGGGGCCATGCTTCCTTCATAAAAAGTAGCAAAGGCTAAAAACACCAAAATAGCAAGGAAGAAAACCACTCAAGCAATGACTAGCAATATCACTAGGGCACTAAGGAGTAGAGGAAAATTTCCAAAGAAGAGAAAAGTAGAATTGCCGAAGAAAACGAGAGGAAAGAAAATCATTAAAGGCAAGGGCAAAGAGAAGATTGAACAACAAGAGAGCAGCCATGAGCATGAAAGGGAATTTGACATAATACAAATAGACAATGATGTTGAAGATGATGAGGCCAGTATTCTTAGATCTCTTTTGCAAAACTGGGAAGCTCAGATTAAAGACTTGGAAAATGACCTAGAAAGGTCAAAAGACATCATCCACTATTTCAATTGCAAAAAATCAAATGAGTGGACATATGGAAATATTTGATGCCTGGGCACTCAAATACAAAAGGGAAGCTCAAAAGTCACAAGTGAGGTTAGAATAATACATGAGTGAGTATGTTGAAGATGATGAAGAAGAAGGGCCAGCAAGAAAGAGACCTAAGACCATGGGTCTTAGAAGAGCATTGCAAAAGCAGAAAGAAGAATAATCAACGCATGCACAGCAGTACCCTCTTACGGAGCTCCTTGCCAAAGAAATTGAGAATGATAAAGAGTCTTGGCTTGAGAGGGAAAATCAACATTTGGAAACCAAATTGGAAAAATATAACAAGGATTTGGCCCTACAAAGGAGAATGACCGAGCACTACAAGAAGTTGAATTAGTTTTCCTGAAGGAAACTCAAAGCTGCATAAAGTAGGCACTCGGCGGAAAAATGTGAAAAAAGCCTATCCCGGCTTGGAATTCTTGCTCAAGCTTAATTACATGTTTCTAAAAACCCTTAAGGGGTCTACTCACCAAAATTGGGCATTTTTGGACACATTCTTATTTTTTGTGAATTTTAGGCCTAAAAGCATAAAATCATGGGTGCCTTAACTTTTTATCGTAGCATCCTCAGCTGAAGAAAAATATATTTTTGGATTCCTTGACATCAAAGGAACATGCTAAGAAATTTTTAGATCAAATGAAGTTGTTTTGGTTCCTCAAAAAGGCCAAGAACAACCATTTTTTACCTTTCTGCCCCTAATATCAGCAGGTGCTACACTAGATATCATTTTTGGGATTCAACTGCATTAATTTAGTCATTCACTAGTTTCAATCCCACTTCTTCACCCCTGTGAGCAACACCCGATGCAATGAGTGCTAAGTGTAATATTAAAAAATCATGAGAAATTAGCCAGTTATGACTACCTCTCATGGAAATGGTCATAGATGAATCACTAAATTAACGTAGTTGAATCCCAAAAATGATATCTAATATAATGCACTGCGGAAACCCCTCATACTTAAGGTGCTACACTCCTGGGTTTTTTCATTTTTTCTACTTTTTAACTGACTTCTAGGTATCAGATTGAAAATATTCAAGTAGTTATGGAAATTAGACATCTGTAGCTTTCCAATGAGCCATCAAGGGACTCATTTCGACTTTGGGAAGTCGGCCAAAACTACACTGCAAAATAGACTTTTTCTGGTGCTACGCTCCTGTAGATTTTGCTGAAAAGTAGTTTTCTAAGTGATGATTGGGCCAAATGTGCGTTAAGAAATTTTATATTATGTGTTAGGCCTTGAAAGTGATTCTTTTTTGCTATTTTGGTCCGAAAATATATTTTTGAAGGATATTTTGTGCCTTGGACTTAGTTAAGCCTCATGGACAGTGTTAGATATTTGTTTTTTGGCCAATGGCCTTCTAGTTTCTCTAGGTGGGTTTCCTCCTCTTTGGCTTATATAACCAAGAGGATTCATTGTAACAAAGAGGTAGAAATTGATATATTGAGAGCAATACATAGCATTATGAGCTTGGAAGAAATACTTGTTTTATGAAGTGGATGATGTCTTGCTTGGCTTGATGGTGGAGGAGAATTGTGTGCAGGATTCCATGGCTTGGTGAATGGTGATGTTTCTCTGATTTGTTTTTGTTTCCTTGTTTTCATTAATGTTCCATACTTCTCATTTTCTGTATATCAGAAAAGTATATGTTGAGACATGCTCATGGAAGCACCTCAAACATCCTACATGGTACAGCTTTGATGTTTTCCTCTTCTTGATCATTTCTAAAGGATTATTATCTGCCCTTTAGGTCCATCAAGAAATTGTTATTTGTTTCATCTATGGTTAGTATGTTTTACTATCTTGTATGATTTAAGGTATGCCTTTCTTACTTATAGCTTCTCAAAACTCCATTTCTGAAATCTTTCTATGAAATATTGGTTGTTTTAGTTAAGTCAAAGAGGTCTTGTTCGATCTTTCCTTTTTTCCATGCTTGCAAAATTATTTCAGAGTTCTTGATAGCTCAAATATGTTGTTTATGAGTTCCCTCTTCATATATTGAGTTGTTTTTTTATCTTATTTTTTTTCCGAACAGCTGACGGTGATTTTCTAGAGTTAGAAGTTCTTATGCTTCTATGTATCGCTAGATTGTTTATCTTTCATATGTATCAGTTTGAGTTTTATTCATAGAGATTTATGGTTTGCCCTACCTCATGAATGCTTTCTTTAAAACTATATATGTTTAAGATCTCTTTGTCTTTCACAAACTTAATGTTCATTTCACTTCATTTTCACCCAAAGAATCCATTTACCTTGACTAAATTGGCTTTGGAGTAATACCTTGTCCACCATTTAGACAGTCCTAACTTTATCTAACCCCATAGCCCTGTTGATTTGATGAAATATCTTTCTATTTGTCCTTTTTTATCAGTTTACCTCAAAAACCCAAAAAACAAACCAAAATATACTTAGTAGCTAGCCTAAAATCAAACATACAAAGCGAACAATTTCACATCCTTCGCATAATAGAGAGAGCCCTCTCTGAGTCCAAGAAGGATAGGTCCTAGGAATATAAAACTTGGTTTGATGTTACCCTGTCATTTGGTTTACCAATCTGCCAAATTACGGGACACTAACAAATTTTTCTAAATGTTTAATCATGGTATATTTTTGTCCTTGTTCACTTTGGCCTCACTAGTCACACACTTAGCCAAATCTGGAAAACTTCACATCTAAGCAATTTGACCTCACTCATCGTTCCTAAACTACTCATTGTGCAATCTCTACCCTCAAGCTTATATATTGCCTGATGGGACTATGTAATGCATAGTAACTTCCATCTAGAAATACACATTGTGTAGTTTGAATGATCATTCCTCACCAGTGAGCTCCAGAACAATTTAATTTATGTCGCAATCAATCTCCTTTGCGCACTACATAATCATATGAAACAAGCCTCAGACTTGGGCTCTTGATTTGTGAAACTATGTAATCCCTAGGCCTCTTTCCTTTTAGAAATACGCATTGGGAAAAATCAAGCCTCAAACCTCCAACCTAACCTCTTGAGCCTCACAACTGCATAGTTGTCTTGCCCAAGCCATCCTGAAATACGCATTGCGTAGTTTTAAGGCTTATTCTTGGCCCCTGGCCTCCTCAACTGTGCAATTGTTCAATCCCTAATCTTGTCTCCTAGTCTACCACCTGGTTCCAACTCATTCTATGGTTTTCATGAAGAATATTAGGCTATGGGTTTATCGTACTAATTTTATCTCATGATGAGTTGATTTCGATTGCAGGTATAATTTCATCTCATGAAAGGATAATGATGAAGGAGATGAAGAAGGATACCCCGCTAGATGATACCTTTGTAGGTGCAAACACAAGTTGATTAATCAAGAAAAGGTACAGGGCCACTATATTGCGACAATAGTTGGAAATCAATACCACATTGAAGGCTCATTACTTTCAAGAGATATGAATTCAAAAGAAGAATGTGCACCATCTCTTAAGACGAATCAAAGATAGAAACAACAAGAATGGCCTCACATTGCCATGTCATCATGTAATCCATGTCGTCATTCGCCACATCATTTATGGATTATATAATTTCAATGTATATGAAATGTAATGTAAAGCGGAAGTCCAATAGATATGTATAGAATGTGAAAATTCATGAGGGAGTCGAAAGGTCATAAATAAGTCAAACAATCATGAGGGTAGTCCAAGAGTCACAAGGGATGTGAATGTTCACCCCATTTGTTATATTTACACCCTCATAGCCCTTGAAAGGGAATTTTCACCTTGGCTCCTCATAGTTATAGGCATTAGAGAAGAAAATTAGTTCATTTGGAGGAACAAGTGGTTAATGTTTCCAATTAGCCATGAGCTAATTGGAATATTAATTTTTGCTTTTGCTTCTTAATTTTCTGAATAAGAGGGTATGGAGACCCATAAATATCCTTAGTAGGAATAAAATCACTGCTAAATGTGAAAGGATATCACTTTAGTGGCTTGATAAAGCACCCTTATGTGTGAAAAGGGGCTGGAGCATGTAGATAGGGTCAACTTCGACCAAATCAACAACGCTGTCATGGAGGAGTGGAATTCATTATGGGGCAACAAAGTTTTGGAGGGAGAATCCATGCATGGAAGTCATGACCTTAATGGGTGGGGCCAAGGGTGAAGAAGCTCACCAATAATATAAGGAAGTGGATGGAATCCATTGTGATCAAGTTTTAGATTATTATTTTGATATGGTCTGTTAAGACTTGTTCGCTCTCTTCAATGATTTAGCTAAGATTGTAGTGTTGTTTAGCACAGGGTGTTACCGAGAGGGAATCCCACCTTCATCCATGGGGGACTTAGAGTTCCTACTTAGGAGAAGTAATTGCACTACATTTCCACATTATGGCATCAGACCAAGCTCCATCTTTCATCTACAGTGCAGTTTCTTCAAAGGGTTGTGTGTTGCAGGTTGCAGTAGTGGAGAATACAATTGGGTGATTTATGAGCTAGATTGTAGTGGAGGAAGGTTTCATTCCTTTGGGAGGCTAGTAAGGAACTCCCTTGAGCCTTATTGTAGCATTTGGCATTAGGCCACACTATCTTATTCCCCTACAATGCAGTTTCATTCTTGGACTACATTATTTTAGGGAGGAGTTGTAGGGGTGGTTTCAGTACACCATTTGGGGAGAAGGTTTTATAGTGAAGGGATCAGCCTTTCACCTAGAGATTCTATTTGAGGAGGCTACATTATTTGGCATATCAAATCAATCACATCTTTCCATCTGTGTAGTTGTAGTGAATCTTCATCCTTAGGGCTTGTGTTCCCATCTTATATTTGATTGTATTTCTGAAAACCCTCTTGGGTTCTTGTTAGAGGTTGTATAGAGCCTTGATCTTCATTGTATATTATATTTGAGGCATATATCAACCATTTAAACTTTTTTATAGTCATTTTCTGTATCAGTGCTCCTATGGCTATGTTGTAGCAGTCTTCCGGCATTTTTATATAGTAGCAGCACCTCATTCTTGAGGGATTTACCCATTGGAGGCTTGTTAGTTCATGTGTATGGTTTGTGCCCCATTATTTTGTATATGTTTTTTGTTGTTATGATAAATAAATAATCTCAATATTGGTCTCCATTATCGATGTGATGTTATACACTACTATTTCTTTGTTTATTCACTATATTCCTTATTTTCCCATTTGGGAATATTACAATCGTATCGGAGCATAATCTTGGCTCATCCTTTGCATCTTAAGCCAATATGTCATCGGAAAAAGGATATAATCTCACATATAGAGAGAAGAGGTATCTCAGAAGAAACCAGAAGTATGATTATATAGATTATAAATAAGACAAGGTTAAAACCCCTTTATCAGGAGAAGATGAGGAGAAGGAGTTCCCTAAGACTATTCTTTGAACTAGGCAATACATTGCAAGAGAAATAAAGGAGATGAGGATGGATAGAAACAAAGAAACTCCTAAAGGGTTTGTACATGGTGAAGTCTCTGGCATTTCTCATCACTAGAGTGATCAACTAGTGAAGTAACAGGTTTCTCAACGGTCTACAATGCCTACATTCTTAGTAGTGGGAAATGGAGGGTTTCAAGAACAAGAAACTCTTGAAGACTATTTTCTGGAGTATGAGTCTCAATCTTATAGATTCAAGTATTATTTGATTTTTGAAGAATTCTATCAGATCAAGGACAATAGGAGACCCTGACATCACAATAGAGGTGGAGGATTCATATAGAATCATGATCTACACCGAACTATGGGTAGATTTTTCTTACCCAACTTTGATGGGTCATCAAAATTCACTGCCAAATCATGGGTACTGAAGCTAGACATCTACTTCTAGCTGAACCAGGTACCAGAGATGGACGGCATCAAAATAGAAGCGCTGCACCTTGAGGGTGAAGCACATGATTGGTGGTTTCATGGGCTATCTGGATTGGTTTATGCCAATGTGACTGCATATTCAGAGTTCACAAGGAGGTTGGTGGAGAGGTTTAATTGAAGAGACTTAGAGGCACCTTTCATGGGGCTAGCTAAGCTCAAACAATCAGGTAATCCAGAAACTTATATTTCTAAATTTCTAAAACTTTATGTTATTGTTCCAGATTTATCTATAGCAAGGAGGGTCTGTATGTTTATTGATGGGTTAGGAGAACCTCTACATGGGTTCGTTAAATCTACCAAACCCACTACCCTTCAATATGACATTGAAAATGCTAGATGTTGGTGTCCCGTGTTTTGATAGTTTTGCAAATCAAAAGACAAGGCAACATCAAAACCAATATTTAGAGTTCCAGGATCTAGTCCTCCTGTTCTCAGAGAGGGATCTCTCAAATATTTGTTTGCAAAGGTTTATCTTTTGTGCTCTTAGTATTTATTCTAGACTAGTTATTAAGTATAGGTGTTTGTTTGTTTGTTTGGTTGGATTGATACAGCAGAACATGAAAGGTCTAGGAAAGATATATAGAATGGAGAAACATCTGGTTCATTGGGCAATGGAGTCAAGAACGGGTCATAAAATAATCATCAATGGATATGGGATATCAGAGGGAAAATCTAACTTGGCCACAGGATCCTTTGGTTTTGGAATGTGATGGACATCAATGATTTGGAAAGAGAAGTTTAATTCTCAAACAAAGGGAATTTGAAAGCACAATTTGAACAATAAAGAGTTTTTTGATAGACAGGGCTAACCATGAATTCTACTAATCACACCTTTAAGCAAACAATGATTTCAAAAAAACTTTTAAAATGAAATCTAAGATTCGGGGAACACTCTATTTCCTCAAAGATTTTATTTCAAATGACTTAGAAAACATAAAAGATTCACTGATAACTGCAGTCATAGAAGAGGGAACACCTAATACATCTATTTTTACAACTATAAATACCTTTAAGGCAATTTTTCAAGCAATGACAAAGGGCAAGATCGAAACAGACCTCTTTGACTCATCTTAAAACAATGGTACTTCAAAGGGAGACTTTAATAAGAGCTTTCAAGTGATAGTGGAGAAGTAGGGAGAACCATAAATAATGCTAAAATCAACTATTTGAGCTATTATAGAAATAAATAAGCATGAGGACTAAAGAGAGAGATTGAAGACTCTAAAATACCTCAGCAAAAGAAAACATAAAACAGTGAAGGATTACCAGGTCTAAGGTGCTTCCAAGAGTCATTTCTTAGCCTAAAACTTTCAACCTACTGTAGTAAGAAATTATGGAACATAATGAAAACAAGAAAAAACATTAAACAGTTCAGAATACTTCACCAAATAGCCAAGCTCATGGATCCAATGTTAGAGCCTTCTCAGGAACAAGCATGCAACAATATCATCAAGGCTTCCAAGACTTCAATTTGTTCTTCAACTTCAAAAGACTATGTATTATTTCAAAAAGTTTCAATATTACAACTAGTGATCAACCAACAACCAACCCCTATCTCATCTTCTTTAGAAGTATTTATAGAATAAATGAGGAGGTGGAATAGGATAAAATATCATCTAATTTCAATTAATACAGTGTACTATCTCTCAGCCTTTGAGGGGCCTAATGGAGAACATTCTGATATTTTTCCCGTATTAATTGGTTTATATTAACCATCAAGCTTGTTGGAAATAATTTGTTGACTTTAAGGCTCTTCGTTATCCTCATAATAACTTCTGTTGTCAGTTTACAATAAGTTCCTTTGGTTGAATTAACTGTTCAGTCGCATTGATGCAATTTCTCCAGGTCTGGTCATAACTTGGCCTCCTTTTGATTTCTTTGAGGTTGTAGGTGGCTCTGTGGTAGCTGGGGGATTCAATTTGCCCTTGATGTGGCGGTGGAAACTTTCCTTCTGATGAAATTTTATGATTTTCCTCTTTAACCATGTTTTAATCGGGAATGGGGCTTTTGATAATCATTTGCTGGCCGTAATCCCCGTAGATGTGTCTTCAATTTTCTGTCTTGATATATTTTATCTTCGGCATTGATATTTCTCTGAATGTGCTTGATTTACTATTTTTTTCGCTGGTGTGCAGGGTTGCACAGGGTTGATATGGCATCAATTCCTGATGAACCACCGATGAAACATGAATTTTTAGACCCTGTGAAGGATTTTCTTTGCTGAATCAGAGGCGGGAGGATCGTCACCCTCTTCTTTTGCAAACTATTTAGTCATGGCGGAAAAACCATTAATCCTGCAAAATACAAACAAAAATTATAAAATCCTGCATGTATAGGCTGACTGATTTAGAAGGCGCATGGAGAGAGCATGGCCATTGGATGGCGTCATCCGACGGTCGAGATCGATTTAGAGGAGGTCAGAGGAGAGTGAAAATGAATTTGAATCGGAGCCATCGATTGCACAGAGATCGACGGTCGGGAAAGTCAAAGCGGAGGAATCAGGGTGATGAATTGTGGGCCGTCAATCTACAGATTAGATCGACAGTGGAGATGCTTTAATGACCGCGCTGTGTCCTGGTTAACCATCAAGATTCTTCAGTGAGTGATCGTCGTCCGATGAGTGGCCTCAGATCTAACGGTGGATGCCAATATCGCGCTAGGTCCATGTCTGAAGTTTAACGTGCGATGAGCGGCAGTTTATAAATGGGCCCAAGACACATGGCAGCCGGTGTATGGAATCTCTATGAAATGGAAAAAACCACCTGCACTCAAAAAGTGGTGCGATGGATACCGCGTGGTTTTTGCGATGGTGAGTGGTTGGTGGGGACCACTGGGGAGATGGATTCTGCACCATCTGATCTTCAGATTAGATCGATGGCGCGGAGTGATTTAAACTTCGTACCAGCAGTAATTTATAAATATAATAAAAACGTTAAAATATATATCAAACCAAAGGTTTTACACTTCGAGCGGACATTTTTAATATTCAAAAATGACTTGGCGCCCGATTGCAAGGCCACAGGTTATATGGAAATCCATATGACCGGGGAATTGTGGATGAGGGCCAATAGGCATGGGGTAATGCAACAAGTGCTTAGAAGACTTAGCGCTCGGTCCTGTCACCTGGGCATAAGGAGAGGGGGGGGGCTAAAGACTTAGCCTAAGGGGGCTTAAGTCTACAATACATAAAAATATGATCTTTATGGATTTTGAATGTTTTTCAAAGGTTTTTGGGGGGTTTCAATAAGGCTAAGAAAGGGTTTTAAGCTTTATCAAAAGATTTTGATGAAGGGGAAAGGGAAAAATCATGAAAATGAGGGATTTCATGGGAGAAGGAAAGGAAAATATGAGGTTAGTTTTGGAAGAAATGAAAAGGGGAAAAAATGGTGCTTGCAGTAGTTTTTCTTCATGTAATGACAACAGAATTTCTGAGTTGCAAAGGGGAAAAGAAGTGACGATTGTCCAAAGACAGGATATTATCAAAAGTCTTTAAGCATCAACAATTTTTAGCAGTGAAATTGTTTCTTGAAGGCTATCCAAAATCATTTAGCCACCAGTTGATATGACATAATTTATAGGTGGCTAATAGTGGCTCCACTTGGGGATGGTGCCTTCTTGAAGGCATCAAGAATTTCAGACTTGTTTTCTCTGGGGGCTGACCTGTGCCACATCCATTGGGCTGCCCTTCCTTTGCTGGGGTGATATTGCTCCGAAATCATATTAGCAGACATAAGAAACAATGGATCTTCATCCATACAAGCTTTCTACCTACCCAATCCTACTAATCTAGCATTTTTTATTTTTTTTCTTCATTTAGAGTGCACTTGGATTGGCAAACTCTCTCGCAACATTTTATTCTTTTGAAAGCAGGAAATCTAATCTATTTCTAATCCTTATTTCTTCATGGGCTCAGATTAAACAGTTGAGTCCATATGATTCTCTACCTAATCAACTATCTGTTGGGATTAAACTGTCCAACAGAATTTATTCTTTAATTTCTACAACAGAAATTTAAAAATCATCCAAGTCAAGATTAAGCTATTTGACTTGATGTTGTTCTATGGCATAATAAAAACTGCACATAGACATTATTTTACACAAAATTAAAACAAAAATGAAGGCTTAAGATCTAATTTTTCAAAGCACTTCCTTCCTCTTTTTACAGCTCTATTTTCGAATTTTTTTGAGTTGTTTTTTTGCTTAACCCCTGGTTCAGATTTTGAGCTAATTAGAACCTTTGATTTCTATCCTAAACTATCTACTGATAAGCCAATATTAAACAGTTCGGCAAATCAAATTCACTATCCTATCAGCAGAAAATTTAAATCTAATTAGTCAATATTAGTCTGTTTGACTGATTAGAAGTGTGTTTTCAGGAGTGGCATTTAGGCTTGCACACTTTCAGATTTGTTTCTATTTTTTGGTATGGGGCTATACCTTTCTTGTTTTCACAATCTGCCCTCTTTTCTTTCTTTCTCTATTTTTGTATTTTTGATTTTCATCATTTTGAATGCAATGTTAAGACTATGATATTTACAATGGTAGAATAAAAGTGCTTTAAAACTTATGACTCTTGGCAGAAGTAATGCTTGAGCATTCTGCCATTGACAAGACCTCCATACAGATCTTCTCCATTCAATTCCTTCAAGAAAAATGCATTGTGACCCCTCTCAGCATGAATAATATAGGGTCCCTTCCACAAGTTCTCAAACTTGCCATGTTTTCCCTTCTCTTCTCTCCTTGAATCCCACTTAAGAACAATATTTCCAACTTGGAAATTGTTTGCCTTAGTCCTTTTGTCAAAAAGCTTATTCATATTTTCTTGGACCAACTGTGTTCTCTCATAAACTTCTTCTCTGGTCTAATGTAAATGGATTGTTTGGTTGATTCTTCTCTGCATATCATTCTCTTCAATCTGCACTTCTTGAAGGAGTTTCATGACTGGAACTCCCAATGAGGTAGGAAAAACTGCATCCATGCCATAAACTAACTGATAGGGGGACATATTTATTGATTTCTTTGTAGTTAACCTATCAGCCCACAAGGCATGAACCAGCTTAATGTGCCATGATTTTTTATTCTGTTCCAACCGTTTTCTAATGATATTGATGAGGCTCTTGTTGGAAGATTCAGCTAATCCATTTCCTTGGGGATAGTAAGCAATGGAATGGCCCAAGGTTATGTGGTATTTGTAACAGAAATCAACCATCTTCTTAGATTTAAAAGCAGAAGCATTGTCTGTTATGATTTTTCTGGGACAACCAAATCTGGATAGGATATTTGTTTCAAGGAACTTGATAATGACATAGTCATTAGCATTTCCGGAAGGTATAGCTTCTATCCACTTGGTAAAGAATTTAGTGGATGCAAGGATCCACTTATGTTGAGCTGAGGAGGATGGGCGAATTTCCCCAATGAAGTCTAAACCCCATTGTTGAAAAGGTGCCTCAACTATGATGGGATGTAAGGGTAAGGGAAGGAGTTTTCTTTTACCATCAAAGATTTGACACTTATGGCAAGACATGACCAAATTTTGAGTGTCTGGGAAAAGGGTAGGCCAATAGTAACCAGATCTAAGAATTTTGTTTGCTGTGGCCTTCTAGTAGAGTTATCCTCCACATTCTCCGTCATGCAATTCATGCATGATTTTTCCCGCATCATCTTCAAGTAAACATTTAAGAAAAATTCCAACAGCATTTTTCCAATATAATACTCCATCTAATTTGCAAAAACTCAAAGATTTTTGTTTCAAAAATCTAGCTTTATTTTTAGACAGAGAAGGAGGGGCATTTACATATAAAATCACATAAACAATGTCAGCATACCAAGGAGAATTTAGAAAAGTTTCTTCAATAAAAGGAGCAGTGGATTCTTCTATTTCTTCCAACACATCTACCATATTTATGCCAAGTGCTTGGAAGTTAGACTCAACCATAATTTTTGCTAATCCTTGCCCTTTAACTAGTTTGGTGGGCCTCATTTCTAAGTCATATTCAAGAATAGTTGCAATCCATTTTCCCTTTTTACCATCAGGGTCTTGACTTAGAATGTCCTTGACAACAGTATGTGGAAAAAAAGCAATTATGTGAGAGTGTAAAATATAGACCCTAAAGTCTTTTAATGCTTTCATTAATGCTAAGGCTTGCTTCTCCATGATGTTATATTTGAGAGGAGCATCTCTTAAGGCCCTACTAAAGAAATATATCTGTTTTTCTTGCCCCAAATCATTCTTTTGAAGTAAAATTGTAGCTATTGTATGTTGAAATGCAAAGGAAAAGATGTAAAAATCTTTGGAAAAATCTGGACTAATCAGGACTGGTGTTTGAGTAAGATCTTGTTTGACCAATTCGAATGATTGTCTAGCTGGTAAAGTCCATTTTACACCGACATTTTTCTTAAGCATGTTTTTAATGTTTTTTAATAGCTCAGCAAGATTAGGAATAAACCTCCTTAAAAAATTAATCTTTCTGATGAAAGATTGCAATTCCTTGAGGCTCCTTGGATGGTTGATCTGCAATATGCCATCTATCCTTGTAGGGTCTACTTTGATTCCCTCTTCTGAAATTATATGGCCAAGAATTTTACCTTCTTGGAGAACAAAGAGTGTCTTCTTGGGATTCAATGATAAGCCAAATTTCCTACACTTCACAAAAACTTTTCTCAGGTGAATCAAATGTTCTTCATCAGTTTTTGAGAAAACGGTTATGTCATCAAGGTAAATGATTATGAAATAGACAATGTCTTCAGAAAAGGCTATGTCCATGGCCCTTTGGAAAGTGGCCCCTGCATTCATCAATCCGAAAGGCATTTTGACATACATAAAGGTGCCCGAAGGTGTGGTAAGAGCAATTTTGATTTGATCACTTGGGAGCACTAACACCTGGTTGTAACCTGAGAACCCATCTAAGAGGGAAATCCTTCTTGACCCAACTACCCTTTGAAGTATATGGTCCATCTTGGGTAAGGGGTAGTTGTCTTTTAAAGAGTCTGTTTAAATTTATGAAGTCAATACAGAGCCTGATTTCCCCTATTTTCTTTCTAACATAAACTAAGTTTGATATCCACTTTGAAAATATAATGGGTACTATGATTCCAGCATCATGCATTTTTTCAATCTCTACCTTAACCAGAGGTAGTAAGAGAGGATTTATTCTCCTTAGTTTTTTTTTTAAAGGCTTTTGATTTTCTTTCAAAGGAATTTTATGTTGGATGATGCTGGTATCATATGATTTTAGGTCTTTGTATCCCCAAGCAAAAACATCTTTAAACTCTTTGAACAGCTCTATGTACTACAATTTTATGTGAGCTGGGAGAGTGCTGGACAGTTTGATCATCTTGGGTTCTGCTAGACTGCCTATGTTATGTTCTTCTACATCTGTTTCCACTGGCTCCATTCTTGGTTCTTTGGCTACATCGTTAAAATAAAAAAGGTGTTCCAAAGGTGCTAGACCTCTTGGACTTTTATCATTTTTTCATTGTAAAACTTCCAAGTATTCTTGGTCTACATTGTTAGTTATCTATGCTTCAAAAGGATTCTCACAATGATTTATATCAGCAGTATATGTCATTTCAACTTCTGGGATTTGTTCAATATACAAACAATTTTCTTTATGGCTGGTTTCTGATATTGGTATGCTGAAATCATTTTCTGATTTCAAGAAATCATCTATGTGTTTGTCAGAATCAAACACTTGCCAGTGAACTTTGTTATTAGGCACAGAAGGCCTGTGTTTTACCTTCACACTGAGTTTTTCATTTATTTCAGGTATTTGGAAATTGCTGGCATTGAAAGCGAGTTCATTTGCTAGATGATTTAGTTCTCTTGGAATGAAAATAAGTTCATACTTTTCAAAGGTTTTCAATAGATCAAGGGCAGCGTTACGGTATTCCCTAAGTTTTGTATTTCTAGCTGAGTATTCTCCTTTGATTTGTCTTATGATAAGTTCAGAATCTCCTAAGATTGATATCCTCTAGGCTTCTAACTATTTAAGAAATTGTAAGCCCAGGAGAAGTGCTTCATACTCAGCAATATTATTAGTGCATGGGAAATCCAATCTATATGAAAAACTCTTATTTGTATTTTGAATCCACACACCTGCTCCTACACTTTTTTTATTACAATATCCATCAAAGTTTATTGTCCAAAGTATGTCATTCCTATTTTCATTTTCTTTTTGCTGTTGATTGGTAATGTTTTGAATTTGATTGAGGGGAATATTGGATTGTTCTGGTGAACTGATTGGGTCCATGTTTTCTTTATCTTTTTGAGTAAATTCATCTTCGTTATATAAGATAAAGGAATATAAACTTGATTGAATAGAATAGATTGGAGAGTTGTTTGGTTTGTCTATGTTTCTCACCATGTACTTCATGTGATATTCCCTGTAAACTCTTCTAATTTGGTTTAAAACAGGGATGGTGGCATAAGACATGTCCATTTGAAGGCTCCCCTAAAGTTTGGCTCCCCAAGATCTTGATAAGAGCATGCCATACTTAGGGGGAATGTCAGATAGAACTATGTGCGTGACTAAACTCTTTACAGGGATTTGGGATAAGTTTATACACAAATATTTGATTAAACCCAAACATTTGACTCTGCTTGAGTCAAAGGAATACGAGTCTTTGTATGGTTTAGTAATTTCTAAGCCTAAGCTTTCCATCACAACCTTGGGCATTAGATTGTGAGAAGCTACTGAGTATAACATGGCATTATGTAAGATTTTCTCATGTATGTTCAAACTAACATAGAAGGGAGGGACAGACCCTTCTTGGTATTTTCCTTCAACTTCTGGACCAAACAACAACTCAGGTTTGTCATCTATTAAGTTTAAGGTGTCAGTATCACTTCCTAAGTTCAAAGCTTTCAAAACTTAGTTTTTGTACACCTCTTGGGTTACTAGTTCAGCTAGGGGGATGGTAATTTTTATCTTAGCAATCTCTCCCTCAAGGCTGAAAGGAATAATAGACTTGTTGATATTTACATTGGCCTTTTCAATTGAATTCTTTTCAGCAACTTTGATTTGCTGAACCTTGTTTGGACTGGTAATTGGGGGAGTTTTATTAGGGCCACTAGCTGAAGTTCTAGGGGTTCTCTGTTCAACATTTGGCTGGACACTTTTGTCTTTTTTTAAGTCTGGTTTCTTGGAAAAATTGTTGGCTTTTTCTGTTGTCCTTTTGGGCTGGTTTTCTGCGTTTTTCTTGACAGTGGTGTCGGTGTTTTTTTCCTTGGAATTATCTATGTTCCCCTTGCTCCTAAGATCATATTGTTTGTGTACCTCCATGATTGCATTTTCAAACCCCAATCTATAGTCGTCAGAATCTTCATAGGTGTTTTTACTTTGGTCATAAAAGAAACCTTGTTCTTCCTTAGTGAGGAAAACATCATCCCCACTGTCTGATCCAATCAAGTTTACATGAGACTCTTCCAACCTTTCCAACTCCCTATCTTCCTCATATTGATCTACATAGTTCTATTGAAAGGGAGGTCTAATCTGTTGGTCACTTTATTTTTGCTTATCTTGATTGTTGTCTCTTCTATAATTCTGATTTATATTTCTGTTTTGGTTATTTTGAGGTTCTCTTGGTGGCACTCTATCATTTAAGTTTATCTTTTCAAGCATCCTCTCCATCACCTTCACTAGGTTATCAATTTTTGTGTCAGAGGTTGAGGGTGCGATATCATCTTTATAAGTTACCCTCTTCTCTACTCTTAACCTATTTCTCTTCTCGATAATGTTTTCTTCAACACTAACAACTCCTTTCTGCATGTCTTATAAGGTTAATTAATCTCTCCCTCTTAATTCATAAGTCATTTCAGCATCAAGGCCTTCGGGATACCTTACCAAGGCCATGCCTTGAGGAGGTTTCATGTGAGGTGGAAGAGCATTGTAAATGCTATTGAACCTAGTGGAGTAATCATGAACACTCTCCCCTTGATTTCTCTTAAGGCTACTATATTATGCTAGTATTTGGAGAGGATTCTTTTTGAGTTCCCATTTGTTGATGAATGTCTCATGCAAAGCAGGGAGACCGTTTATGCTGCTAGGTGGCAGGTTTTTAAACCATTTCTTTACATATCCTCCTAAAATTTGAGCGAGTATCCTCATCTTCACATTTTCTTATTCTATTTCCATGTAATCAAATGCATCTTCCATCCTATCTACATTATGTTGAGTTGTTGTAGATTCTTTTCTAGTGAAGTGAGGGATTTTGGACTGGTAATCATTTGGTAGGGGAAGCAGAGGTTTTGGTAACACTAATGGGGCATACCATGTTGCCATATTTGTAAATAAGGGTGGATTTACAAGAGGTGGATTTGCAATAGGGAAAGTGGGCTGCAATGAAATGATTTGAATAGTGGATGTTGGATGAATAGATTGTTGAGCTGATCTTGGATGAGATACACCTAAATTTAGAAGGAAATGTAAGTCAGGTGGTGTGGTTTCTCTACTACCAGGATGTTCTATTTGTTGTGGGGACGAAAGTGAAGACTCAGAGTCTATCTAAATTATATCATCAAGCGACCTAGTTCTAAAAGGATTTCTTAAGTCGACTTGTGATTGGTGTAGAGCTGCAAGATTTTTAGGAAGTGAATTAGCTCTCAAGGGTGATTTGAAAATAGTTGAAAATTTAATCTTAGGAAACTCCCTAAGTATACTCTCAGGGTTGTCAACTATTTCTGGTGGGTTTGGGTCAGGGAAGGCTCTAGTATGAATCTTTCTAGGAGCCACTATGCTGTGTTTTTCGAACCTAGCTAAAAGAAAAGTGTTGACAAATTATGACAATCTTTTTAAGGGGCTAACTGATCTTTTTAAAGGAAGAAAAATTTAATCCTAAAGCCTTATAACTGAGTTTGTATGATGTTATAAATATTATGGATCTTCCCAGTGGAGTCTAAAGGTCTATTTCATGGAGTCACTAGGTGGAAATTTTTAGCTCTTTTGGAGGTAAAAGGTTTTATGGTCCACCACCAAGTTTATTATGAACCCAAACTGAAATATTTTTGGGTTTTTCTGAGTTAATTTAGTCTTACAGGTTAAGAGAGTGTCATAAAACTAATTTAACACTTAGCTAAGGTGTTTAATCATACCGAGTTCACTCTTATGGCTTGGTAACTGCTTCCTTCAAGGTTTGATAAGGTTTAATGAGAATCCTAAGGGTTACTTAGTTTGTCACTGATTCAGTTAAGTCCTATGATGATTACCATTGCTTGGTAGTGCTTGAGGGAGGTTACTTATGTTATACTAGACAGTGAGTGTTTTGTTTTAAATATTTTACTCAGGGTCCCACCGTGATCGCCATTATGTTGGTGGCGATGAGGTGGCCAATAATCACTGGATATTATTGAAAATAAGGGATTTCTGGAGTCTTGAAGGGTACTTATATTGTCACTAACTCAGAAGGGTCCCACCGTGATCGCCATTTATGTAGGTGTCCCGTGTTTTGATAGTTTGGCAAATCAAAATACAAGGCAACATCAGAACCAATCTTTAGAGTTCCAGGATCTAGTCCTCTTGTTCTCAGAGAGGGATCTCTCAAATATTTTTTTGCAAAGGTTTATCTTGTGTGCTTTGAGTATTGATTTTAGACTAGTTATTAAGTATAGTTGTTTGTTTGTTTGGTTGGATTGATACAACAGAACATGAAAGGTCTAGGAAAGATATATAGAATGGAGAAACATCTGGTTCATTGGGCAATGGAGTCAAGAAGAGGTCATAAAATACTCATAAATGGATATGGGATATCAGAGGGAAAATCTAACTTGGCGATAGGATCCTTTGGTTTTGGAATGTGATGGACATCAATGATTTGGAAAGAGAAGTTTAATTCTCAAACAAAGGGAATTTGAAAGCACAATTTGAACAATAAAGAGCTTTTTGATAGATAGGTCTAACCATGAGTTCTACAAATCACACCTTTAAGCAAAAAATGATTTCAAAAAAAAAATTAAAATGAAATCTAAGATTCGGGGAACACCCTATTTCCTCAAATATTTTATTTCAAATGACTTAGAAAACATAAAAGATTCACTGATAAATGCAGTCATAGAAGAGGGAACACCTAATACATCTATGATTACAACTATAAATACCTTTAAGGAAAATGTTCAAGAAATGACAAAGGGCAAGATCGAAACAAACCACTTTGACTAATCTTAAAACAATGGTACTTCAAAGGGAGACTTCAATAAGAGCTTTCAAGTGATAGTAGACAAGCAAGGAGAACCATAAATCATGCTGAAATCAACTATTTGAGCTATTATAGAAATAAACAAGCATGGGGAATAAGAGAGAGATTGAAGACTCTAAAATACCTCAGTAGAAGAAAACATAAAATAGTGAAGGATGAACAGGTCTAAGGTGCTTCCAGGAGTCATTTCTTAGCCTAAAACGTTCAACCTACTGTAGTAAGAAATTATGGAACAGAATGAAAACAAGAGAAAACATTAAACAGTTCAAAATAATTCACCAAACAGCCAAGCTCATGGATCCAATGTTAGAGCCTTCTCAGGAACAAGCATGCAACAATATCATCAAGGCGTCCAAGACTTCAATTTGTTCTTTAACTTCAAAATACTATGTATTATTTCAAAAAGTTTCAATATTACAACTAGTGATCAACCAACAACCAACCCCTATCTCATCTTCTTCAGAAGTATTTATAGAAGAAATGGGGAGGTGGAATAGGGTAAAATATCTTCTAAGTTCAATTAATATAGTGTACTGTCTCTCGGCCTTTGAGGGGCTTAATGGAGAACATTCTGATATTTTTCCTATATTAATTAGTTTATATTAACTATCAAGCTTGCTGGAAAGAATTTGTTGACTTTAAGGCTCTTTGTTATCATCATAATAACTTTTGTTGTCAGTTTACAATAAGTTCCTTTGGTTGAATTAACTATTCAGCCGCATTGATGCAATTTCTCCAGGTCTGGTCATAACTCAGCCTCCTTTTGATTTCTTTGAGGCTATAGGTGGCTCTGTGGTAGCTGGGGGATTCAATTTTCCCCTGATGTGGCAGTGGAAACTTTCCGTCTGATGAAATTTTATGATTTTCCTCTTTAACCGTGTTTTAATTGGGAATGGGGCTTTTGATAATCACTTGCTGGCCGTAATCCCCGTAGATCTGTCTTCAATTTTCTGTCTTCATATATTTTATCTTCGGAACTGATATTTATCTGACTGTGCTTGATTTACTGTTTTTTTTCACTGGTGTGCAGGGTTGCGCAGGGTTGATATGGCATCAATGCCTGATGAACCACCAATGAAACATGAATTTTTAGACCCTGCGAAGGATTTTCTTTGCTGAGTCAGAGGCGGGAGGATCTTCACCCTCTTCTTCTGCAAACTATTCAGTCATGGCGGAAAAACCATTAATCCTGCAAAATACAAACAAAAATTATAAAATCCTGCATGTATAGGCTGACTACTTTAGAAGGCGTGTGGAGAGAACGTGGCCGTAGGATGGCGTCATCTGACCGTCGAGATCGATTTAGAGGAGGTCATAGGAGAGTGAAAAGGAATTTGAATCAGAGTCGTTGATTGCGCAGAGATCGACGGTCGAGAAAGTCAAAGCGGAGGAATCAGGGTGATCAATTATGGGCCGTCGATCTGCAGATCAAATCGATAGTGGAGATGCTTTAATGACCGCGTTTTGTCCTGGTTAATCATCGAGCTTCTTCGGTGAGCGATCTTCGTCCGATGAGTGGCCTCAGATCGGATGGTGGACGCCAATATCGCGCCGGGTCCACGTCCGAAGTTTAGCGTGCGATGAGCGGCGGTTTTAAAAATGGGCCCAAGAAACGTGGCGGTCGGTGTATGGAATCGCTATGAAATGGGAAAAACTGCCCATGCTCAAAAAGTGGTGCGATGGATACTGCATGGTTTTTGCGACGGTAAGTGGTTGGCAGGGACCACTGGGGAGATGGATTCCGCACCGTCCGATCTTCAGATTAGGTCGACGGTGTGGAGTGATTTATATTTCGTACCGGAGGTAATTTATAAATATAATAAAAACGTTAAAATAATATCAAACCAATGGTTTTACACTTCGGGTGGACATTTTTAGTATTCGAAAATGACTTGGTGCCCGATTGCGGGGCCACAAGTTATATGGAAATCCATATGACCGGGGAATTGTGGATGAGGGCCAATAGGCATGGGGTAATACAACAAGCACATAGAAGACTTAGCGCTCAGTCCTGGCACCTAGGCATAAGGAGAGGGAGGGGCTAAAGACACAGCCCAAGGGGGCTTAAGTCTACAATACATAAAAATATGATCTTTATGGATTTTGAATGTTTTTCAAAGGTTTTTGGGGGTTTTCGATAAGGCTAAGAAAGGGTTTTAAGCTTTATCAAAGGATTTTGATGAAGGGGAAAGGGAAAAATCATGAAAATGAGGGATTTCATGGGAGAAGGAAAGGCAAAGATGATGTTAGTTTTGGAAGAAAGGGAAAGGGGAAAAAATTGTGCTTGCAGTAGTTTTTCTTCATGTAATGACAACAGAATTTCTAAGTTGCAAAGGGGAAAAGTAGTGATGATTTTCCAAAGACAGGATATTATCAAAAGTATTTAAGCATCAACAATTTTTAGCAGTGAAATTGTTTCTTGAAGGCTATCCAAAATCATTTAGCCACCAGTTGATATGAAAGAATTTATAGGTGGCTAACACTAGAGATATACAAGATGCCTTGCCAAAAGAAAATGCAACATTTCAGAAAAAGCCAAATTTTCCATCAAAGAGAAAAGATGAAATGGATCCTTTTCCAAAAGAGAGCCAATGTAAAGTACCTCTTAGTGATGATGTCCGAAGAGATTTGAGGAGAAAGAAGCTTTGCTTCACATGCCAAGAATCATGGGCACCTGGACATAGATGTGCAGTAGGAAAGTCACACGATATAGAGGTCTTTTCAGATGATGAGGAGGATGGAGAAGAAGAACAAGAAGGAGGTCACAATGTTGGAATAACAGGAGGTGATCCACCACCACCAGGAGGTGGGAATGCAACATTTTCTCCAATTTGAGGGGCCCTTGCCTCATTGAGAGGAGTAACCAAGTACTTGACCTTGAGGGTTTGAGGTCCCATTTTGGATTAGAGGGTTTCAGTTTTGATTGACAGTGGGGCTACCCACAACTTTATTGATGCCAAAATAGTGCAAAGGAGGGAAATACCCACTGATGATTTTGAGGGATTTTCTGTTTTGGTCCCAGGAGCTATAACTATGGAGTGCATGCATTGTGTTCCATATTTATTTGTCACCATGGGGACATATACATTGACTAATCATTTCTTTGTGGTTGACATACCTGACACCAATGTGATATTGGGTGTGCAGTGGTTGATTACTTTGGGGAAGGTCACCACAGATTGCGAGACTTTGTAGATGGAATGTGTGGGTAGAAAAAGTGGCAAAAATAAGATGATTAGGGGCATGCACACATATCCTTAACAAACAACTTCCACACAGAAAACAAAGATGGATTTACGCAGTGGAAGCAAATACCTAACAGTCCCGTCTATTATGCACATGAATTTGGCCCATGAGACATTACTGTTTTGTGGAAAACCACCTGGGAGGCCACCTGATCAGCAGTTGGTGAGAAATGTCTCACAACATGTTACACCAATCATAGATCCAGGAGGAGTGGGAGCATTGGGAGATCATGGTACAGTGCGGAGAGTCTTGGGTAGACTCAAGAAGGATGGATAAATTCTCCCAACATCATCATTATCCACTCTCAATTCACATCTTTCTCTAAGAGAGGATGCTTCAGGGATGGAGGATGGCACCATCATGGTTCAAGGAGACTATTCCTTGACTTTTGAGGCTCAGAAGATGTTCTCATTTGGGGATAAATCTCCCACACATGGTAGAGGATGATGGACACTAATGCATACATTGGCCAAAATTAGGAAGTCTTGGATAGGTGATAGCTTCCCATGGAAGACTAACCTCGAAAGGCTTCAACCTTTACCTGGCATCGATGGCTACAAGAGGAGCAGTAGAGGAAGGACAAAAACATCCTGGGAAAGGACTTTGACATGGGGGATGTCAAAGAAAGAGGCAGGGACATGATAGGTGCTTTATATGATATATCATCAGCACAGTCACTATGGAGGATAGATCCATATTGGAAATACCAACTATTTGTGGATTATTCAAAGGATCTTTTTACATGCATGATACTTGATGACCAAGTATTAGAGGAAGGATATTCAGTAAGAGATGGGTTCATATACTATCATAGGAGGATTTTCTTATCTAGAGCATCCAAGCTAAAGAAGAAGTTAGGACAAGCAACACATTAGGATTTTATCTTTAGCCAGAATTATTCCATGAGATCATACCACACCATCATGGAGGGGTATATTTGGGAAGTCTTTGAAGAGGAGATATATCAGCATTTCAGGAGATTCATGGATCATGTGGAGATGGACAAGATACATAACTCTTTGATGGAGTTATCATAATCACCTCTTTCCCCTATGGGAATGAGAGGGGATCTATCTATGGACCACTCCATTTGTGTAAACAAAGCATCTGGTAAGGGTCATGTTTGTATGCATAACAATTTATATAATGAATATGTGCATTCCTTAACCATACATGTGCAAGCCATTTCTCCAAGTGGGAGCATTCTTTTGTAATGTTCCCAATTTTTAGCCTCAAGCTAAAAGGAACATTATAGTTTGCATATTTTCATTTTGTTTAATAAAATAGGTAAGGAGACACCTTAACCCCTTTTAATGGAGAAATAACACTCCTTGTGTGAAAAGAGGAATAATAAAGAAAATGAATTGGGCACCACATGGTGTGAACAGGATTGGATCATGCTTGATCTAGTCATTTTGACCAAGTCAACTAAAACTGTCTAGATACATTGAACCTACTTGGACAATGCAATTTTAGTGGAGGCTCCACTTGCATGAGCTAGAGGAAAGTGTGAATGGGAACCATGGTGAGAAGAGTTCATTTTCTTTATAAGGAGGAGATGCCATCCCATTTTCATTATGCATTAGCTTATTATTTTCGTAGGGTCTGCAAAGACTTGCATCCCCGGGATGTTTAGAAGGGTTGTAGTGTTATTCACCCAAGGGTGTTCCCGGTTGGGAATCCCTACCTCATCCTCAAGGAAGGAGAGGATTGGAGATACATTTCCTCATTCTGGAATTTGGCCAAGCTACCACCTTCAGTATAGAGTTATTTCTTTAGCAGATTAACATTGTGTTACTAGGTGCAGCAACAGAGGAACTCATAGAGTCAATATTTGGCTTGTTATTTAGTGCAGATCTTGTATATTATTTGGAGGAGCAGCAGAGGAGACTCCCAGGCATCATTTTAGATATTTTTCACTAGGCCAATCACTCACCATCTCCCAAAGTGCAGTCTTGGGCAGAAACTGCGTTATTTTATGCAGGCAGTTGCTGGGAGGGTCACCAGAGCTTGTCAGGAGGAGTGTTTTTGAGTGAAAAGGGATAAGCCATTTTCTTGATAACATTATTAGAGGAGGGCATGAGTATTTCCAATTTTCCATAGCCTAATTCTTATTTTGGTTCAGTTGCAGTGACAAGTTATTTGTCACATTGTACATTTTCTAGTATTTCTAGCAATCTCTCCTAGATTGGCTAGAAATCTTGTATTGGAGCCCATTCTTCTATTCTTGGGAATTTATTTGTATATTTCAGTCATATTTCATGTATGCACATCTATAGTAGCAGCTACATTCCTAGAGACAGGACTATCACTGCTTTCCGGCATTTTATGCAGTTGTTGCATCTCTTGTATTTCATGTGTTAATCTTTGGAGGTTGATTCCCATTGCATGAGGGGTTTATTCCTTATGATATTTCTGTATATTGTTTCTAATACATTAATATAAATTATGGCTGTAATATGTTTCATATTATGTTGCACTCAAATTTGCAGAGTTTAATGGTTGTGTTCATGTATTGTTGTAATCTCTTTCTTTGAGCATTCTTTACGGGATCTAGTTTGGGGAAATCTAAATAACCCCACTAGAGTCATTTATTTGGGCTCAAATTCTGGAATATAAGTGTTTACTAAGTTAAAAAGGCGATCCAAGCCCCATTTCAGATTATTTTCACACTTCTTTCCTTATACAGCGTCCTTGAGGACCATAATGTAGAAATTCCTAAAAAGGGAATTTTACAGTGGTATCAGAGCATGATCTTTGGCTCAGCCTGTGGCTTCAAGCCAAAGTGCTGAATCCCTGAAGGAGGAATATTTAAAGCTCTATAGAAAAATTCTCTAGATGGCCAGGTAGCCTCTGGATCTCATCTTTTTTTAAAAGGTAACATATCCAGTAAATGCCCCTACAGTTAATCTCTAGAATAGAATTTTGATATGCCTGAAATGGGAACTTTACAGCTGTGCAACCCAAGATAAAATTCCATTAGAAGGAGAAGCTCCTCATTTATAAGAGGATATGTACAGAGAAAATAGAAAAAAAGGAATGACAGAAGAGGAGGTCTCCCTTCTTCTTTTCCAGACCCTAGAGGGTATCATTGAAGATCTTGAAGAGATAGAAAGGGAAAATTGGAAAGATTTTCTGAGAGGATTTGTGGATGAAGAAAGCCCTAGTTGTGACCACATTGGGTGTGAGCATTCAGCCACACATGCAGACCCACAACGCAGTCCATTGCCCACTTGCACTGCCGGAAGGATGGAGGAAGGAGATAAGGCCATTGGAGGAGTAGCACTGCAACTCAAAGGTATTGCTCATGATTGTTCTGTTTCATATTTTCATGCAAATGTAGAATCATATGATGGATTCACTAAAGGTTTGGTGAGAAAATTTGATGAAAATCACTGTGAGTCTCTATGTAAAAAAACATCAAACACTTTGCATGCATTGGAGGGAACCATGAAACAAACTCCATTCCATAATTCTGAAGGGGATGAAAACATGTATGATGGCTTGATAAAGGAAAGATCCCCATTGTGTGAAGGGAACTCTTCCATTTGTAAATATATGGAGGTACTTCCTCAAGATATGACCAAGATCTAGGGTCTCTCCTTGATGATGAGCTAATCTCACTTATTGATGGGGAGGATGAACACAAGAAAACCAACAACGCTGTCATATTGGGAGGAGATCCATCACCGCATGGAAGTGAAAGGGTAGCCATTGCTTCTATTAGAGGAGCCCTTGTATATTTACAAGGAGTTCCAAGAATTTTAACATGTGGGAACCATAGCACAATTCCAGAGTCCTATGTAGCAGCTATTGGGGATTGTGAGATGGGGGAAGAAGAGAAGGATCAACATCAAGGGTTAATACACCCTTATCTATTCCAGAAAATCTTTGCACAATAGAAGGAGACTATATAGCATAGTGGGGAGAGGGACAAAACAATCCTCTTATACATACAGTCCACTTCTGATCTTGATTTCTCACTATATGGAGGCATTCGACCTGGAAGGCCACCTGATCTAGCATTGATGAGGGACATATTGTCATTTAGTTCACCACTCTTGGATTCCGAAGAGGTGAAGACATTGGAGGAGTCCAGCACAATGCATAGAGTTTGGGGTAAACCCGAGGAGGAGGGAGACATTCTCCCATTTTCAGTGTCACCCACTCTCATCAGTTATATTGCGCTGACAGAGTTTGTTGCAGGGATAGAAGATAGCATCTTCATAATGCAAGATGACTTCTCCATAGATTGGATGGGAAAAAGGATACTTCCTCTGAGGAAGGAATCTTTCACACATGGGAGTAGATGTAGGTTACTCATGCTTACACTGACCAGGATTGGGAGGTTCCTTTTGGATGATAGTTTCTCATGGGAGGCTAACTTCCTAGGATCGCCATTACTATTTGAGCATGAGCAGCTACATGATGGGCATGGAAGAATTTTGGAGGATGAATTTGGCATGGGGGATGTCATAGTAGTAGTCAGTAGCATGAGGGGAGCATCACATTGCAGATCACCAGCGTTGTTTATGAGGAGGATGGATCCACAGTGGAGGACTCAACTCTTGGTAGAGTACTCCCAGGATCTAGATGCATGCATGACTCTTGATGAACAAGAAATATATGACAAGTACATGATTGATGTGATGGGCATCTATACCGATGGCAAGATCTTCTTGGCTAGAGCTTCTAGTCTCAAGGAGGAATTATTGCATGCAACACATGAGGACTTTCTAGCTGTGCACTTTGATGCATAATTTTCTTTGCTAGAAGAGTTCATTTTGGAGGGAATTCATCATGATCTATATCAGCATATGGATAGATGCATAGTCTGTATGATTTTGGAGAGGTTGGCACAACCATTTCCCTACTCATTGGAGGTGAGGGAGAGCATTCAGATGAGCCATTTCAACGCAAGGACCGGAGTACATAGTAGAGAAGGTATATGTTCTCATTTTGATTTACCTTTCTTTACTTTCTATGAGCTAAGGATGATCACATCTCCTTATGCTCCTTATTATGACGTACTTTTGGCCCATTGCAGCAACGAGAGTGGGTATTTTTATGATGGTTTGTGGGGGAAGCCACATATTTCTTAGTGTGCATCATTGGCACCAATTGGTATTTTCATGTTTCCATCTTATGAGATGTTTGTGGCAGCAAACAAGTGGTTGGGGAAGCACTTGTTGTTTTTAGCTTTGATGCAGGCCAAAGGTGCACTGCGCTGGTTCCATGAGTGGAACTATGAACCAGTCTCTGGTTGTCCTATGACAACTTGTTTTTATTTCATATTGCTCCCTTGTATTTCTGATATTTGTACACTTATGAGGAGAATTTTTTGGAGAGTATGATATTTAAAACCCATTGGGAGCATGATTCTCCCCATTGTATATGTTTTATATTGCAGGAAACACCATGGGCAAACGATGATTGCCACATTGCTACTTTTCTCTTCTTATGGGAAAAACCACTTGGAGAATTTGAGGGGGCATATCATGGCTGATTTTCTTGATGGGGAAGCTTGGGCCATTCTTTAAGGCCATCCCATTTCAGCCCAAGGATAGAGGCAGCCCCATATGTACCAAAAATGGAGGGAGAAACACCTTGGGAATCAAAAGCCCAACTCTCAATTCAACCCCAACACATTGCATATACTAGCGGTTGAGATTTTTATTTGGATGATAGCATGGATGAGAGGATCATCATTGGAGATACATTTTTCCCATGCATGTCATCACTCCTACCTTGAGGAGGCCATAGCACAGCAAGAAGGTTTCCACCTACACCTTCTATCTTTCCATGTTGAGCACAATTCTCATTTGCATACATGGGAGGAAACATTGGAGGACAGATTTATTGCAGCACATCCTGAGTAGTGGTGGAGATTGTTGATGAGGGGGCCACAAGAGAAGAAGGGGGAGAAATTTTTTCTCTCTATGCAGTTGCTTGAGGACAGGCAACATGCGGGACGGGAGGATTGTAATGTTCCCAATTTTTAACCTCAAGCTAAAAGGAACATTATAGTTTGCATATTTTCATTTTGTTTAATGAAATGGGTAAGGAGACACCTTAACCCCTTTTGATGGAGAAATAACACTCCTTGTGTGAAAGGAGGAATAATAATGCAGCTGAATTGAGCACCACATGGTGTGAACGGGATTGGATCATGCTTGATCTAGTCATTTTGACCAAGTCAACTAAAAATATCCAGATACATTGAACCTACTTGGACAACGCAGTTTTAGTGGAGGCTCCACTTGCAAGAGCTAGAGGCAAGTGTGAATGGGACCCATGGTGAGAAGAATTCATTTTCTTTATAAGGAGTTGATGTCATCCCATTTTCATTATGCATTAGCTTATTATTTTCGTAGGGTCTGCAAAGACTTGCATCCTCGGGTTGTTTAGCAGGGTTGTAGTGTTCTTCACCCAAGGGTGTTCCCGGTCAGGAATCCCTACCTCATACTCAAGGAAGGAGAGGGTTTGAGCTCCATTTCCTCATTCCGACATTTTTCCAAGCTACCACCTTCAGTGTAGCATTATTTCTATAGCAGATTAACATTGTGTTGCTTGGTGCAGCAACAGAGGAACTCATAGAGTCAATCTTTGGCTTGTTCTTCAGTGGAGATCTTGTATATTCTTTGGAGGAGTAGTAGAGGAGACTCCTGGGCATCATTTCAGATATTTGGCACTAGGCCAATCACTCACCATCTCCTACAGTGCAGTCTTGGGAAGAAACTGTGTTATTTTATGTAGGCAGTTGCTGGGAGGGTCACCAGAGCTTGTCAGGAGGAGTGTTTTTGAGTGAAAACAGATCAACCCTTTGCTTGATAACATTATTAGAGGAGGGCATGAGTATTTCCAATTTTCCATAGCCTAATTCTCATTTTGGTTCAGTTGCAGTGACAAGTTATTTGTCACATTGTACATTTTCTGGCATTTCTAGCAATATCTCTTAGATTGGCTAGAAATCTTGTATTGGAGCCCATTCTTCTATTCTTGGGAATTTATTTGTATATTTCAGTCATATTTCATGTATGCACATCTATAGCAGCAGGTACACTCCTAGAGACAGCGCTGTCATTACTTTCCGGCATTTTATGCAGTTGCTGCATCTCTTGTATTTCATGTGTTAATCTTTGGAGATTGACTCCCATTGCATGAGGTGTTTATTCCTCGTGATATTTTTGTATATTGTTGCCGATACATTAATATACATGATGGTTGTAATATGTTTCATATTATGTTGCACTCATATTTGCAGAGTTTAATGGTTGTGTTCATGCATTTTTGTAAGCTCTCTCTTTGAGCATTATTTATGGGATCTAGTTTGGGGAGATCTGAGTAACCCAACTAGAGTCATTTCTTTGGGCTCAACTTCTGGAAGAGAAGTTTTTAGTTAGTTAAAAAGGGGATCAAAGCCCCCTTTCAGCTTATTTTCACACTGCTTTCCTTATACAGCGTCCTTGAGGACCATAATGCAGAAATTCCTGAAAAAGGAATATTACATATTCCTTATAAACTTCAAGGTCAAATTTGGGCCATAAATATTATTGAGCATGGCCACTCCCTAGCAAGATATAAGGAGATGACATATCATTCTGGGTGTGCACCAAAGGCACCAAACATTAATCACCTTCTCAAAATTTTTGAGAATACTATCGCAGCAAGTAAGTGGTGGGGAAATCACTTACCATATCATTAAGTGGTGGGGAAATATACTGCACTGGTTCCACATGTGGGAATATTATCCACCTCCATTATTTCATATAGTATCTTATATGTACTTTGTTTTGGTCCCATACATTGATGATGTTCTTATTCTTACTATGGGAATCAATGGAGGACAGATGGGAGGATTGAGAATGCCCTTTGGGAGAGATATTCTCCATGTTTCTTATGATTTCTGTTTCAGGGAGAACATTGGGAAACCATGATAGCTACGTTGGTTTTTTTGCTTCCTTTTGGGGTGAGTCATTTTAATCTCATGAGAACTTGGGAGGAGTATTTCATGAAGGGATTGATTCGAAGACACTTGGTATATGAGGAGAGTTTATCACATGGAGATGTCACCAAGGAAGTAGAAGAGTTGCAGCACTTACCTTTGCAGTTACTTGAGGAAAAGCAACATTCAGGAGGGGAGGACTGTAATATTCCCAATTAGCCATGAGATAATTGGAATATTAATTTTTTCTTTTGCTTCTTAATTTACTGAATAAAATGGCATGGAGACCCATAAATCTCTTTAGTAGGAATAAAATAACTTCTAAATGTGAAAGGAGATCACTTTAGTGGCTTGATAAAGCACCGTTATGTGTGAAAAGGCATTGGAGCATGTAGAATGGGTCAACATTGACCAAATCAACAACGATGTCATGGAGGAGTGGCATTCATTGTGGGACAATGTAGTTTTCGAGGGAGACTCCATGCATGGAAGTAGTGAGTTTAATGAGTGGGGCCAAGGGTGAGGACGCTCACCAAGAATATAAGGAACAGGATGGAAGGCATTGTGATTAGGTTTTAGATTATTATTTTGATATGTTCTATTAAGACTTGTTTTCTCTCTTCAGCTACTTAGATAAGACTAGAATGTTGTTTAGCACAGGGTCTTCCTGAGCGGGAATCCCACCTTCATCCTCGAGGGAGTTCAAGTTCCTACTCACGAGAATTAATTGCACTACATTTCCTCATTTCGACATCAGGCCAAGCTCCATCTTTCATCTATAATGCATTTTCTACAAAGGGTTGCACTGCATTGCAGGTTGCAGCAATGGAGAATACAATTGGGTGATTTCTGAGCTAGATTTCAATGGAGGAAGGATTCCTTCCATTGGGAGGCTAGTAAGGAAGGCCCTTGAGCCTTATTGTAGCATTTGGCATCGGGCCACACTATCTTTTTCCCTACCACATAGTTTCAGTCTTGGACTGCGTTATTTTAGGGAGGATTTGCAGGGTGGTTTCAGTACACCATTTGGGGAGAAGGTTTTCCAGTGAAGGAATTAGACTTTCACCTGAAGAGTCTATTGGAGGAGGCTACATCCTTTGGAATATCATATTAGCCACATATTTCTAGCTATGTAGTTGCAGAGAATCTTCAGCCCTAGGGCTTGGGTTCCCATCTCGTATTTGGGTGTATTTCTGGAAACCCTCTTGGGTTCTTGTTGGAGGTTGTATAGAGCCTTGATCTTCATTGTATATTATATTTGAGGCATATATCAGCCATTTCATATTTTGTATATTCATTTGCTGTAGCAGTGCTCCTATGACTGCGTTGTATCATTCTTCCATCATTTTGATATAGTAGTAGCACCTCATTCTTGAGGGATTTACTCATTGGAGGCTTGTTAGTTCATGTGTATGGTTTGTGCCCCATTATTTTGTATATGTTTGTTGCTATTATGATGAATAAAGAAGCTCCATATTGGTCTCCATTATCTATGTGATGTTATACAATGCTATTTCCTTATTTATGCAGTATATTCCTGCTTTTCCCATTTGGGAATATTACAAAGTGGTTGCACTAATGCTCCATTATTGGGGATAGAGGTGTTCACTATCTTGATGTATCTTGGAACTTTTTATTAATTCAGAATCTCTTTGAGCCAACAACATTTCATGCGTATGTCATAAATATTTTAATAATATTCTTTGAATGTTTGCGATGTATGTTGTTTTCATATGTACTAAGGAAATTAATCAATTTTGGTGGCTTTGGTACTTATCTTGTTGAATGTGTGTTGTATGCGTTTTAACAAACGTTGCTTCTATGTGACCTATTTCACTATTTTTCCCATGATTCATTCATTTGTACATGCTTTTGCGCATTTTCTATATTAGTAGTATTATTTTATTTTAAATGCTCAATTTTCTACCCCTTTCATTAGAATAACCTTGATACATTGTCCAGCTGAACATTCAATAAGGCATAGTCACGTGTTCATCTAAAAGTACATGTACATTACTCTCTTTTGCAAACCATCATAGCCAAAAAAAATCTCTAAGAATATATGCCAGTTGGGCCTTATTTTTGTAAGGGATGTCACACCAAATGACATGAAGTCTGATTCAGAATTTTCATCAGGGAGACCCCCTTGGTTGATAGATTTTCATCACCGTCAACAAATGGTGTTAGAAGGAGGTCTAGATGACAATTTGTGCCCATTCAGCCATTTTTTATCCTTTTATATTAATTGGATCTTCCCCAAATCATAATCCTATAATGTTTCTCTAACCTATCCCTAGTAAAATTTTCATCTCCGTAGAACAATTTGATGATTTCTCGCAATTTAGGTTTGATAGTGAGGGTGATTTCTCATGGCTTGTATTGTTTTTTACCTAATGCTTAAAGTTCGAGTTACTTGATGGCGTCATACTATATCACACGATTTCATTAATTACTTTGAAAATATCATCAAGGAGCTTAATTTAGAATTTGATATATATGTGTAGCAGTATGTCCTTAGAAGATTCAATCAACTAAGAATGAAATCTAATGAATCAATTGAGGATTTTTCTAGTCGATTCCTTCACCTTTTTTTATGAATTTCCTGAAGAAGATATTGATTGGTATTTCTTCAAACAAAATTTTGAGCATTTGGTTCATGTCTCTTTACACGATGAGTTTGAACCCCCTGATGTTTTTGCTTCCCCAAATATTGTAAATCAAGAGACACCTCTAATTTTAGAGGATGAGCCTACTATTCCTTTTTTTCAGTGTTCTCCTCCTTTTTTAGTTCCGATGTGGGTGCCTCCTTGAGATGATGTTGAAGTTGGAAAATATGAAAAATCGAGTGGATGATCCATCTCTTCAACCTCTATCCATTTCTCATGATCTATATTGAATGGAAGAAGCCTTGGAATGGCTAATAGATCCTATAGTGAAGGATAATTATTCCACTCCTTAATATGATAACATTAATCTTGAATGTGGTTCCACTAAAAGTATTACTTCTTCAAGGGAAATTTGTCATCCTCTATCATCTACATGCCATGACACTTTGTACCATGATATTCTTGATCAATCTGCTCCAACAACTAGTTGTTCACAATATCTTGATTTTCAAGTTGTTGGTTCAAATTGTGATCAGGTACAAAGAAGTCACATTACCCAGGTAGAGGAGAAGGATATTGAGGATTATTTTGATCTTTCTTCTCTTTTTCAAAGTCCACCATGTCAAGATGATTTCCTTCCATTATTGTATGATTATAAATCTACTAATATTAGTAGTCAATTGAATGAAACTGATTTTCTTAATCAATATATAGTCTTTCGAAACCATCGTGCTAATACTCATCACTTCATTGACGTATGTGATGATGAATTCCCAAGTGCACCAACTGATCTTTCGGTTACTAGAGAATATTTTGATTTGAAATATTTAGATCTAGAATTTTATCCTGTTGGGGTTCCCACGTTTTGGAAAGGTTGGAAATACCAAAAGATGAGACAACATCAAACCAATTTCGGACCTCAGGATCTAGCCCTCCTGGGTCCAGAGAGGGATCTCTCTATGATATGTCAAAGGTATTGTCTTTGAAGCTCAGTGTTAAAATGTTAGGCTAGTTATAAGGCTCGGGGTTTGTTTGTTTGATTGTTTATGTGGTTGCTGGTTATCAGGAAAGAAGGGTTCAGTGTAAGACAAGGATGAGAAAAGAGGGATAAGGAAGAGGTGAAGTATTCTAGGAAGCATTCAAGACCATTGGGCAATGGAGTCAGGAAAGGATTTGCTTGCTAATCAATAAGCAGGCTTTCAATTGGGCTAGTCATCTAAAACATAGGATCTTAAAGATGATTGTGTGACGTGGAATGGTGGGAGGGGAGAAAGCAACACAGATTCAGGGCACAAAGCTAAAGACTAGCTGGTCGCACAAGGATCCTAGTGGACAGGGCTAACTCTAATCCCCAGTGTTCCCAAATCTTCCAACTAAATCCTTAACAAGAAAAATCTAAGAATAGATACATTTAATTCATACATCAGAGAGCAGGAAATAACATCCACTACACTGGTTAAATTAACTGAAATAAATTCTTAAATAACACATTCAGAAGAGAAACATCAATGGTGAGGAGAGCAGAAACATAATGGCGAGGGTAAATCCTATGCCAATATTCTGATGCAAGCCAGTAGAAACGAAATGAAATGAATATAAACATAGAGATAGGAAAACATCACCGCTGCTTTAGATCAGGATCCAAATAAATGTGCTTTTCATATTAAATAGCAATACCAATCAAGTAAAACATTGCCAATAGCTGAATACTCAGTCTGAAATCATATACCTTAGCCTATCTAACACTTTACACAGAGACTGTGTCTCAAAAGAAGCTACTTGCAATTCTCTAATAACTGATAAACAGCCTTTTCAATGAGCTTCTTCATGAATTTATAGCTCTAGAGGAGCAAAGAAGGTAGGTGAAGAACTAAATGCAACATTAACAACTTCAGAAGAGGAAGAAGGATGAAGACCACTCTGTATAAATTCTGTGCATTAATCTGGGACACCCTTGGGTGAAAAAGTGGTCTTTGTCAGGTTTTCATTTACTCTAGGTATGTCTGTGATGTACTTTGGTTGTAGTGCTCTGTAGAACTTCTGGTGACCTGAAAAAAAAAAAAAAATCAATGATTCAAGTCTTCCATGCTGTGTAACTAATGCTACTGATATCGTAGGACCATTATCAGGGTGGGAAATCCTTTAGGAACATGATATAGAATAAAAGTTGTATGGGCGTTCTGTCCTTTATGGGGAAAACATTTTGCTGGTGTACAACACTGATATACATGAATTTCTGTATGCCGTACACTCCTGCGTGATCCTTGGGTCTTCAATCTAATTCTTTACCTTTACATCTCTGAACATAAGGCTTATATATCTTCATTTGCATGTCTTAAGCTCTCTGCTACTTAGTTTAAATCTTTGACTGTGAAATATGTGCTTTAATGGTGCCGGATAGGTTTCTTCGTGGAGATTGAACTATCCTTGGGGTAATATTTATGTCGCCGCTACATTTCCGAGTATTTCCATTATAGTACCAGCTTCCAAATTCAACCTTCCCTGTGCAACACGCCATTACAATAGCACAATTGAACCATGGCGGTTTCACACCTTTCTGAAACCTTGCAAAATGCAAAAACAGGTTAAAAAAATAATGAATGGGGTGGTGGATGCAGTGCAGATGATGAGAATGATCGTCTGGCTGGTGAAATGGCAGAATAATGCAGAGGAATGATGGAAGGAAGCCTTGGTGAAGGTTGGCGGAGCGCAGAGGAAATTTAAATGAAAAAAACCTTAACAAACTCGACTTTTAAACAAATATATGAAATGGGATGGGCGGATGTATGGTGGATACACGTGGGGGTGATGTGGCGGGACCAGGCGATGGCGGAAAGTCAACAGCGGGGAAAACCAATATGGATCGTCAGATCTCAAAGGAGATCGATGGTTGAAAATGCAGCGGAGGGCAATGAACGGTGGGCTAGGAGTACGATAACCTTGGATTAAACCCCGCGCAACTTTGTGGAAGGACGACCATTGGATGGGCGATTGCAGATCGGATGACTGAAAGCGATATCGCTCCGCGTCCATGGACGAACGTTAACGTGTGATGAGGTAGCAGTTTTGGAACAGTGTCAGAGTCACGTGTCAAATGTTGAGTGGAATCACTGGGCAATGGGAAAATACCGCCTACCGCTCAGAGGCAGTGCGATAGATACCACCGGGTTTGTGAACAGTGTTTGCGGCGGGGTCCACCAAGACGAATGTACTGCGGACCGTCGGATCTGCGGGTAAATAGATGGCGATGGCGCGATCGGGCGATGAACGAGGTAGACCACGGGTGCTTGCGGAGTTAATGGGGACTGTCCGATCTGCGAAGATCAACAGTCAATGTTTCCCCTGATATCATATGTGATAAGCGCCTTCTACCCGGGTTCCTGGTCATGGGGTTGGGTCACGTAGAGGGAAACGGTAAGGGGGCTAGCCCGAAGGGGGCTAAGACCCAATGTGTAGAGTATGGGTTTTTCAGCCCTTTTTGGTGAAATTTGAGGCCGAGAATGGGAAACGATAGAGGGAAGAAGGGGGAAATTGGCTAATCCAAAGGGTGTAGGGATGTTTTAGAGGGGATTTTAGCAGAGGGGAAAAAGGGTTGAAAAGGGACACTTTGCAGGGATACAGGGGATAAATATAGACCTTTTGGAGCACAATTTCTGCAAATAATGAGACCTTATAAAGGGAGTTAGCAGAGGGAAATTTACCAAAGGAAAAGGTGCAGGAGACTTCAATGATGATGTGTCTTCAGGGGAGATGCATTCATTGAAGGCTCAAAAACAATTTAGCCCCTTACTTTGCTAGTCAAAAATTTACAGGGGGCTAACATATCCAACCAAAGAAGTTATTCTTATCAAAACTTCCTCTTCATCTCATTATCCCATGTGCTTTACTTTTCACGATGCATCTGCTTGCGATGAAGATACTCCATGCTCTTGAAGTTTTTCATCTAATGAGTTAACTTCTCAATTGACACAAGTCAGTGAGGTTAGCCATGATGAAAATTGAAACAACCAAATGATTGATGATAGAGATAGCTGCCATTTGGTTAGTAATGGTCCTATCGAAATTACTGGTATCATCTATCCACACACCATGCATGATCTAATTCAATCTTCAAAACGTGATTTTACAATTATCAAGAGTTTCAAGATTTTTCAGCAAGTAGAGGCACTTCAACTTCTGTTGATGGTTATGTAAGGATCTTGTAACTCTGGAAAGATCCAAAAAATAATTAAGATATGGTTTTTCTCACAAAATTATTTTCTTTGCATGGTTTCACTCAATGTAAATTCCTTCTTCAAAGATGTTTTGTATTTTGAATATAGTCTTTCGAAATTTTAATATTTTGTTTCTGATCGGATTCATGATTCTATTTCAGTTGATTAATTTGCATGCAAGGATCATGTACTTAAATTGGGTTTTGAGTGTGTATATGTCATAGAAGCACGAAACTACAAAGTTGATCATTTGAAAGACTATATTTGGCTGAAGGAATCATGTCTATCATATGCATTTCATTATAGTCAGTTCCAGGATTTTCTTGTGAATGTTATATGAATAATAATTTTCTTCATCACACCTAAAATCGTCTTGAATGCTAATGAATGTATAATTTATTTGGAAAATCAAATTCTTCTTCACTCATTATATCGTGATTGGTTTCATGTGTCTTCTATAATAGCATTAATTTTCATTTCTTTTGTAATATTAAAAAATTTAGCCTTCATCTAAATGGAATATTATATCTTTTTTATCACTAGGTAGGTGAATAAGTGGGTGGGGAGACTCATAAAATCCCTTTATAAGGAATAATAACACTCCTAATGTGAAAGGAGGAAGAATAATCAGCTGGATTAAGCACCTTTGGGTGTGAACAGGACTTGAATCATGTTGATTCAGTCAACTTTGACCAAATCAATAGCGTTGTCAAAGAGGAGTGGCCTTTATGATGAGAAAACACAGTTTTAGTGGAGGAAAACTTGCAAGAGCTTCGTGGAAAGTATGGATAGGACCCAATGTGAGGAGGTTCACTTGCTATATATGGAGAGGATGGCAGCCTTTTCTATTCATGTTCTTAGATTATCATTTGACATTTGTTTGTTTAGACTTTTTCTTCCTCTTGCTGTTTAACAGGGTTACTGTGCTCTTTAGGACAAGGGTGTTCCTGATCGGGAATCCCTACCTCATCCTGAATCCCTACCTACCGTTAGTATGAATCCTTTGTCGAAGTGTACGAAAAAGGACCACTTTAGCTATGCATAACTAATAGCTTTAACAACAAAAAGTGGCTGCCAATATCTTCAGATCTGCGGTTAGTTGAACATAAAAGAGCTGCAAAAACCAAATCTATGCATGGAAATACATTAAGAAGAAAAAACAAGGGTTTTCTCCATATACCAATAGACAAGACAAGAGCAATTTTTGAAAGAATTTTTTGTATTAAGGGCACCTGGGAGGAAAACAAGAAGATGTTTCCAATTCTCCTCAATGGGATGGGTTCTTGGAAGTCCTCAGCACTTCAGATCTAGCATTTCTCTCTCCTGTTGGTGTAGAAAACCCAGACAAAGATGGAACTCAAAGGGAGCTCACACAACAAATAATGGAAAATATGACAATGATAATGGCTCAAAGTCAGACCAAGAGTTTAGATCCAGAGTGATCTAATAGGCAACAAAAGGTGAAGAATGGTAGGAAAAACCCTCCTATTTATAACAAAACATTGGGTCATTCTAGATCTTGGTGCATGATTAAAATAACATTAACCAAATCTAGATCCACCTTTTATGGAATATTTTATTATATTTGTTGGAGGGAAAAAGTATTTGACTTGGGTCAAATCCCTTTATTTGTTAATAATAAATAAATAAATGCTTTATTTATCTTTTTAAGGAAGTGGTTTAAGGATAATTAAATAAATAATGATTTATTTAATTATTTGTGGGTGATTTGGTCATATTTAACAAGGAATATTATCTAAATAAGATTTAAATAATTATTCCTAGAAAATAATAAGATAAATAAAGGTTTATCTAATTAATTTCTTTTGTTTTTGGGTTAAACATGACTGTGAATAATAATTAAATTATGGTTTAATTAATTATTCCATGAGGAAAATCAAACAAATATAGGTTTGTTTAATATTTCCTTTTGGGGTTTCCTGTTTAGACCATAAAAAACCTAATAAATGTGGTTTATTAAGTTATTTAACATAGTGAAGGCAATTTTACTTAGGGTAAAATTGGTCTTACATGGTGTACTTGGGTCCATCTAATGATAATAGGTTAGATGACCAAAAATGGTGTAACAGATTGCCCCCCAGCGTGCGAGTGTTAGGAGCAAATCGTATGACCGAAGTACGTTGTAAGAACTCAATCACCAGACATCAAGAGGGAAGTCAGAGAGAGAAATGTAAGGTAGACTAGTGTGTTGAAGAACTAGACCCTGAGGAGACGAGACTCGCAGGTGCAACAAGTCTCTTTTTATGAGAGGGTACCTGTGCTAAAGGCGGCGGGGGAGGCATACCTATGCCCGCCGAGACAAAGTACAAAAGAATAGTGTGTCCAATAAACAAGGGACCAAACCATAAAGTACAACCGGCATAAACATGAGCTAGATAATAATACAATGAGGAATCCCACATACATGTTGTGCCTGGGATAACAGCCAGGACTTATACAATAATATCTGAGTACATGAGATACAAATACAACCCAAATGCCCCCTATACACGGGGAAGGGCTCACAAGATCTGACTGATACATGAAAATCAAAGAGGCGCTGCAAACGGCTAAGGCCTAGATCATCAAATATATGGAGCTGCATCGAAGGCTGTACAGAAGAGGTCATCCGGGAATGTGGGGGGCTACCTGCAGGGCCACCCCCTCATGAGGGTTGTGACATCTCACACACACCCGGGAATGATCAAAGGCTGTTGCTGCATCACTGAACCATCAAGCATACAGATCTTGATCGTGCTGAAAGGAGCTGAAGTGGAGAAACAATCAAGTCAAAGGGAAATGAGAGATCCCTTTGCCTGATCCGAGGCACCGAACAAGAGTGGAAGCTGGAACCAAGGTACACCGCCCTCTAGACCTGTCTTCTGGAATGAAGGAGCTGATGTCGACAGAAGGAGGTCCGCCATAGGTGAGGTAATGAGAGATCCTCAACTAAGGCACGAGAGAAAATAGTAGAGCGACGGACAGACTGACACTAATGATGATGGTGAAATGGAAGGGACTGAGTAGCGAATGGAAGACTTCCCTTGTTAGAGCATAAAGGGCATGAATGGCATGGCAGTGACTGATGCAATATCATAAGGGATAGGGGACAGTGGGACTGAAGGCCATAATGTGCGACACAAGAGAGAGACCAAGCAATGAAGGATGGAGGGCTATAGCGGGGTTCAAAGGTCACTCGGGATAGGCTCCATGAATGCAATGATGACTCAACTTGGATGCTCTAAACAAGGTCGACTCGATGGTGCTGCCACACAGTAAAGGCCCAATGGGGGACCATGAGAACATGAGTACAAGATGGTAACTCATGACGAAAATCGACACGAACAAAGACAAGTAAGGAGGCAAAATGGTGCCCCAAGTACAAGTGTCGTAAGTGAAGAAATGCGATTTTAATGAGAGGGGAAGTGACCCGTCTTGGACAAAATGTGTCCTGGTGAAGTATCAAATCCCAAAAACGAAAAAGATGCTAGCTATCTAAAAGAAAATAAAACATGCATTTCAGAAGGGAAATGCTAAGGGTAATATTTCTTAAGATAGAGTGCATTGCGAGGATTAGGAAGGGGATTGCCTTTGAAATCCTCTAAGAGGTATGCCCCCTTACCGAGATCCTTACTGATGATGTAAGGGCCTAGCCATAATGAGTCGAACTTCCCATGACCAAGGACATCATGGGCCTGGTCATAAACTAGAACAAGGTCACCTTCGTGAAAAGTACGAGGCTGGACTTTTCTGTCATACTGACCTTTGGTGCGTTTCTTGGCCGCCTCCATGGTTTGCAAGGCAACACGACGGTCTTCGGAGGCGCGCTCAAGCATGATAAGTCATTGTTCTAGAGGTTGGGTGTCAGGTATAAGTTCAACGGCCAGATGCAGGGAAGGAATTTCACACTCGATCGGTAAGACTGCCTCCTCTCCAAAAACGAGGTGGAAAGGAGTAAACCCGGTGGCGGTTTTAACAGAAGTTCGATAGGCCCACAAAGCAGGGAAGAGCATAAGATGCCAGTTGGTTCTATGCTTATTCACCGTTCGTTGAAGCATAGTCTTGAGGATTTTGTTGACTGCTTCAACTTGGCCATTACCTTGGGGGTAATAGGAGGAGGAATATTGGTGCTCAAAACCCAATAGTGAGGATAGCTCACACCATATCTCATCTTCAAAATTTCGGTCGTGGTCAGAGACCAGTTGTTTCAAAACCCCGAATCGAGCGATAACGTGGTTAAAGAAAAAGATGGTTGCGGTAGCTGCGGTGTTGTTAAATGTTGGCATAGCCTCGGCCCATTTTGTGAAATAGTCAACCGCCACGATGATATATTTATGGTTACCGGTGGATGGCGGGCGACACTCCATAAAGTCGATGGCCCATTTACAAAAGACCAGTTGAGACAACCGGATGGAGGGGAGCTGGGGGAGCTCGCGCCTTAGGGGCGAAATGTTGGCAATTGGAACAGTGTTTGACTGCTTCAATGCAATCACTGAAGAGGGAAGGCCAGAAATACCCAGCGCGCATGACTTTTTGGGCAGTAGCAAGACCGGAGAGGTGGCCACCGCAAGCGCCGCTATGGCAGGCATTGAGGACTTGTTCAGCTTCAGTGTGCGTGAGACAACGACGAAGGACAGTATCTATACCGCGACGATAGAGGTCGTCACCGATAAGAAGGTAGCGAGGAGCCTAGTGTCGGATACGTCGTCGAGCGTCACGATCAAGGTGAAGAGCGAACTTTTGGGTTCGCAAGTAAGTGAGGATATCGCCGTACCAAGGATCGTCCGAAGTAATGGCGAATAAGTGCTCATCAGGGAAATCATCATTAACTGGAGGATCTTGTGTTCCGATAGGTAATTCAGAAATAAGTTCAGCAAGGGCTAAACCTTTCTTACTTTTTGGTGTGACAAATTTGAGGTCGAATTCTTGAAGGATGACGACCCAACAGGCGTACTTCCCAGTGAGGATGCGGCGACTCAATAGGAAAGCCATGGGGTTGGAATTAGTCACAACCTTGGTGGAACGCATGAGGATGTAATGACGAAGTTTTTGGACTGAGAACACAACAACCAGCGCTAGTTTTTCTTCATGTGAGTAGGAAACAGGAGGCCCCACTAGGTTCTTACTGACGTAGTAAATCACATGCTCGATACCATTGTCATCTTCCTGGATAAGGACTCCAACGACCGAATAGGTGGAAGTGGAGATGTACAGGATGAAGTCCCGATCAAAGTCGGGAGGGCGGATCAAGGGAGCGGATGTGAGAGCCTGCTTGAGGGCATCGAAAGACTCATGAGCATAGGTATCCCAAAAAAATGGGATATTGGATCGGAGGAGTCTAAGGAACCCATGTGCGGTGGTGGCATAGTCAGGGACGAACCGACGAAGAAAATTAGCTTTGCCTTGGAGACTTTGGAGCTGGTGTAGGGTACGTGGAATGGGAAGTTCAAGAATGGCTTGAACTTTCAAAGGGTCAAGAGTGATACCATCCTTAGACACTATGAAGCCTAAGAGACGGCCGGTGGGAACGCAAAAGACGCATTTCAATGGGTTAAGGCGGATATTATACTTGCGACATCGGAGAAAGACGGTACGTAGATCGTGGAGGTGCTGCGCCCGATGCTTAGAACGCGCAGTGAGGTCGTCTAAATAAGCAAGGATAATATGAGCTAAGTCATGGAAACAATAAGACATGGCCCGTTGAAAAGTGGCGCCGGCGTTTTTAAGGCCGAAAGGCATGACCGGGTAAGCAAAAGTCCCCCACGGACTGATGAACGCAGTTTTAAGCTGGTCGGAAGGACGGATAACGATTTGGTTGTATCCAGAGAAACCATCCATAAAGGATAGAACCTCATGCCCCGCACACTCATCAATGATTTGGTCAATAAATGGTGTGGGGAAGTTGTCTTTGGGACAAGCTTTGTTCAAGTCGCGAAAGTCTGTGTAGACACAGATGGTGCCTTGTTTCTTGAGGACGGGAACTGGGTTGGACACCCAAGTGGTGTATTCAATAGGATAAATGAAACCAGCCTGCTTGAGCTTATCGATTTCGGCTTTGATAGCATCATGTCTGGAAGGATTAATGGGTCTCAACTTTTGTCGGACTGGGTTGGCATCGGGCCACGTGTCGATATGATGCTCGACGATGGTGGGATCGAGCCCAGGCATTTCGGAGTAGGACCAGGCGAAAATATCGCGGAATTCTTTGAAAAGCTTAGTGTAAGCTTCGATTTCTTCCGGGGTGCATTGGGCACCCAAGGTGATATATTCTTCGATTCCTGGTTTGACCGAAATGTCAATTTTAATGGTCGGAGAGATGTTGGCCATGTTTCCTTCTTCGAAAGCATCAGGTGTAGGGATGGGATTTTTGAACCAATCGACTGCATTGGGAATGAAGTCTTTGGTTTCCACAGCATATTGGTCATGGGACTGCTGTGGGAGGAAGTATGCGTGATGGTGCATATCATCCCACGGAAAGTCAGGGTTGGTCATGGCTTCCATAATGTCTTCATCGGACTGGAAGATGGGAAGACTGGAGGAAGAAGGATCACCCGATGAGGTAGTGATGTGTGACGGGTCATCTTGTGGAGAAGGGCTCAGATGCGCAACGTCAATAGATCCAAGGTCGATTTAGGGGGAATCGAGAGTGTCTGCAGGTCGGAGGTTAGGTGAACTATCTCTCAAGGATGATGATAGGTACAAAATGGTGGTCGAAGGCTCCGTTGGTTCGATAGTGGGAGGAGGAATGTGAATGGGAGTAGGAATATCCTTTGGTCCTATCGAAGTAGAACTCGTAGACAAGTGAGAAGGTATCTTGTCGTGCGTAGCCTTGAATTGGTGGTACGTGTCTAAGGAGGAACGATACTCATCAAGGCGGGGGCAGAGGTGGGTGTAATGGCCGTGGAAATCGCACAAAGCGCAAGGGTGATTTGTGCGCAAGGTTTTGAGTTTCGGGATAGAATCCGGGATAGTAACATAGATTTCGGGGATATCAGAGTCGGGAAACGTCTCGTTTACCAGGATCTTGAGGTGTGGCAATTCAGGACACATATGGGTGGCGTGACCGACAATATCGCACAAAGCGCACTGGATAGCGGGTTTTGGCGGTCGCGGAGGGGTAGGGTTTTTCGGGGCGGCTTGGTCCTGATTGGTTGCCCCCTTGCAAGCTTTACCTTTATTTCTCAGGGCTGTCACCACAGGGGCAGGGTCTTGGGGAGGTGCGGAGGGCCCGGAGGAAGCGAGGGGGACCGGTTGAACCGGTTTCAAAGCAAGGTAGGGTTTGGGGTGATCGGGTGGGGTAGCGGCTGGAGGGTCAATTTACCAGACGGGTATGCCCAGGGTCAGGTTAGGGAGAGAGAGGGTGGCCATGACGAGGACCGTATAGAATCTGGGAGGGGGAGCCAGGAAAGGTATCTGACTAGAGGGATAATGTCCAGGAGGGACGGCTCTGAGATGGTTAAGGCCTGGGGGAACCGATCCAGGGGGATAAAGGGGTTCAGGGATACCAGCTGTAGGAGAAGGGCCAGAAGGAGAAGGTCTGGCTGGTGGGGAGAAAGGGCTAGGAGTAGGTTGCGGTGGGCGAGGTTGCGTCTGAGGTTGCTGACTAGCCAAGGCGGGTTGCCTAAGGGCAGCCCGAGACGATTGCATCATGCAAACATTTGATAAGCTGGGATCAGAGAGATGAGGAGGGGGGAGACCAGGAAAAGTTCCAAGCAGGGAGGAATCTTTGTAGACGTCGGGGGAGACACTGGTCAAGGAATCGATGGTTTGCTTATTGGCTACAGAAGATATGGTCATCTCCGAAGAGGTCTAAGACGGCGGCTCATGGTAAGACAGCTGGTCAATGGTGACTATCTTTCCATTGTGAGGGAAAGACATCTTGTGAAAAACCGCGGATGGGACAGCAGACATGGCATAGGTGTAGCTTCGCCCCAATAGAATGTTGTAGTCTAGAGGGGCGTCAATGACTTCGACGTCAACGCAAACGGTCTTACCGGCAAGGGTGATAGGACAATTATGAAAAAGGCCAATGGGCTGGGAGGCGTGGCCGTCCCACGCTCGAAGGGTGATCGTGGAAGGGGCCAGTCAAGATTCGAGTTGCTTTCCAAACCAAAGTGACATCACATTGGGGATGCCTCTGCCCACCATACACCGTAGAACAGCATGCTCGGATTTTCGACCGGGATTTGAAGCATGGCGGTGCTGGTGAAGCAGAGGATGGTCCGATTGATGGGCGTCAACACAATCATTTGGTCATCGGCAGATCTTTACGTGTCTACTCGTAGATAGTAGAGCTTTCGGGAAGGCGATCGAGGAGTTCCGCAGGGAAATGGCAACAGGAGATTGCGCCAAATCATCTACTATGCTATACGAATGAGCAACTCGACCAGAAGCAACATTTTGATGTAACGGTCCTTTAGGAATCTTGGGATGGACCTGAACTTTGGGTTGAGGGATATGTAAGGGCCCATTTGGTGTCAAAAGAGGCTCTGTAGAACCGGAAGAAGGGGACTCGGGGGCAGACTGAGTGGGAGGCTTGGGGTACCAGCGAGACCGAGTTTGAAGGTGAAGGTTGACGGTTGGCGAAGGATCAGAGTTCATCATAAGGATCTGGTAATAGGAGGAACTAGAAAGGGAAGGTGGAGTGGCGACCTGGCTGTCAGGCGGTTGGGTAGCCACGAATCCTTGCTGAGGGAAAGGATCAGTAAACACAGCTGGTTGGGTGTTATAAAGTACTTACCTATGATTCATGATTGTTTTTATGGCTTTGGGCACCCATTCCTACAGACTTGAACAAAATTCACTAAAAAACAGTGTTAAAATCCCCATACGCGGATATGCCCAGACTTTTCCGCGTGTATACGCGAGTCCACATGTACTTTTCCGCGTATGCCATTAAAATCATTAAAAAATATATAAAAAAATCCCTATTTTCGGGTTGGGTTGATGGTTACTCTGGTAGTTCAACCACCCCAGCACGTGGCCAACTGTTTCCAACTATTGAAACTACTTTGAGGGAGTATAAAAGCCCCTCATGTGCATGGCCTAAGGGGGAGAGAGAAATTATTGATATTATACTCTGTTGGTATTCCCTATCCAAGTCTGAATTCCCGTGCCTCCTGCACTTCCCAGTTCATTATAGGAAACCCTTGTTTCCTGGAGATGCTCATCTCTTTATATGTCATCTCGTATGCACCAGTTTGGAAGGAATCTTAGCGAGGCAAGGGTGGGACGGATCCGGACGACGGTCTGCTCGAAGATCGTGGAAGGATTCAGGTGATCTCTCCACTTGTTATTTCTGTACATGCTATTTATAATACAGAAGAACCATCTTGTTCCCGAAATATACATGTTAGTGTCCGCTTGCATATATGAGAATATTGTTATTTAAGCATTTATTATGGTTTATCTAATGTTTCATATGGATTTCACTAACATTTAGAGTAGATATATGCTGTACAACCAGTTCTTCGTGCTTGTTTCTTCTTGTATTTTAGGTTAAGAAGGAAGAAGGGTTGCTGGGGGTTTGGACCCCGCGGGATCTGCTTCAACCGTAGGACCTACGGGTAACTTCCTCGATCTACTCTATTTAGTTTTTCATGAACATGTATGGTTGTGTGAGTCCTTCTTAAGTAGCATGCCCCTGCTCTGTGGAGGTTGTAATCCAACGAACCTCTAGGGTGATATTCCTGAACAATCGGCGACGACCATCAGATCTATTCTTGTGATTCTGTGGTTTCGTTGTTTGATAGGTTTCAACATGTAACTTTATTTCCACTTCCGCCATTTTTCACAATTAAGTCCCTGCTTTATCCAGTTTGATCCTGGTTTTCATTATTTACCTTTGTATATGCGGGTTTGTCTGCACACAGATGTGTATACATGCATTTTTTGTTAAAGGTAGTCGTGTATACGCGAGTTTCCTTTAACACAGTCGTGTATGCACACTTGCTTCATAACTGTCAAGTCGCGTATATCTGGGTCAATTTTGAAATTTTAGGTTTCTTGGCTTTTTGGCCTTGTCTGCCTGTGGAGGCCTGTTCCTAAAGTGTCTTTGTACTTCAGACAGAAGAAAGTGTCTTTGGTATTTTCTTGTTTGATCGAAACTAGTCTTTTGGCAAAGGTTGTTTCTTGAAGGCACTTTAGTTCGAGTACCAAGATCTCTTTCGTAATTCTTGGTCAGTTTCCGTTTATCGGCATCGCATCGACGCTCATTTACTTTTCCTGCCTTGGTGTTTTTCTTGCATCTTGGCCATTTTTGCCCGTTTTTTGGTTATTTATTGAGTTCAATGCTAGGTCTTATTGCAACTTTTGAAGAGTCTTTGGTTCTTTGGAGTTTTTGTTTATGGTGTTGTGTATTGCCTTTCAGGTCGTAGGGTTTAGTTTGTCTTTGCTCATATTGATCTTGCTACTAGTTAGCCCTATAAGATTTGGAGCATTTTTGAAGTTTTTGCTTGAAATTCAGTGTTGTTTGGCTTGGGATTTTATAGTTTTGCTTGGTCTTTTCGAACTCTTCCCTTATAAAATTCAAAAGCTCAAAAAACATTTCGCTTTGTTGTTTGCTTTTGTTTTTGCATTTTTGTTTTCGTTTCTTTGTATCTTTTGAAGCTTTGTTGAGGTTTCTTGCCTTTGGATTTTGGCTTGATTTTGGAAAGGAGTTGTCATTGATTTCTTCCTCTTGTTTTTAAGTGTTTTTGGTGTCTTCATATTAAGAGTTCTTGATTTTGGGAACTAAATTTCTGGACAACCAAGAAGAGTTAAAACTGAAGGACTTTTGGGAAATTTCACTCTGCTTTAGGAGATTTTGCATCTTAGAATTTGCATGCTTGTAGTGATTTGCATCAGGTGCACTTAAGCATTTAGTCATTTTCATAGTTTTTGTGAGTGTGAGTTTGTTATCTAAAAAGAAAAATACAATTTTTAATCTCGTAGAACCTGTATAGAAGTTGCTTTTCATCGAAAGACAATAACTGCATTTTCATGTAGTTTGGTTTTTATTAATTTCTTTCTGCATCAAAACACCATAAGTTTCATTTCCACATCCCTTTGACTTAACATAACAGCCCATTAAAATAAGCGATTTAATTTAAAATCAACTAGCAAGTTTTCTAAGTGTCATACACCAACTAGCTAGGTTGTAGGGCCTTGGAATAGGTGAGTGGAGAGTTAAATCTCCAAGGCCGCTCAAACAAAACATAGAAGTTGATTAATTGAGCGAAATCCAACTCCGTTAGGTGGACCGGGAAAGCTCTCCTCTAGAGAGTCAAGCGCGAGGGGAAGTGAAGGCTGAGAAGAGGGATACCCCCTCTCCGATTAGCTGAATCTGACCTCAAGACCGTTCCGCCCGGCTTCTGACACGGATTGGTGCCCATAGTTGCCACTCCTAGGTTCCGCACAGGTGACTGCGGGGGGGAATACCCGTGGTACCTGAGGCAGACGTCGCATCACTTTCAGCAGTACTTCTGGGGGGTGCCCTTGCGAAGCTTGGGTGCTTGAGCCGGCAAAGGCTATCGTTAGGAGGTCGGCGTAACTGTTTCTGATACCTTCGCTAGTAGGCCTGGGCCGTAATTATCCCAGACTGCTTTCGGGAGGTCCTATATTTCACTTTCCTGTATTTTGGTGTCCGGTCCTCATCACCCGGAGCGGAAATACTTGAAGGTTGTTTGCTTGATTGTATCTCAGGGATTTTTCTTATAGTGAGTGCTCTTTGCTCCTAGCTTGCCTAGCTTTTCACTTTTTTGAGTCTAATTTAAAATCTATAAAAGTGGCTGATCAAGCACCTCGTCGATCAAGGAGAATCCGGGGGTTATCTCCCGAGAGTCCAGAGCCTTCTTCGAGAAGGCGTAGGAGTGATTTAGCAGGTGGTTACCACCCTGTGACGTCTGACGCAGTGGAGAGAGATCCTCCACAAGGGTCTGAAGGTTTCATAGCTGATTCTGGTGTCGGTTCCGAGAGGAGCGTTCCGCTCACCTCGCGAGTTTTATTTCCTCAGGAAGAAGATTTTCAAATTGAAGAAGTACCTAAACCTCCTGTGTCAGGTCCATCTCCTCTTCCTCCTGATTATCCGTTCGTTGTTCAATACATCGGACCTGAGTCAGAGAGACCGGAAGATCTTCCGTATCATTCATACCTTTCGATGGCCACGACTGGGAACGCGGCTTCTGCCGTGAGTGCTGCAGGCATTCAGACCCCTGCTTCTGTTGAAGGAGGGGGCACTATTGCTTTATCTTCGATTGCTTCTAGTGCTGTTGTGTTTGGCTCTAGTTTCACCCAAGCACATGCTTCTCATTCTGGTCCCTTCTGTTTCGGAATGCCCACTAGTGGGATTCCTTCTTTTTCCTTTTCCACTGTTGTAGCTGGATCTACACCCATGTCTTCCATGGCTAGTGGATCATCTTCTTTTCAGGGGTTCCCCTTTGGAACTGGGCACATTCCTAGTTCCAATCCTTCTTTAAGGTCCTTTCCGTTTACTTCTCAGACCCAGAGTTTCAATCCTTGGTCTGGAGGTCAGAATTCGACCACTTTTACAGGATGGAACCCTGTATTCACTACAGTGGGGGCAGGGAATCAGTTTTACGCTGGTCACCAAGGGAATACTTATTTCCCTTCGTCGAGTGCTTATCAGACCTTTTCTCCTCTTTCTAATGCCTGGAACCCCTATCAGGGGCTTTCCTCTTCATTTCATACTTCAGCGGGGGGAACTGGTCTGGGCTTTGGTAACTCTGCATTGGGAGGAGGTTCTTCTCCTTTTTCTACAAGTCCTTTTTGGCAACCTGGTGCCTCATCAAATCCAGGGTATTCTTTTCAAAATGTTGGGAATCCATCCCATCAAGGATGGAATCCTCAGGCTCCGCCTCGCTTACCTTTTCTGGCAACGTTAAACTTGCCAGATCTGTCGAAGTTGACTAATGATCCGATTCGTTATGGTCCGGGGTGGCCTCCGGTTCCCACCAAACTTCCTTCAGACATTCCAAAGTTTGAAGGCAAGAATGGAGAAGATCCGGCTGACCACATCACTACCTTCCATTTATGGTGTTCTTCGAACTCCCTGATTGATGATTCGATTAGGTTGAGATTATTTCAACGCACCCTTACTGGAAACGCCGCCCAATGGTATATTGAGCTAACTGGGGGCAGTTTTGCTACATTTGGAGAACTGGCTGTTACATTTCTGAACCATTTTCAGTTGCCTGTCCTATATGACGCTGGGACTGAACTCCTAGCTAATTTTAAGCAGGACGATGCAACCCACATTTCTGATCACATTCAGGAATGAAAGAGAAGGAAGAGGCTTATTAAAGCTCATATTCCAGGAGAATTCCTTTTGGAATGGTTTCTGAAATCCCTGCAGTCAGATATTTCGAAAGATGTATCCCTTTCTGGGGTATTTTCTGAGGAGCAGGCCATTTTTAGGGCCCAGCAGCTGGAACTGATCTATTCTCAGTCTGGGGTCCTCCATAAATATCTTCCCAATGCTCCTCGCTCCAAATTAGATTTATCTAAAACTAAGCCCGGTCCTCATGGTGACAGACTGATTGGATCGATCAATAGTGGTGCAGCCAGCCTGCTTACTCAACTGCAGCAGTTGTCTTTGCAATCTGCTCCTTCTGGTCAGGCTGTGCCTGCTGAGTCATCACCTTCCCAGTCTTTGTCCATAAATGTTGTCCAAGCTTCTGATCCCAAAGGAAATCAACAATCCGAAGGGAAGAAGAAGGGATGAAATAATAAGAAAAAGGGCAAGAATGGGAAGGGTAATGCGAATAAAACCAATGAGCATGTTGGTGAGGGTCCAAAGGAGAAAAGGAAAGTGAAGTTTCCATGCAAGCTGTGTGTTGGAGACCATCTTACGCACCTTTGCCCTAAAATTCAGGATGCGCAGCGCTTGTTAGCCCAGCAGGGTTCTTCTAGTTCCCAGGCTGTGTTAACAAACCCTTTTCCCCAAGGGCAACAATTAGTTTTTGGCGCGAATCAAAATCCTGGGGCTTCCTCTGGGGGCACCCAGGAAGGGGAAACTCCATCGAATATTTTCATGATGAGTGCTCACGCGGATATCGCTACGAGATCCCGTGATTATGGCGGATAAGAGTCTTCGAAAGCTAAGGATACTCCTGATGCTACTGAGCCGCTTCACATTACGAAGCCTACTGTTGAGTCTATGCCTCGGATGCCCAAAGCATCTTCTAAGCGATCAACGATTAATCCAAATGCTAGGGCTGCCCAGAACTACTCGATTGTGGAAGATCTGGCGCAGAGTCCTTGTGCTATGTCAGCTTTAGAGGTACTCCAGTCTTGTCCGGCTCAGCGCAGTGCTTTTCTCACTGCCATTGGGGCTATTGATCCGAAAAATTCTCTTCTAATTACTTTTGATATGACTAATTTTAAGAAGAGACTCCCCCATCACATGGCTTTTCATATTAAATCATCGTACCGGAAGTGTAATATCTTTCGAACGGTTGTTGATGAGGGTGCTTCCACGTGCGTGATGTCTCTCACATGTTGGAAGACAATTGGATCTCCCAAAGCCGTTCCATCTACCACTCTTCTGACTGCGTTCGATGGTCATTCTCACAGACCCAATGGTATTGTCCCAGCTTTGCCCATCTGTGTTGGGGGAAAAACTGTCAATATAGAGGTTGAGGTAGTGGATGCAAGCTTGGACTACAACCTTCTGTTGGGGAGAAACTGGATTTATGAGATGGATGCCATTGCATCCTCATTATTTCGCATTATATGTTTCCCCCACGAAGGGAGGATTGTTACAGTGGATCAACTGGACTGTCCTCCTATAGACCCGAATGCGTCTACTGACTCATCTATTCCTAAGTTGGATAATTCTAAGGCGCCTGTTGAGAATTTAGGAGTTGGAATGTATTCTTCCTTGATGGGTACTTTCAATATTCCTCCTCCTATGGTTCATATTAATGCAATTTCATCCTCCAAGGCTCCTCTTTGAAGAGAGTTCTTCAGAACTCATTATTTTTCGGACCCTTGGACCTTACCTTCCCCTACTGCCACATTAGCGGAAGGTCAAGTGGGTGGAATGGAATTTCCGATGTCTGCAGCTGAGATTGCTTATCAGTCTATTGTTGACTCTGCAGAATCCAGTCCAGCTCCTCTTTCACCGGAAGAGTTGGATGGAGATGTGGCTCCGGCTTGGACACTTAGTTCTTCTTCGGCCCAGGATTTCCTTGATACCACTCTTCCATCTGAAGAGGCCATCCTGGAAGCCATGACTGGTATAGATAGACCATGGGATGATTTGCATCATCGGTCTTACTTTTTACCTGACTTGAGCGAAGTTGAAACGAGTTTTCCAAGTCCTCCGTCTCCTGGTCCTGTTCACCCAGTCTTGAACCCTTTAGCACCAACACAGGTTTATGCTGAAGGGAACATGGTTGTGATTTCTCCTACTATCCCGGTGAACATTTCTAGGGATCCCAATATTATTGAGAATGTCTTCATCGGAGCTGAATGTTCCCGTGAAGAGATTCAAATTTACACCGAGCTCTTTAAAGAGTATAGGGATGTATTCGCTTGGTCTTATGAGGAAATGCCTGGTATAGATCCATATATTGTCCAGCATGAGATCAAGACTTACGAAAATGCTAAGCCTGTGAGGCAAAAACTTCGTCCGGTCAATCCTAGGAAGGCAGCAGCTATCAAAGCTGAGGTTGAGAAGCTGCTTAAGGCGGGATTCATTTTCCCTGTTCCTTTGACTGAATGGGTTTCAAATCCCGTTCCCGTAGATAAAAAGAAAGGAACGATTCGAGTTTGCATCGATTTCAGAGACCTAAATAAAGCATGTCCTAAAGATAATTACCCCACACCATTTATCGATCAGATCATTGACGAGTGTGCTGGTAATGAGATTTTCTCCTTCATGGACGGTTTCTCCGGATATAATCAGATTACTATCCGTCCTGAAGATCAGCATAAGACTGCCTTTATTTGTCCCTAGGGTACTTTTGCATACAAGAAGATGCCTTTTGGTCTTAAAAATGTTGGGGCTACCTTTCAGCGGGCCATGTCATATGCCTTCCACGACATCAAAAATATTATCGAGGCGTACTTAGATGATTTAGCTGCTCATTCTCGAAAGAGGATGGATCATCCTGCTCACCTCCGGCAAATATTTGAAAGATGTCGTTTCTATAAGATTAGATTGAATCCGAACAAGTGCATTTTCGCGGTTACATCCGGCCGGTTATTGGGATTCATTGTTTCTAGGGAAGGGATTAGGGTAGATCCCTTCAAGGTTGAGGCAATACTTCGGTTGCCTCCCCCGTCTTCTATCCGTTAGCTTCAAAGTCTACAAGGAAAGTCTAATTTTCTTCGGAGATTTATCGTAAATTATGCTGAAGTTACAAAGGGGTTTATGAGATTGTTGAAGAAGGGAGTTCCTTTTCTTTGGGATGACTACGCTCAACGCTCATTCGATGCTTTGAAGAAAGCATTGACCTCTGCTCCTTTATTGAGTCCACCTGATTATAGCAGGGATTTCCTTTTGTATCTGGCAGCAGAAGAATCTACTATTGGTATGGTTCTGGTTCAGGAGGATGATGCTCTTGCAGAGCATGTTATATACTACCTTAGTCGAGGCTTGGTAGGACCTGAACTCCGATACACTCCGATAGAAAAGTTAGCTTTAGCAGCAGTTCATGCTGTGCAGCGACTCCGACATTACATTATTCTTCGAAAAACTTATGTTTTGGCAGCAGCCAATCCATTTCAGTTTGTCCTTAGTAGGCGAGTGATTGGGGGCAAATACAATAGATGGATTGTGATTTTACAGGAATTTGATCTTGAGTTTATGTCTGCCAAGTCCAAGAAATCATTGGTTTTCACGGAATTGATCTCCGAGTTGCCCTGTGGGGAAGAGATGATCTATGATGAATCCTTTCTGGATGAACATTTGTTTCTTATCTCTTCACAGGATCCTTGGTATGGAGATATCATTGTGTATCTTCAGACTGCGAAGTTTCCCTCTACTTTTTCGAAAGATGAGCGTCGTAAGTTGCGTCACTTGGCTAAGAATTACTTGATTATTGGTGATGCTTTATACCATCGAGGGGTTGATTCAATCCTGAGACGTTGCTTAACTCTCGAAGAAGCTGAGGCTGTGCTGAATGATTGCCATAGTGGAGCTTGTGGTGGTCATTTATCTGGGCTTGCTATAGCCCAAAAGATCTTGCGTGATGGGTACTTTTGGCCTTTGATTTTCAAGGAGTGTATGGAGTCGGTCAAAAGTGTCATCCGTGTCAAGTTTATACTCGAAAAATGCGCGTTCATCCACCTCTACTTTTTCCAGTCATTACTGTCGGTCCCTTTACAAAGTGGGGTATTGATTATACTACTTGTAACCCGCCTTCAGCTAAAGGTCACAAGTACATTATTGTAGCAGTAGACTACTTTACGAAGTGGGTCGAGGCTATGCCTACTTTTGGGAATGATGGTGAGACTGCAACTCTTTTTCTTTTCAACCAGGTTATTGCTCGTTTTGGTATTCCTAGAGAGATTGTCACTGATCATGGTAGTCATTTTCAGAATAGCATGATGGCTGAGTTGGCTCTCAAATTGGGTTTCCGGCAGGAGCATTCATCTCCGTATTATCCTCAAGCCAATGGGCAAGTGGAAGCCGTGAATAAATCCTTGAAGAAAATTCTTCAAAGGACAATTGATAAAGCTAGATCCAACTGGCATATTATGCTATATCCTACACTTTGGGCATACAGGACGTCAGTGAAAACTGCAACTGGCTTTACTCCGTTTCAGCTAGTGCACGGGTTGGAATCCGTATTTCCCATTGAATGCAAGATTCCTTCTCTTAAGTTAGCTGTTGAACTTCTTCCTGACACTTCTAGTCTTAAAGAACGGTTCCTTCATCTGGAACATCTCGATGAGCAGCATCAGGATGTCGCCACGATGAATGAAGCGCATAAAAACCGAGTTAAAGTTCAATACGATAAGGCGGTCAAACCCAGGGTTTTTTCGGAAGGTGACCTTGTTTTGGTCTATGCCCAAGAAAAAGATGCCCTGGGGGCAGGAAAGTTTAAGTCTATGTGGTATGGCCCCTTCATCATTAAAAAAGTCCTTAAGAAAGGAGCATATACCTTGGTTGATTTTGAAGGGAACGAGTTGCCGGAGCCCCGAAATGGGCTCTATTTGAAGAAGTATTATGCCTAGGCTTCGGCCTGGCATGTTGCTTTTGTATATAGTAGTTTTTCTTTGTACATATCTGGTTGATTTTCAATCTTTGATGAGTTGGTGATGTTTTTGATCTGCTTTGGCAGGTTGTGTTGGATGTCATGAGTCATTTTGGTTTCGCCGATGGTGCTAGTAGACACACCCGGAACTTAGCTTCCGCGGCTTGGGTGCTTCATTATCCTTCCAGTCAGCTGTTAGTATCAAGAGGGGTCTGCATTGGTCCTGCTTCCAATAATATAGCAGAATACACTGCAGTTGTTTATCTACTCTCGGAGGCAATATCTTTGGGTGTTGATTCGTTGGTAGTTTTCTTGGACTCTCAGCTGGTGGTGTCGTAGTTGAACAATACTTATCGGGTTCGAGATCCATTTTTATTACGGTTGTTCTTGAGGGTACGTTTGTTACAAAGATCATTTCAATTTTTAACTTTCATTCATATTCCTCGAGCTGAAAATTGGTTGGCTGACTCATTAGCTAATCAGGCATTGGATTGGCATATTAATCATTCCATACAATAAAATTTAATCATCAAAAACATCATACATTTTGATACATTTATCACATCACATCAAACATCGCTGTATATATATCATCAGAGTGTTCAAAAACTTTACAAAATTTGGATCCATAAGGTCATACAAAATTTGGGCTTATGCCCGATCATGTTCAGTCTCAAAAAAAATATATATAGTCATCTGATACATAATATCTATCTACTCCTAAGGTCCCTGCCCAGAAGTCGTGTTCCTATAGAACATGATCGCGGTGGCAACTCGGCGGAATAACTGTACCCAATCTCGGGGCACTCCTACCACCCGTCTCTGGATGGCTTCCGGCAGATCTTCCACGGCAGCCATAGGTATTTGGCAGGTTAACCCCTCCAAGTTCCTCAGTACAGCCAGGAGGGTCCTATCTGAATCCACTGTATCTGCTTCGCCCCTGCAACGCTTGTGGCGCGGGAAACCCTCAGGTCGAACTGGTCCAATATCTGTATCATGATCATGTTTACATTGTAAGTCATTATGAATCCAATCAAAAACATGTTTTTTTTTCATTTTTTCATACATATTTGAAAAAATCCAAAAAATTATATAAGTCAAAAAATTTTGCAAACTTACCGACTGTGCCCCATGCTGTGCCTGGTGGAAGAACAAGATCTGGATCTCCACGAAAGTCCATCCCGGCATAGGGATAGTCATCCACAGCGATGATTTTTTCTCCCCACCAAAGGAAGAACTCATCATCCCAAGTGGTCCGGGGAACTTCACTTCCCCCTAATCTCTTCATCATGTCTGCCCAACGGGCAATTCTTGGATCTCTAGGGCTGTTGATGGTAGAGATGACTCTGGGTCTCAATGCTGGTATCTTCTCAAAGAAGAATGTCATCAAAATTGTACCATATCCAAAGTGTTTTGTCTTTGCTTGACGGATTGAGGTCAATTGTTGCTTCATGTTCAGTAATAGGGCTGTGCACCAATCATATACATGAGTCAAGCATTCCACTGCTATGCTCATTTGCGTCCTGGACGCCTGATGTAGGGAGGCAGATCCTGCCACTCTGCCAATGGTGAAAAGGAGGATTTTCATGTGCAAATCCCTTAAATATTTAATTGCAATCTGAGTTCCAACTTTCTTGGAACCCTCTACGCAATACACGTGGACATAATCTTCCACGGTTAGCCCTCCCAGGGGCTTCCCGTGCAAGTCTACTGGTTCTCCCCTCCGGGAGAGTCCAGTGATAAAATATATGTCTTCCACTTCAATGCGTACTGGCATCTGATCTATCATAAAGCAATCCTCTTCCGGTTCCCAATAATTTACGAGCATTTCTAGCAACCGGACATTTCTTTTCATATTTGGCATTTTGAAAAATTTGAGCAATCCGCAATTCCGAAGAATATTTTGCGATGCTCGATCTCGCATGACTTCTTGATCAATTGCACTGTGTTCACGCTCTCTCCATGAGATTGTCATCCTGTCAAAATTCAATAAATCCTTCATTAGCCACGCATTTTTCATTTTGGCCTGCGCATACGCGGCTTTCTTTATGCACAGTCGCGTGTATACGTGACTTTACCGTTACCAACCTGCGTATGCGCAAGCCCGTGTTTTTTAGCAAGGGTTTCTATGGTGAAAATCACTAAATTTTAATTTATAAACGGACAAAATGATTTGCAAGGATGATTGAGGAGCCTACCTGACAAATTCGGTGCGATTCGACGGTCGGTTGCTCCTGATTTGACGAAAGAAGTTTTTTGCTCCAGAGCACTTTTTCCAAATCAGCAATGTAATAATGAACCAAATATGAGGTAATTTGTCTATTTATGGCTAAAAAGTTGAAAATTTTCGCAAAAATTTGTTATGCTTATTTTTTCGATCTATCTTAAGCTGCATAACCTGGATGCTTGGAAGTGCCCAGTTTGGTATGTTTTCAAGTACATTTTGACGAATTTGAGATTTTTCCCGGTTTTTTGATCCATGATTACTGACTCGTCACGGCAGGTATATGATCTTCACTGGCATATAGGTTAGGGAAATCACTTTCCGCTGCATCTTGCATACTAGCCTCCATACTGATCACTTGCCATAGGGTTGATCCCATCAGGTCATGACTATTACACCCATTTCACTCGCCGATTATTTAATCATGACTTGATGGTAGAGCCTTCCTTTACATGGGCTTCCTAGTTAGTTCCTCGCTATCACTTGTTGCCCATGCTGCGTTTTATGTAGGCTCGGGAGTCCTCTTTAGTCCCGCCATGACTTATGTGTTGAAGCTTCATTATTCTTCTTCCTCACTATCATTTTTATGGCTATTACCCTAGAGGCTCCCTGGTGTTGTTGAGTTGTATTACTGCATTGCATATTGGCTACTTGTTTATCCTGGCCTTTAGCCGGCTTCATTTGGACTCAATGTTTAAGCCAACTTTTGACCTTGTCTATCTGTACAAGTTAACCATTGCATGCACTTAGCTATCACGACTTGACACCTTTTACCCATGGATGGAACGTTCCTCTGAGTATCACTTACCAATTTTCGCCACCTTGCATTGAGCATAGGATTGTTCCAATCCCAGGAACTAGTGCATCTGATTTTTTGATACTCGTTCTATCCATTGTACCATAGCATTCTCTTATTATTTTTCAGGCTTATTATATGAAAAAGACAAAAAAATCAAATATAAAAAAAAAAGCGGGAACGGGATGTATCTTCGTTGTTTTGATGGCAATACAGAGTCAGTTTGTCGCCCTTGAACAAAGCACATATACTTATATATATTTCCTACATTTGGGATGGTTTTAGTTTTGACCTAGGTTCAGCCTTTACCTTGTTTCACTTGTCATTCCTCCCCCGGTTGGTTATCTCTTCCAATCATATGGAGAGTTTGTTCTGCCTCCTGCATAACAGACTTATACAATGTCACTTTTTACTGCCATGGTCATCACGAGTTGTGCTTTTGTTCAAAGGAAGTCTAACCAGAGTCGGCCATTCTGCGGTGTCTCTTGACTCATTATTCAGTCGGCCTTCCCGGTCTTGTCAGTATCTTGTTCTATCACATCAGATGTTTTGGTCTTCTGCTCATGCTGATTTGAGAAGGTCCCCATTGACTTCTTGCTGGTGGGTTTGTCTCTTATCGACTACGACACATTGCTCTGAGAGCAAACCTAGAGCCGCACCCTGGCCCTATTTCCATCATTGATAGGTGACCTTGTGCTCAGCATTTGATCATCATTATGGGTCTTTGACTGAGTGGTTTCCCCTGTGTTCGACGTCAGCACACTTTATCACACTTGGGATTCGTGCAGTACCTTGATTTCCATTTGACCCTATCGGTGGATTTCTCGCCTCTGTGTCAGCTTTCATTATTGGTTGGTTCAGAGGGTTTCTTCCGTGCGCTAGCTTCATCTTGTGTACGTCGGAAACGTACTTCGGTTTTGGTTCCATCACTCTCCTTCGTCCGATTCCTTCCAAATCTTGGCCTGCGGGTTACACTCGCGCTGGACTGATGTGGGATGCCTTAATGCCTTCCTTCCGGCAGATCTTTTCCCATCGACTCCGACTCATTGCTCTGGGAATAAGGTCTAGAGTCTTTTTGTCAGTACCTTAGGGTTTGCAGTCATCAGTGGCAGACTCTTCGCTATCGACAGTGGGGATTCATCATTGCCTCCCGATTGGTAGATTCTCTCAAGTGTTTGACTTCAACTCATTCATTCGCACTTGTTAGATTGTACTGGGGCACCTTGACGCTCATTTTCATTATTGGTGGGTTGTCTCGCGTTGGTTAACGGTATACATCATTGACCGGTAATCCAACGATTTCTCACATGGTTGACTTCAGCTCCTTTATTCCCATTGTGTAGAATTGTGCCATAGTGATCGGTGAAGACCTCGGGTTGCATCAGCATTTCTCGGTTCACTTTTGACAGTCCATTCAGTTTCTGCCAGTGATGTCGTCCACCCTTATATGTTGCAGTTCAGTACAGTAGCATCCTATATGTTGGCTCCCGAGTTGCGTGATTGTACCGTTTGTTCCACCTCTTATGATTCAGTACTTGGAGATTCAGTTACTTATATGATCAGACATCCAGTTGCACCATCCTTGATCAGCTTTCTATATGTGATACTTGGACATTGATTCAGACTTATATTTCCGAGCCATGCTCAGATGATTCATTGTGTACTTTCAGTTCAGCTATACTTGTATACATGTTGGATCTATTCAGTACTTTCTATATGATGTATTTTTGACTGAGCATGGGTATGCCCGCCTCAGCATGAGTTGACTCTCTGCTTTCTTTCATTGGTTTTTGGCAGGCTGAAATCTGGTGAAGTCCTCTCTTGTCCTTGCGAAGTTCTTTCTATGTGCATAATACATTTCGGCCATCATGTACCCCTTATGACCTCATATATTAGGGGGCATATGTTATAGCATCATTTCTCACCTTCATATGATTCATGATTGCTTTTATGGCTTTGGGCACCCATTCCTACAGACTTGGACAAAATTCACTAAAAAATAGTGTTAAAATACCCATACGTGGTTATGCCCAGACTTTTTCGCGTGTATACGCGAGTCCACATGTAATTTTCCGCGTATGCCATTAAAATCATTAAAAAATATATTAAAATTCCCTATTTTCGGGCTGGGTTGATGGTTACTCTGGTAGTTCAACCACCCTAGCACGTGGCCAACTGTTTCCAACTGTTGAAACTACTTTGAGGGAGTATAAAATCCCCTCATGTGTATGGCCTAAGGGAGAGAGAAATTATTGATATTATACTCTGTTGGTATTCCCTATCCAAGTCTGAATTCCCGTGCCTCCTGCACTTCCCAGTTCATTACAGGAAACCCTTGTTTCCTGGAGATGCTCATCTCTTCATATGTCATCTCGTATGCACCAGTTCGGAAGGAATCTTAGCGAGGCAAGGGTGGGATGGATCCGGACGACGGTCTGCTCGAAGATCGTGGAAGGATTCAGGTGATCTCTCCACTTGTTATTTTTGTACATGCTATTTATAATACAGAAGAACCATCTTGTTCCCGAAATATACGTGTTAGTGTCCGCTTGCATATATGAGAATATTGTTATTTAAGCATTTATTATGGTTTATCTGATGTTTCATATGGATTTCACTAACATTTAGAGTAGATATATGTTGTACAACCAGTTCTTCGTGCTTGTTTCTTCTTGTCTTTCAGGTTAAGAAGGAAGGACGGTTGCTGGGGGTTTGGACCCCGCGGGATCTGCTTCAACCGTAGGACCTACGGGTAAGTTCCTCGATCTGATCTATTTAGTTTTTCATGAACATGTATGGTTGTGTGAGTCCTTCTTAAGTAGCATGCCCCTGCTCTGTGGAGGTTGTAACCTAACGAACCTCTAGGGTGATTTTCCCCTCAAACATTGGGTAGTGGCCACATTAGGAGGAGCATGAGGGGAGGCATGTTGTCTGCGCAATGTGGCTTGAGACTCCCACATCTGCCGCATCTGAGGTAAGAGGGGACAATCATGGGTGTAATGACCATAAACACCGCAACACGAACAAGGCTTATTTGTGTGAAGCGGCTTGTCCGGCTTGGGCTAAGTGCCCTGTTGCTGGTTGGCAGTGTTAGGGTCAACACCTTGAGGATTAGGTCCACGAGTACCAGGGGAAGATTGGTTTGGATTGCCTCTCCACCTTCTTTGAGAAGAAGGGGGATTAGTCGCACTCTGCTGTGCAAATACTTGCCCTGGAGGGGGCTGTAGGTGCTGTTGCGGGTTTGGAGGAGGCAAGGGAGATGGAAGCGCATATGCTGGAGGAGATGGCGCACCAGGCTGTGGATAAAGGTAATGGTTAGGTTGGGCAACATTGAGGTAAGCAGGAGGTTGGGCAAAAGGAGGAGGCATGCTGTATCTTGGATACATGCTACCAGGAGGGGGAAGAGTGCTAGAGGTGCTGGCCCCTCCCTGAGGGAGACCATAGCCCATAGGAGGTTGAGCATATGGATGAGAAAGGGCTCCAACGATACCGTTGGCGGAATGAGATGCCCCTGGGGCGTTAGCTCCACCGGGCCTGGGGAGGTCAGGGAGGACGGTATAAAAATAACCAGACTGAGCATAGATCAGGTCATATTTCAAGGCTATTTGGAGGGAGGCTTCTTTGGTTTGAGGGAAATGGGAGGCGACATATTTTCCAATGGGAGCTAAGAGAGAGTGAAGGAACCAGTCCATATAGATCCGATCTTCGAAGGGGGGATCTCGACATAAGCTTCGTCTTCATCGCCATTCCTAGACATGGGCGGAAAGGCAGGTCGAAGAGGTTTGCTTGAAAGAGGTCAAAAGCTCCGTACCAGTATCGTATCGGAGAGGGAGCCGGAAGTAAGATAAAAAGGCTTGGGCAATGGTCGCAAAGGTGGTATGGGAAGAGGGGGCTTGGTCAACATACCATTTGGAAGCTTCGCCGGTAAGCGTGCATTGGAACAACCGAAGACAGATGGAATCATCGGTAATGGAGTTGGAGGAACACCACATGTGGAAAGATCGGACATGGTTGGTTGGATCTTCTCCAGCAAGGCCTTCGAACTTAGGGATGTTGGAGGGGAGCTTGGTTGGCATAGCAGGCCAACCAACATCGTGGTGGATAGGGTCATTGATCAACTGATTGAAATCGGGGAGGCTGAGGCCTGCGATGTACGACAGCAATGGTGTGGCCGAGGTAGTTCCTGTGGCGGTTCCGCGGGTAGTAGTTTCGGCGTTAGGGCCGGGAGCACCGCTAGTGTTAGGCCTTGGACCAGACATAGTGAAGGTGACAAGGGGAGAACCAAAAGGAAAAGGAGAACCCAGAGAATCAGAAGAGGAGTCGAAGTGCGGAATCGGAGGAGGATTGGCTCGACGACGACGGGACAGAGCAGGTCGATCGACCGGAAACTGAGGGTGAAGGCCAAGAAGTCTCCGGGAAGTGCGCCTTGGGGGCGCAATGATGACAACACAAACACGGCACAAGGGGAAGAAGAACGACCAGAAGGGCAAGGAGGTGCAGAATCAAGTGATTACAATGTCGAAACAAGGGCAGATAGGTGCAGTGTCAATTGATTTTAAATTATTTGCCTGGCGGTGTAAACTAGGCTCTTCTTTGCTTAGGGTGAGTGTGTGGCATGCGTTAATCTTAATTTTTAAACCCTTTTCATTTTGAGAGCAAGAGAAAAAGTGTGCTGCGTAACTGAAAATAAATCTGCAGAGAACAATATATAATGCTGAAATAACAGAAAATTAACAGCTACTAGTGCATCGATTCAACCCAAAAAGGCGGGTCTCTCAAAACTAATCTAACAGAGGGAAAAAATCTAGTCAAAACGCATTAAAAAGAGGCCAATAGATCTAGGGTCAAAAGGGACAGGGATCTAAAGGGAAAAGCTGCTGAAAAGAGGTGCAGATCACAGCCAAGAGGCAGAGGCAAGGTGGCTGGAAAAAGGGAGGAAATCAGCAAAAAGCAGAAGGGGCAAGGAGGAGGCCCTAAAAGTAGATCCAAACAAATCTTCAGGGGGTGATTTGAAAGGGAGAAGAGCTAATTAAAAGAGGTCTGAAAAGGAGGTATCAGATCTGGAAAGAGGGGGGCTGAAACTCTGAAAAGACAGACCTGAAACAAATAAAAACTCTTCCACAAAAAGTGGAGGGTACTGAAGCCCTAGGGGGCTATGTTCCCACTTAGATGAGCAAAAATAGATCAGAACCAGGTCAAAACGGGTTGAGACAGAGGCTGGAAAACCCTAACAGAAGCTTCAGCAAAACCCAGAAAAATTGCAGAAAAATAGCTGAAAAATTGGCAGGTCGCAGGTTCTGACCTGTTTTCAGTGCAGGTCGCAGAAAAAAGGCTGAAAAGTGCGACCTGGAGGTCCAGGTCACAGTTTTTGGGCTAAAAAGTGCAACCTCCAGTTCCGGTTGTCTCGGCGGCAGATTTGCGGAAAAGTTGTCGTCTCAGTTGCGGCTGATGTCTGTCACCTGCGCAATAGGGCCAGAAACACGCGGAAGTTAGAAATTTTAATGTTTTAGGGTTTTATGTGAGAAAAACAACATAAAAATAGGAAAAACAAAAAGCTGAAAAGAAACCCTAGGGTCTGAAGTAGCTGGATATGCAGGAATATGAAAAACGACAACAGTCGTAATTTAAAACCCGTGTGGAGTCGCCATTTGTTAGTATGAATCCTTTGTCGAAGTGTACGAAAAAGGACCAATTTAGCTACGCATAACTAATAGCCCTAACAACAAAAGTGGCTGCCAATATCTTCAGATCTGTGGTTAGTTGAAAAAGAAAAGAGCTGCAAAAAACCAGATCTATGCATGGAAAGACATTAAGCAGTAAAAACAAGGGTTTGCTCCATATACCAATAGACAAGACAAGAACAATTTTTGAAAGAATTTTTGTATTAATTGGGCACCTGGGAGGAAAACAAGAAGGCATATCCAATTCTCCTCAATGGGATGGGTTCTTGGAAGTCCTCAGCACTTCAGATCTAGAATCTCTCTCTCTCTTGTTGGTGTAGAAAACCCAGACAAAGATAGAACTCAAAGGGAGCTCACACAGCAAAATAATGTAGAAAAATGTGACCAAGTGTATAGATCCGCAGTGATCTAATAGGCAACAAAAGGTGAAGAATGGTAGGAAAAACCCTCCTATTTATAACAAAATATTGGGTCATTCTAGATCTTGGTGCATGATTAAAATAATGTTAACCAAATCTAGATCCACCTTTTATGGAATATTTTATTATATTTGTTGGAGGGAAAAGTATTTGACTTGGGTCAAATCCCTTTATTTGTAAAAAATAAATAAATAAATGATTTATTTATCTTTTTAAGGAAGTGGTTGAAAGATAATCAAATAAATAATGATTTATTTAATTATTTGTGGGTGATTTGGTCATATTTAACAAGGAATATTATCGAAATAAGATTTAAATAATTATTCCTAGAAAATAATAAGATAAATAAAGGTTTATCTAATTAATTTCTTTGTTTTGGGTTAAACATGACTAGGAATAATAATTAAATTATGGTTTAATTAATTATTCCATGAGGAAAAATCAAACAAATATAGGTTTGTTTAATATTTCCTTTTGGGGTTTCCTGTTTAGACCATAAACAACCTAATAAATGTGGTTTATTAAGTTATTTGACATAGTGAGAGCAATTTTACTTAGGGTAAAATTGGTCTTACATGGTGTACTTGGGTCCATCTAATGATAGTAGGTTAGATGACCAAAAATGGTGTAACACTCATCCTTCAGGGAAGGAGAGGTTCTGTTAGTTAGCTATAAAATTTGTCATATCAAATGGTGGCTAAATCATTTTTTGAAGCCTTCAAGAAACAATTTTATTGCCAAATTGTTCGTTCTTAAAGTCTTATGAAGATGACTTATCCTTGAGTTAATCTTCACCGTTGTTTCCCTCTCAATTCTGAAAATCTAATCTTTTCCAGAAGAAAAGACTGCTACAAAAACTCCATTTTTTCCCCTCATTTTACCCCTTCTTCCACTCAAAATAACCTCCTTTTTATCCCCTTTTTTCCCCATGAAATTCCTCTATTTTCCCTCATTTCCCTTCTTCCCTTCATAAAAACCCCTTTGAAAAGGTTTGAAGCTCCTATTTTACCTTATCGGAAGCTTTCAAACCCTTTGAAAAACTTGAAAAATCATAAAAAGCATCCTTTTTTGTGGTAAGGCCTTAAGCCCTTTTTTCCTAGCCCCAGACCCCTTTCTTTCCACATAAAACCACGCTAAAATGCCAAGAGTTGGGTCCCGATCGCACAATCGCAATCGGGCGTGCCTTTGTTTTTTGTTACCTATTGCGTTTAAAAATCCCCAATTGCGATTGAGCCTTTGCATATAAAAACCTTCCCCGATGCAAAATTTCCTTTGTATTTTGTAAAATCCACTTTCCTATGTTTTTATTAAAGTCCAACGGTTCGTTGTTTTAATAAAAGTCAACCATTGATCTAAAAACCAATCAAAGATCAATAAAATCTCACATCAGAGTTTTTTTCATCGGGCGCATTTGAAAGGCCCCCTCCTTTTTTCCGATTCCGATGAGCCCCTTTTGTGCTAAACCCCTCAACCACTTCCCCACCATATAACCCGGAGCCCGCAATTGGGCGCTAAAACATGTAAAAAACCCCTCCCTGAAACAAATTTCCCTTTCTATTTTATAAAAATCTGATTTTCTTATGTTTCAAAGAGTCCCGACAGTTCATTGGTTGAAGTGAATCCCGACCGTTGATTTAAACCAATCAACGATCTTTGGGATCTTGCATTGGAGTTTTTCATTGGTCGCGTTTAAATAGTTTATTGCCCCCTCTCGATTGGCGACCTTCCTATGGTTTCCCTACCGTCGATCTATTATGCCATTCCCAGATCCGACAGTCCCCATCGCTCTGTTCATAAGCCCATCCTTCCACCTTCGGCATTCATAAGTAAATCTCTGCCATCGATCTGATCCTCAGATCCACAACCCTCATTCAATCGCATCGCAAAAAATCATTTACGCCTTTCCTCTCTCCTCCTCTAATCGCAATCTTCTGATTGTATCTGGGCCATCCATACACCAAGATCTGACTGTCCAGATCAATCCTCGCAACCTTTGTTAATTTCATTGAAGCCCCGCTGTGTAAAGTTTTTTGGAGAATCTTTGTCGTTGATATTTGCAGATCAACGGCCCACATTAACCCTTTATCTGCTTGGCCCCTGCCTCATATGTTATTTCATTAGCCCAAGATTTAATTTGGCCCATCCATATTGAAGATCCAACGGTCTAGATTCAACCTGATAGGCCCAACTCTTTTGGGTCCTACCCTTCCTAGATCAAATCTCCACTGTCCATTCCCTGATTTGACGGTCAAGATTGAAACCACTTTGACCTTTCCCCACCTCTTTCTGCCCATGCATCTTGTCTTATCATGCTCCAAACTGCACCATTGGATCTTCCCACCCTTCATCCAACGGCCAGGGACCCATATCGCGTGATTTTAAGCTCGAACGAAAATTTTTCAAAGTTACATGATATGAGCGGTTTCTAAAGTACACGTGTCAACTGGGGACATATATCACATTTTTTTTGGAGAAAATATAAAAATTCCTTAATACAGCGTGACACCAGTGGCTTTTAATGTCAAAACCATTTTCCCCATTCACATTGTATTTCCTCATATTTTAATCTCCGTCGTTCATCACACTCATCCGACGGCCCAGATTTCATCTGACCATTACACTATCACCCTCCACCCATCCTCCAAGGGACTTCATCGATAAACCTCCACCGTTGATCTCTGTGGCCGATCTCATCCGACGGCCTAGGTTATTTCCGAAAACCCAAAATTCATTTAACTACACGTTTCTTCCGCCTAAGGTTTTTCACCCTTTCCCTTGGTTATTTCTTCCATTTCGCGATAATGTGGCCCTTCTACATTATATATTCACGATTGATCTCAATCGTTGATCTCTGCGGATCAACGGTTCTGACTTAATCTCCCCACCGTTTTTTCAACCGCCTCCCTATCTGAACCAGTGAGCAATCTCCACCGTTGGATGCTTTCATTCAATGGTCACGATCTAACCAAAACCTCTGAATCAGTATAAACCCAAATATGCAGGATTTTCTTAAATTTTTCTTGTTTTGTGGAGTTTTTAATGGTTTTTCAATTATTTTAAAGGAAAGTTGAAGGCCGGGGATGACGATCCCTCAGGCCTTTATTCATAGAAGATATCACTCCGCCGGGGTTCCATATCATGTTTCATTCAGTGCCTCGTGAGCGCTGACACCATTATAAAGCCCCTGTAACAACTGCACATCAACAAGACACAACAAATCCTTATCAAACAGAGAGTATCAGTGTTAAAAGATCCAGTCACAATAGAGATAAATAATTGAAGATGGTTTACACTGTTTTTGAGGGATTACAGCCTAGATCGATTATCTAAAGTCTAATCCACTCAATTAAACACAGTTTGAAGAACAGAAGACAGAATTAAGGCCTAATCATGCCTAACACACAGATTAGAGACAAATTAACAATGTTTAAAGAAAAACAATAAATATTTATCAGTCCGAGAAAGCCTCCACTACCACATCATAGGCTAATTTAATCCTCTCAGCTACCAAAAGCCACCTGCAGCCTCAAAGCATTCAAAAGAGGCATAGTTATTACCAGAACATAAGATATTTTCCTCAGGGCAGTTGAATAGTTATTTCAGATCAAAGAAATTATTACAAACTGACATCAGAGTTATTACAAAGATAAAGAAGAATTCTAAAGGTCAAAAAACTCTGCTAAGAGGATCAAAAACTTAATGAAAAAAATTAATACAGAGAAATATCAGAAATCTTCTCCATTGAGCCCCTCAAAGGCTGAGAAGCATTAAACTTTATTAATTAAACCTATAGATCTTTTCTCTCATCCACCTCCTCATTTTCCTATAAAATCTTCTTAAGGAGCACATTGTAAAGGGTTGGTTGCTGAATTTTGATATAATTTTTGTGTTCGAAACTTTTAACATGTAAATAGTGTTCAGAGGCTCTTGAAGCTCTGTTTGTGATCAAATAAGTTAGTCTGAGAAGAGAAGATGATTGTTGTACTGAAACATTGGTCTTGAAGAATGTAACTGGATTGAATTCAATAGACAAGCTAATTCTTGGGATCCTGGTCTATATCACTGGTGAAGTGCTTATTTTTGTGTTATTGTTTTCTTTTCATGTTTGCCATTTTGTCCATTTATTCTCTGCTAAATAACATCAAGCATAGAGTTAGGATTTACTGTTTACAATACCCTTCTATGACTGATAAGCTTTATCTCAATGTTTTCCTCCCAATTGGGTGTTTAAGAATGACTTAAGTTAAGTGTAAAAATTATCAAGGAATGTTGGTTTATCCTTGTCTTGATGTGCAAAGCTTCAAAGGAAGTTATTGAATGATATTTTCATTATATACTCAGTAGAGTTAGAATAGGAAAGTTTATGGTTTGCCCTGTCTTCTAGTTCTTTCTTCAATTAAAGTTTCCCTAAGAGTATGTTGAAAGCAGTCTAGATTTAAAAGTATCTTATCTGATCTTAGGCTGCACTTTGTTTTTCTTATCTGTTTTCATCCCTTTTGAAAGTAATTATGTGGATTACTAGATTGTTTGTCTGATAAGTTAGCTTTAATACGAGCTTGTCCAAAGAAGTCTATGGTTAGCCCTATCCTTTGGTTGGTTTAAAAAAGTTACTTAAAAGGATTTTCTTGTTTGGGAAGACTGATAAATCCTAGTTTAAATTATTGTATTTTTCCACTCCTTCAACACTTTTATTGTTCCATTCCATCATTTTATCTAAGAAATCGTGTGATATAGATGACTTTCCCCTTGGACCACTCTTGAAATTGTTGCACAATTAAACCCTTTTATGACTCCATAGCCCAATGGACTAAAAACTAGCATCATATCTATCCTATCAGCCAAATCTTGTTATGTTTGCTTATACCTTCACCCCTTTGGAACTCTTTCATTTCAGAACTATCCACTCAATTAAAAATCATGCTCAACCATCCAAAACCAAACAAAAACCCTTGTTCTTAATAACTAGCCTAATATCATACACAAAATATTTAAAGATAAATCAATATTTGCACTTATAGAGAGATCCCTCTCTGGATTCAGGATGGCTAGATCTTAAAATCCCAAAGTGGTTCAAGTGTTCTCCCCGCAACTTCAGTCTCACCAATCTACTAGAATTACGTGGTGCTAACATTTTTGGCGACTCCGTTGGGGAATGAGTCAAATTTAATCTTAGATACCCCTAAGACTTCATAAAAAATCCTTGAGTACAAGTAGCCCTCTTCAAGCACTACCAAGAAAATGGTAATCACGAGAAAACTTATTTTGAATCAGTGACAAACTAAGGAAACCTTAGGATTCTCATAAGAGCTTATCGAACCTTGAAGGATCAGTTGGCTTAGCCATAAGAGTAGACTTTCCTTTGTCTCATCACCATAGCTAAGTGTTGAAACAAATTTAGAACACTCTTGGAACCCATAGAACTAAAAAAACTCAAAAAACCCAAAAATATTTCAGATTGGTATTCAAATAAACATGGTGGTGGACCATACAACCGTTTACCTCCAAAAGAGCTAAAAATTTCCACCTAGTGACTCCACAATCCTAAATAGACCTTAGGGATCCACTGGGAAGACCCATTATCATCATAAAATCATATAAACTCAGTTAGAGGACTTTAGGATTAATTTTTTCTTGTTTAAAAGATCAGTTAGCCTCTTGAATATTTTCATATTTGGTTAAAATTTTATTGTTTATTTGGGTCTGAAAAGCACATCATAGTGGCTTCTAGAAAGATTTATACTAGAGCTTACCTTGACCCAAATCCCCCTGAGATAGTTGATAACCCCGAAAGAATCCTTAGGAAGTCTCCTAAGGTGAAAACTTAAATTGTTTTCATATCACCCCATAGAGCTCATTCTGTGCTTGAAAACCTTGCAGCTCTACAAAATCCACAAGTTGACTTAATAAATTCATTTAGAACTAGGTCACTTGAGGATTTAGATCAGTTAGATTCAGAGCCTTCGCTTTCATCCCAAGATAGAAGTGAACATCCTGGTAGTAGAGAAACTACTCCACCTGATTTACATTTCCTTCATAATTTTGGTTTCTCCCATCCTATATCCGCTCAACAATCCATTGCTAGTTCATCCACATCTGTTCTTCATACATCCATTGTCCAAACCACTCCATCCCAGCCCACTTTCCCTCTTATCAATCCACCACTTGTAAACCCCCCACTGTTTCCGCAACTTCCTATCATGGCAACATGGTATGCTCCCTTAGTCCTTCCTTTACATTTAGTCAATATCCCATAGGACTATCAGTCCAAGATACCATTGTATGATGCCATTAATGCTACTACTGCTTCACAACATGTGGATAACATGAATGACTACTTTGACAGAAATGAGATTGATGGTGAAACTTTCAAACTTATATTATTTTCTCAGAGTTTAGGGGGAGAAGTAAGAAAATGGTTCAAAGGCTTAACCCCTCATAGTATTAATGATCTCCAAGCCTTCCATCAATTATTCTTAAAAAAATGGGAAGTCAGGAAAATCCCTCTCCAAATACTTTATGATTACAAGAATCTCCAAAGAAACACTGGGGAGAGTGTACAAGCTTACTGCACTAGGATTAACAGTGTTTATAATACCCTTCCCCTAGATTTAAAACCCCCACAAGGCTCAGCTTTAAACAAGTTTCTAGAAGGATTTGATCTTGAAATGGCCTATCAGCTGAGAGAGAGAGATCCTTTAACTCTTGAAGATATGCAAAAATGAGCTCTTGCTATGGAAGTTAATTTAATGGAGAAAAGAGTAAGAATGAAGAAAGAAAAGAGAGTGTCCTTTAGAGAGGAATCTACACCTTCCACATATAGCTCAAAGATGGAGAGAATAATGGAGGATATAATGAAAAAAACTATCATACTTGAGAGAGCACAAGCTAGTCAAAACCAAACAGCTCCTCAAAACGGAAATCAAAACCAAAATCAGAATTTTAGGAGAAACCAGCCTCAAAACAGACCAAGGGAGGATGATCAACAGATCACCCCTCCTTTTCATAAAAACTATGTAAGTGAGGTTGAAGAAACATCAGAAAAAACAGAGGAAGATGACATAAATATGTTGGTAGTAGATAATGACGACTTTGAAGTTCATTACAATAGGAAACAAGGTCTATATACACCCTATGGTGACAAAAGAGTAGAAGATAAATTTTATTATCAGGAAATGGAAAATGTCATCATAGAAACCACAAAGGAGTATGATCTTAGAAGTAAAAAGAATCTGGAAACCCCCACCAACAAAACCTCTGACAAAGCTGCACAAAAAAGCACTGTAAATAAACCCAAAATTGTAAAAAAGAAAGATAAAACCGTGGCTGTGATTTCTGATAAAAATAAAGAGAAAGGCACTCAAAACAATGAAAAACAGAGTGTATACCTTAGTAGCATTAACACCTCATCTAATGCTCCTGTTAAAACAATTTTGACAAATGTAAATAGAGGAAATCAACAAACTGATTTTGCTGATAGAATGGTGGTTAATAAGGATAAAACAAGCACTTCAAAGAATCAGATGCCTTTTATTTTGGAGCAGGAAATTGCTAGAATCAAAATATTTATTCCTCTTACTGAATTAGCCACCCAAAATGTATATATATCTCAAATTTTGAAGGCTTTTAAAATAGAAGAAAATAATGACACTGTCAATCTTAATGATGACTAGCCAGAGCTCATATTTGGTCCTAAGATTGAGGGTAGATATCAAGAGGGACCAGTTCCTCCTTTTTATGTTAGTTTAAATGTTCATGACAAGATTTTAGATAACCCATGCATGATTCAGGGGCCTCTCACAATTTAATGCCCAAAGCTATAATGGAGAGCCTAGGCCTTGAAATCACCAGACCTTACAATGGTCTTTACTCCTTTGACTCAAGCAGAGTGAAATGTTTAGGTTTAATCAAAGACCTCTATGTTAACTTAGCACAAATTCCAGCCAAGTGTTTAGTAATGGATATTTTTGTGGCTGATGTACCCCCAAAATATGGTATGATGTTATCAAGATCTTGGGGAGCTAAGTTACAAGGAACTATGCAGATGGATATGACCTATGTGATTATCCCTGTTTTCAATCAGACTAGAAGACTTTACAGGGAGTCTCATATGAAATACATGGTTACTAGCCAAGAGGGACCAAAAAACTCTCCCCTTTATTCTGTAAATACATGCCTTGACTCATTTATACTTTTCAATGATGAAACATTCAGTGAACAAGTGACCTTAAATGAATTAATGGCAGATAGAGAGGAAAAGGAAGACAACACAAAAGTGTCAAAACAGTTTGCTAAACTCGAAAAATGCAGCAAAAAAAACACAGGTCTAGAGCTACAAATCATTCATCCTTTTCTTTTAAACCTTGACAGTCAAGAAAGCAGTCCTCAATGCAATGAAAAAACTGAGGAATTAAAACAAATTCAACAAATTGTTGATCTTCAAGAACAAGCTGAAAGCAAACTAGTTGAAGAGGATAGTAACCAAACCGATGAACCTACAACTAATCCTCTTTGGAGTATGAAATTTGACGAGTCTTGCACTAGGAGAAACGCTGGTGCAGGCATCTAGATATGTAACACTGAGAACAACCACATGGAAGGCCATTCCTAAAAATTAAATTTTCATTGTTCGAATAACATAGCAAAATATGAATCCCTTCTTTTAGGCTTACAATTGTTGAAGAAATTAGGAGCCAAGAGAATAAAAGTTCATGGGAATTCAGAGTTAATTGTCAGGCAAGTAAATGGGGAATACAACGCTAAACACCCCAGACTTAGAGCCTATAGGAACGATTTCATGGATTTATTGAAAACATTTGAGGAATCACAACTCATTTTTGTCCCAAGAGAAAAGAATATCCTTGCCCACAGTTTAGCTTTTGCTGCTAGAACATGTTTAAAACCATTTTAAACCAAAAAATGTACCACCCAAATTAAATTTAGACCAACTATCCCTGATAAAGAGAAATATTGGAAAGTGTTTGATGGAGACAAACAAATAGAAGACTTCCTGCAATCCAGAAATGAATTTGAACTACCAAGTTCAGATTCAGATTATGAAATAGACTGTCCTAGTGAAGAAAATCTACTTGATTAAGAAGAACAGTCTCCATAGATGGCTGATGTAAATCTGTTGTCTAACAAACTCGAAAAAACAATGGAAATTGTTGCAGAGTTAGAAACAAAAGACTTATAAACTCTGCAGTCTAACAATCAAAGTTTTCCAAGAGTTCTAGTCCCTTTAGAGGAGTTTTTTGATTTCAATGATGTGGCCAAGAAGCCAAAGTTGGAGCCTGTCGAGACTGAAGTAGAAGAGTGTAATATAGGCAGTGAACTAAAACCAAAGATGATCAAACTGTCTAAAACTTTACTAGCTCACATCAAACTGAAATACATAGAGCTGTTTAAAGAATTTTCTGATGTTTTTGCGTGGAGTTATGAGGATCTGAAATGCTATGACACTGAAATAATTCAGCACAAGATACCTCTCAAGGAAAACCAAAAGCCATTTAAACAAAAAATGCACAGAATAAACCCTGTTGAGTTACCTTTGGTTGATAAGGAGATCAAGAAAATGTATGAAGCTGGTATTATTGTCCCTATTAGATATTCTAAGTGGGTGTCTAATCTAGTGTCAGTTAGGAAGAAAATAGGGAAGATAAGGCTTTGTATAGACTTTAGAGACTTAAACAAAGCCTCATTTAAGGAAAAATACCCTTTACCCAAAATGGATCATATTTTACAAAGGGTAGTTGGTTCTAAAAGAATTTCTTTGCTAGATGGCTACTCAGGATACAATCATATTTTAGTACATCCTGATGATCAATTAAAGACAACTTTTACTACACCTTGGGGCAAAATCATGTATGTGAAAATTCCCTTTGGTTTAATGAATGTTGATGCTACTTTTCAGAGAGCCATGGACATTGCATTCTCGGAAGAATTAGGCTTCTTCATAATTATTTACCTTGATGATGTCACTGTTTTTTCCAAGACAGATGAAGAGCACTTAGAACACTTGAGAAAAGTATTCGAGAAATGAAAAAATTTTGGGATATCTTTAAATCCTAAGAAAACACTATTTGGTCTCCAAGAAGGTAAACTACTTGGACACATAATATCAGAAGAGGGGATAAAGATAGACTCAAAAAGGATCGAGGCTATATTGCAAATCACTCATCCTCGAAACATCAAGGAACTCCAATATTTCATTGGAAAGATAAATTTCTTGAGAAGGTGCATACCCAACTTGGTTGAACTCCTTAGAAACATTAAAAACATGCTGAAAAGGGAACAAAGGTTTAAATGGACCTTGGAAGCAAAGAAATATTTTGAGCTGGTGAAACAAGCATTAACCAAAACACCAGTTCTAATAGGTCCTGACTTTTCAAAAGATTTTTACATTTTTTCGTTTGCATCAGAACATACAATAATTGTTGTCCTATTGCAGAAAAATCCCCAAGGACAAGAGTAACCCATTGCATTCTTTAGCAAGGCATTGAGAGATGCACCTCTGAAGTATAACATTATGGAGAAATAAACCTTTGCCTTTGTCAAAGCCTTAAAAGACTTCGGAGTTTACATTTTACACTCCCACATCATTGCCTTTGTCCAAAATTCAGTTGTGAAAGATGTTCCAGCACAGGACCCAAATGGCAAGAGGGGTAAGTGGATAGATGTGATACTTGAATATGATTTAGAGATCAAGCCCACTAAGCTCATGAAAGGCCAAGGTCTAGCTATATTAATGGTAGAATCTTCAAACAAAATTTTGGTAAACATAATCAAGAAGTTGTTGGAGGAAAAAAAGAAGTCTTGGCACACAAAGCTAGTACATGCACTCTGCGCTGACAGATTGACACTTAAGAAATCTATTGGAATGTCACCCTACCAGCTTGTGTGTGGTATAGATGCAATTTTTCCAACCAGCCTTGGTGTACCAGTTATGAAGTTGATCCAAGAAGTGCAGTCTGAAGACAATGACATGATCAGAAGGATTAATCAGACTATATATCTTCAGAAAACCAAAGAGGAGGTATACAATAGAGAATTACAAAAGCTAGAGAGCATCAAGAAGCTTTTTGATAGAAGGACAAAGGCCAGTAATTTTAATGTTGGTGACAAAGTGTTAAAGTGGGATTCAAGGAGAGAAGACAAGGGCAAGCATGGGAAATTTGATAACTTATGGCGTGGCCCTTACCTCATTCATTTTACTATTGGTAACAATGCTTATTTCTTGCAGGAATTGAATGAAGTTGAACGGTTTGGGGGTCCTATCAATGGCAGGATGCTCAAACATTATTTCTCTTCATCCTATCATGTGTGGAGGCCTTTTTGTATTTTTTCTCATTATAAATATTTCATCCGTCATTGCATTCAAAGTTAGAAAAATCAAAAATAAAAAAACAATGAAAAGAGAAAAGAGGGCAGATTGTAAAAACAAGAAAGGTACAACCCATACCAAAAAAGAGAAACAAAATCTGAAAGTGCGCAAGCTCAAATGCCACTCCTAAAAAACACACGTCTAGTTAGTCCTACAGCCTAATCATGACTAATTAGTTTTCAATTTACTGCTGATAGGTTAGTGAAATTAGATTTTCCAAACAGCTTAATTTTGGCTTATCAGTCAGGTAGATTAGGACAAAAAAGTAAAGGTTCAAACAAGCTCAAAATCCGAACCTAAGATTCCAAAAGAAGAATGAATCTAATCTGTTTAAATCATGCGTTAAAGACAGAAGTAAACTGGTTCTAATGAGCCCAAAACTTGAACCAGATAACAAAGAAAAGACAGCTCAAACAAACTCAAAAACAGAGCTGAAGAAAAGAGAAGGATGTGCTTAAAACTTTCAGATCTTAAGCCTTCACCATTTTGATTTAATTTTCTGCAAATAATAAATCTATGTGCAGCTTGTTTTTATGCCATAGATTAGCAACAAGTTATACTGTTCAATCCTCACTTGGTTTCTTTTTAAATTTCTTGTTTTAGAAGTTAGAGAATAAAAATTTGTTAGACAGTCTAATCCTAACAGATAGTAGTTAGGTAGAGAAGCTTATGAACTCAACTGTTTAATTTGAGTTCATGGGGAAATAAGAAGTAGAATTAGATTAATTATTTACTTTCAAAAGAATAAATTCCAATCCAAGTGCACTCTTAAAGAAGAAAAAATGTTAGATCAGTAGGATTGGGTAGGTAGAAAGCTTGTTTGATAGAGTTCCATTGTTTTTCATGGCTGCTAACATTATCAAAACTGAAGAAGATCATCTAAGTGAAGAAATTTGCAGCCCAATGGATGAGGCATTGATCAGCCACCCAGAGAATACAAGTCTGAAGTTCTTGACACCTTCAAGAAGGTGCCATTCCCATGTGGAGCCACTGTTAACCACCTATAAAAATTTTCATATCAAATGGTGGCTAAATCATTTTTTTAAGCCTTCAAGAAACAATTTTATTGCCAAATTGTTGGTTCTTAAAGTCTTATGAAGATTACTTATCCTTGAGTTAATCTTCACTGCTGTTTCCCTCTCAATTCTGAAAATCTATTGTTTTCCTGAAGAAAAGACTACTGCAAAAACTCCATTTTTCCCCTCATTTTACGCCTTCTTCCACTCAAAATTAACCTCCTTTTTATCCCCTTTTTTCCCAATGAAATTCCTCTATTTTCCCTCATTTCCCTTATTCCCTTCATAAAAACCCCTTTGAAAAGGTTTGAAACTCCTATTTTACCTTATCGGAAGCTTTCAAACCCTTTGAAAAACTTGAAAAATCATAAAAAGCAGCCTTTTTTGTTCTAAGGCCTTAAGCCCTTTTTTCCTAGCCCCCAGCTCATTTCTTTCCGCATAAAACCACGTTAAAATGCCAAGAATTGGGGCCCACTCACGCAATCGCAATCGGGCGTTCCTTTGTTTTTTGTCACCTATCGCGTTTAAAAATCCCCGATTGCGATTGAGCCTTTGTATATAAAAACCTTCCCCGATACAAAATTTCCTTTGTATTTTGTAAAAAATCCACTTTCCTATGTTTTTATTAAAGTCCGACGGTTCGTTGTTTTAATAAAATTCAACCGTTGATATAAAAACCGATCAACGATCAATAAAATCTCGCATCGGAGTTTTTTCATTGGGCATATTTGAAAGGCCCCCTCCTTTGTTCCCATTCCGATGAGCCCCTTTTGTGCTAAACCCCTCAACCACATCCCCAACATATAACCCAGAGCCCGCAATCAGGCGCTAAAACATGTAAAAAACCCCTCCCCGAAACAAATTTCCCTTTGTATTTAATAAAAATCCAATTTTCTTATGTTTCAAAGAGGCTCGACGGTTCATTGGTTGAAGCGAATGCCAACCGTTGATTTAAACCAATCAACGGTCTTCGGGATCTCACATCGGATTTTTTCATTGGTCGTGTTTGAATAGTTTATTGCCCCCTCCTGATTGGCGACCTTCCTATGGTTTCCCTACCGTCGATCTATTCCGCCATTTCCAAATCCGACAGTCCCCATCGCTCTATTCATAAGCCCATCCTTCCACTTTCGTCATTCATAAGTAAATCTCCACCGTCGATCTGATCCTTAGATCAATGGCCCTCGTTCAATCGCATTGCAAAAAATCATTTACGCCTTTCCTCTCTCCTCCTCCAATCGCAATCTTCCGATTGTATCTGGGCTGTCCATACACTAAGATCTGACGGTCCAGATCAATCCTCGCAACCTTTTTTAATTTCATTGAAGCCCCGCTTTGTAAATTTTTTCAACGAATCTCCACCATTGATCTCTGCAGATCAACGGCATGCATTAACTCTTTCTCCGCCCGGCCCCTGCCGCATATGTTATTCATTAGCCCACAATTGAATCTGGGCCATCCATATTGAAGATCCAATGGTCCAGATTCAACCCGATAGGCCCAACTCTTTTGGGTCCTACCCTTTCCAGATCAAATCTCCACCGTCCATTCCCTGATCTGAAGGTCAAGATTGAAACCACTTTGACCCTGCCCCACCTCTTTCCACCCACGCATCTTGTCTTATCACGCTCCAAAATCCACCGTTGGATCTGCCCACCCTTCATCCAGTGGCCAGGGACCCATTTCACATGATTTTAAGCCCAAACGATAATTTTTCAAAGTTACACGATATGGGTAGTTTCTAAAGTACATGTGTCAGCCGAGGACCTATATCGTGTTTTTTTTGGAGAAAATCTAAAACCGCCTTAATACAACGCGACACCAATGGTTTTTAATGCCGAAACCATTTTCCCCATTCACATTGTATTTCCTTATATTTTAATCTCTGTCGTTCATCACACTCATCCGACAGCCCATATTTCATCTGACCATTAAATTATCGCCCCCTGCCCATCCTCAAAGGGACTTCATTGATAAATCTCTGCCATTGATCTCTATGGCCGATCTCATCCGACAGCCCAGGTTATTTCTGAAACCCCAAAATTCATTTAATTGCATTTTTCTTCCGCCTAAGGTTTTTCGCCCTTTCCCTTGGTTATTTCTTCCATTTCACGATAATGTGGCCCTTCTACATTATATATTCACGATTGATCTCAACCATTTATCTTTGCGGATCAATGGTTCTGACTTAATCTCCCCACCATTTTTCAACCGCCTCCCTATTTTACCCAGCGAGCAATCTCCACCGTTGGATGCTTTCATCCAATGGCCACGATCTAACCAAAACCTCTGAAGCAGTCTAAACCCAAATACGCAGGATTTTCTTAACTTTTTCTTGTTTTGTGTAGGTTTTAATGGTTTTTCAATTATTTTAAAGGAAAGTTGAAGGTCAGGGATTACGATCCCTCAGGCCTTTATTCGTAAAATAGATCACTCCATTGGGGTTCCATATCATGTTTCATTTAGTGCCTCATGAGCACTAACGCCATTATAAAGCCCCTGTCACGCCTGCACATCAACAAGATGCAACAAAGCTTAATCAAACAGAGAGTATCAGTGTTAAAATATCCAATCACATCAGAGATAAAGAATTGAATATGGTTTACACAGTTTTTGAGGGATTACGGCCTAAATCGATTATCTAAAGTCTAATCCACTCAATTAAACACAGTTTGAAGAACAGAAGATAGAATTTAGGCCTAATCATGCCTAACACATAGATTAGAGACAAATTAACAGTGTTTAAAGAAAACCAATAAATATCTATCAGTCCAAGAAAGCCTCCACTGCCACATCAGAGGCTAATTGAATCCTCTCAGCTACCAAAACCCACCTGCAACCTCAAAGCATTCAAAAGAGGCATATTTATTACCAGAACAGAAGATATTTGCCTCAAGGCAATTGAATAGTTATTTCATATCAAAGAGCTTATTACAAACTGACAGAAGAGTTATTACAAAGATAAAGAAGAATTCTGAAGGTCAACAAACTCTGCTAAGAGGATCGAAAACTTAATGAAAACAATTAATACATATAAATGTATGAAGTCTTCTCCATTGAGCCCCTCAAATGCCGAGAAGCATTAAACTATATTAATTAAACCTATAGATCTTTTCTCTCATCCACCTCCTCATTTTCCTATAAAATCTTCTTAAGGAGCACATTGTAAAGGGTTGGTTGCTAAATTTTGATATGATATTTGTGTTCAAAACGTTTAACATGTAAATAGTGTTCAAAGGCTCTTGAGGTTCTGTTTGTGATCAAATAAGTTAGTATGAAAAGAGAAGATGATTGTTGTACTGAAACATTGGACTTGAAGAATGTAACTGGATTGACTTCAATATACAATATGATTCTTGGGATCCTGTTCTATATCACTGGTGAAGTGCTTCTTTCTATGTTATTGTTTTCCTTTCATGTATGCCATTTTGTCCATTTATTCTCTGATAAAGAACAACAAGCATAGAGTTAGGATTTACTGTTTACAGTACCCTTCTCTGACTGATAAGCTTTATCTCAATGTTTTCCTTCCAATTGTGTGTTTAGGAATGACTTAAGTTAAGTGTAAACATTATCAAGGAATGTTGGTTTGCCCTTGTCTTGATGTGAAAAGATTGAAAGGAAGTTCTTGAATGATATTTTCATTATATACTCAGTAGAGTTAGACTAGGAAAGTTTATGGTTTGCCCTGTCTTCTAGTTCTTTCTTCAAAGGTAATTTTGAAAAAGATTATGCTGAAAGCAGTTTAGATTTAAGAGTATCTTATCTGATCTTAGGCTGCACTTTGTTTTTCTTATCTGTTTTCATCCCTTCTGAAAGTAATTATGTGGATTACTAGATTGTTTGTCTGATAAGTTAGCTTAAATACAAGATTGTCCAAAGAATTCTATGGTTAGCCCTATCCTTTGGTTGGTTTAAAACAGTTACTTAAAAGGCTTTTCTTGTTTGGAAATACTGATAAGTCCTAGTTGAAATTATCGTCTTTTTCCACCCCTTCAACACTTTTATTGTTCCATTCCATCATTTTATCTAAGAAATCTTGTGATATAGATTACTTTCCCCTTGGACCACTCTTAAAATTGTTGCACAATTAAACCCTTTTATGACTCCATAGCCCAATGGACTAAAAACCAGCATCATATCTATCCTATCAACCAAATCTTGTTCTGTTTGCTTATACCTTCACCCCTTTGGAACTTTTTCATTTAAGAACTTTCCACTCAATTAAAAATCATGGTCAACCATCCAAAACCAGACAAAAACCCTTGTTCTTAATAAGTAGCCTAATATCATACCCAAAAGATTTAAAGATAAATCAATATTTTCACTTATAGAGAGATCCCTCTCTCGATTTAGGAGGGCTAGATCCTAGAATCGCAAAGTGGTTAAAGTGTTCTCCCCGCAACTTCAGTCTCACCAATCGACTGGAATTACAGGGTGCTAACAGGTTCTTTGAGCTATATTTCCTCATTCCGACATTCTGGCCAAGCTACCTCCTTCAGATACGGCGCAGTTTCTATTTAGAGTTGGGTTGTGTTTCGGGGTGCAGGAAAGGAGGATCACATAAAGCTATTTTTGAGCTTGTTTTTCAGTGGAGAGGTTGTAATATCCGAAAATGGGAACTATCAGCAAGGCATGACTGGAAAATTAATTTTCCAGTAATAGATGCTATAGAACTGGAAAGCAACACTTGGATCCCTTAGATCTAAAAATCTAAGACTGAAATCCAAGAGGGGATCAAGAAAAAATCTCTCTAGGTGGGTTAAACAGATCTCCCACACCTAGTACAACTGAAAAATTCCCAAAAGTGAGGATGCAGTAATGTATAAATAATACAGCAAGGAAATAACACAACTCACTTATAGTAGGGGCAAGAGGCCAATAAAATGTTCTCCAATATTATTTACAACAACAAAATAGATGTATAATGAAGTCCATGAGATGCATAGCTAAAAATACAAGACATATACAGAAGAAATTCCCTCAAAAGAAGTGTTGCAACCACATCAATGACTGAAAATGCCTTTACAACATTATTTTATTAGGCTGAAAACTGTTGTGGGTTACATGTTAGATATAGAGCAGATCTGTGCATAAAAAGTTAGATCCATGCACTATAAAGTCTCCTCTTTCAAATTCCCTTGGGGTTTTGAGCATTACACCAAGGATAAGCAGTAGATATGAGATCTAAGAAAGCAGATCTCTAGAAATATTCAAAAATTCTGAAGTATTTAGAATATGAAGATCAGATCTGAAATATACAATATGTAGATCTCCTACAATGGACCTCAAAGTGATGGGCAGATCCCCAACACTCAGAAACAAGCTCTCAAAATAGTGCACCCAAACTCCCTGCAACAGATCCTACAAGAATAACATAGATCTAGAGTAGAAACTACATTTTAGGTCATAGATATTAGTTGGCCACATGCCAAGATCAATAATTAAAGCTCCTTCCCTCCAATACACTTCCTCTAATAGAGCAGAGGGCTTCTCCACTGAAAAATAGCACTGAAATGTCTTAGATCTGAATAGATCTAATCTCCACTTACTGCATCTTACAAAGACAACCAAACCCTCAATATGATATGAGTTGTAATTGAAAGGAGAAGCTTGGCCTTCAAGCCAGATAGTAGACTTTGCAATACAAACTCTCCCAAGAGCTACTCAATGGGAAGAGGATGAACTCCTAAACATGAAATTCCAATGCTAAAAAACATTTGCAATGTAGGCTAAACAGCCAAAGAAAGCTATATGGTCTAAACAGAAAATATATCAAAATATCATATCCTTAACAACCCTCTCATGCTGCCTTCCCCTTCCTTTTATAAGATGAGAGTGTACAAAACCCTAAACCACCTTCATAGGACTCATTTCTTTCACACAAGAGATCTCCCACTAGAATTACGTTGTGCCTTATTGATGAGCACTTCTCCAATACAACGCTATAGATTTGGTCAAAGTTGACCCAGTCAAGATGATTAGCCCCTTTCACACCTAAGTTTACTTATTTAAATAGCCAAGATTTATCCTTTTTCATATTTGGCATTGATTTATTCTTCATTAGGAGTTTGATTAACCTCCCTTGCACATTTATTCATCTAAATAGATTTTTAAAGAAAAAATAATATTCCTATTCGCTGCATGCTAATTTAGGAAAATTACAATCTTCCCCTCCCAAATTTTTCTTATCCTCAAGCAACTGAAAGGGTGCTACAAAATCTCCCCTCGTCTCCTTGTGGCCTCCTTATTCAACAGTCTCCACCATTGCTTCAGATTTTCTGCAATAATTTTGTCTCCTAATGGTTCCTCCCAAGTGTACAAGTTGGCCTTTGGAAGATAAACCATATGGTTATCATCATGAAAGAAAGGAAGGTCTATATGGAAAAATCTTTGCTGATCAATTTCCTCCTCAAGATAGAAGTGATGACAATCATGGGAAATTTCGTCATCAATGAAGGACTCCCACCTCCATGCTATCATCCAAATGAAATGAATCACCTCCCAACTTGGTAATTCATAGTAAAGCTCATGTTAGGTCCCTATATCACTAGTATAGTCCCTTATTATTGTTAGTGTAACCCCCTTATTGTTATTATTGTACCCTTGTAACCCCCATTTTTTTATTATTGTGCCCTTAAATTATTATTGTTAGGTCGGCTAGGATTACTTTGTGGCCCACTAGGATTACATTATGGCCCCATGGACTCCTATATATAGAAAGGAGGTTTTGTGAATTGTATCATCCAAGAATTGTTCATTTATGTAATGTATTGGAGGTTGCCCCCTCGAAGTGGCTCATTTCTAAGGCTTTTATATCTCTTTTCTTCTATTTTTGGAGCTGGTTACACAACATTTGGTATCAGAGCTTTGGATTCTAGGGTTTCGCTGCTCCAAACAGGTCATCGTGGAATTTTCGCTATAACTTTTTTTCTATGAAGTTTCAGAAGCTGAAAGTTTTAGGGTGCGAAGCTGAAATCCTAAGGAATAGTTTCTAAAAATTTCAGACCCTTGTTCGCAATATTTTCGGAGATATGATCTGTGGAAGTTAGGTCTTTTTTTTAGGCTCCTAAACAGGTCATCGTGGAATTAGCGCTATAAATTTTTTTCTACGAAGGTTCAGAATCTGAAATTTGTATCGTGCGAAGCTGAAATCCTGAGGAAATTCTTCAAAAAATTTCAGAGCTTGGTTCGCAATATTTTTGGAGATATGATATGTGGAAGGTAGTGATTTTTTAGGCTCCTGAATTGCATCTCAAATAGGTGAGCGTGGGAAAAGTTCAATAACTCTCTCTCTGGGCATCGGATTGGAGTGCCGTAAAAAGTGGTCATAAGTACAAAGAATTTAGTTTCTTGGCTATCAATTAGAGACAAAGGATTAAAAAGTTACACGTGGCAAGTCGTACAAGTTCGCTCTAATGAACCAATCCATAATTAGGTCATTGTGGGAGATTGGACACAACTTTGTCTTGGAGAATCCAAATCAGGTCAGACCTGTGGCATTCAAAAGAGAATTCAGAGGGATAGTTCAGTGCTGAATTTCAGATATTGAATATCTGCAATAACAGAGATAATACAATTTCAATATCGAGCTCCTGAAAGCAAGTAAAAGGTGTGTATTTTTTTCCGAATTGCATAAGTCTTGAATCAAGTTGAATTGATTGCAAGGGCCTATTTTAGAATAGGTATCAATATTGGATTCTAAAATGGCACCTAAAAATAATTCAACACCCATTAATACTTCAGAAGGCTCTACCATGACTCATGAAGATGAAGAATTGCAACATGATCTATCAAAATTACAAGAGCAAGTGCAACAAATTTCACTCTCGCAAAGAGCAACAAAAAATGAAATGGAAGTTTTGAAGAAAGGCGTGGAAGTGAAGATGGACGGTTTGAAGAAAGGAATGGAAGCTAAGATGGATGGCGTGGAAGTGAAGATGGACGGTTTGAAGAAAGGCGTGGAAGCTAAGATGGATGGCATGGAAGCTAAGATGGATGGCATGGAAGTGGGCATCGAAGCTAAGATGGATGACATGAAAGACAACATGGAAAACATGAAGAATGATCTAAAAGCATACATGGAAGGCTTGATGACAATCTTAAAACCAGAAATGATTCCTAATGGCGGAAATATAGGAGAAGAACCTCATGATGAGAACAAAATAAATGTTAATCGTGATTTCATAAACTCGAATGTTGGTGGGAAGAACCACCATATTCCAAAAATGGATATGAGGAAGTTTGATGGAAAGGATCCTGTAACATGGATACTACGGATGGAGCAATATTTTGATCTCCATAACGTGCAAAACACACAAAAGGTACGCATTGCAACTTTACATTTAGAACAAAATACATTTGTATGGTATCGATGGCTTTGCTCCCGTAAAAAAATTGTCACTTGGTCAATTTTTACGGGAGAAATGATAGCACATTATGAGGATACAAAGAGCAACACCTTCTTTAGCCAATTGATAAATCTCAAACAAAAGGGTTTAGTGGGGGAGCACATTGAGGACTTCCAAAAAATTGAATATAAGGGTAACTGATATTCCAGAGGAACACAGGATTGATCTCTTCATAGGCACTTTAAAGGATAACATCCAACATGAAGTTCACGTTTTGGAACCTAATTCATTGGAGAAGGCATTCAGGTTGGCAAGAAAAGTTGAATGTAAAATTATGGCGACAAGGAAGCCTACCACTCAATTCTATAAAGAAGGAAATGTTGCTACACCTATATTTCCACAACCTACAAGGTTGAAACCACAACAATTGGAAGAAAAAAGAGAAAAAGGGCTTTGCTAGAGTTGTGATAGAAAATACACCAAAGGTCATAAGTGTGCTGAAAAGAAATTATTTTACATAGATTGTGAAGAAGAAGAAGAAAATGAACAAGAAGAGGATACACACCAGGAACCATCCATAGAAGAGGAAGAAATGAATCCGACCATATCATGTAATGCATTGGCAGGAATTACCACTCCTCAAACTCTCAAGATAGCAGGACAGATAAAGAAGAAAAAGGTAATAGTGTTGATTGATTCAGGTAGCACCCATAATTTTATTCATTGTAAGGTAGCCAAGGAATTAAATTGTTTCCTATACCCAGCACCAGAATGTCAAGTGATGGTTGCGAATGGAGGAACTATAAATTGCTCTAGAAAATGCCATAATATCAAGCTAACCATGGGGGAATATGTATTGACTAGTCCAATGCTTTCCATTCCTATGGGAGGTGATGATGTTGTACTAGGAGTACAATGGTTATAATCTTTGGGGACGGTAGCTTTTAATTTTCAAGAACTTTTCTTGAAAAATTTTTCAGAAGGAAAGGAAGTCGAATTATGGGGTATTGAAGGGAAGCCAGGAAGGATAATAAGCTCTAATGTCATGACAAAGCTTCTAAAGAAAGAACAACGAGGCGTAATTGCACAATTATGCTCTCTAGAAGTTCCGACATCAAAATCATCTATTTCTGCAGATCTCCAACAAGTCTTGGACAATCATTCCAAGTTGTTTGAAACTCCCAAAGGACTCCCACATATTCGTTATCATGATCATGCTATTCATTTGATTCCAGGAAGTGTTCCTCCAAACATCAGGCCTTATAGATATCCTTACTTCCAAAAGAGAAAAATTGAATGTATGATTGCAGAAATGTTAGAGGCGGGTATAATTCAACCTAGTCAAAGTTCTTTCTCTTCTCCTGTAGTATTGGTACACAAGAAGGATGGATCATGGCGAATGTGTCCGGATTATAGGGAGCTCAATAAGCTCACCATTAAAGATAAATTTCCCATTCTTGTGATTGATGAATTATTGGATGAATTACATGGAGAAATTTATTTTACCAAGTTGGATCTTCGTTCAGGATATCATCAAATTAGAATGAAGGCTGAAGATATTCAAAAAACAGCATTTCGAACTCATGAGGGTCATTATGAATTTTTGGTCATGCCTTTTGGCCTTACCAATGCACCTTCTACATTTCAAGGGTTGATGAATTCCATTTTCAAACCCTTCCTTAGAAAATTTGTGCTAGTATTTTTTGATGATATACTAATCTACGGTAGGTCTTGGAAGGATCATGTTGAACATGTTGACAGGGTGCTCAAACTATTGCAGGAGAAACAATTATATGCAAAAACATCCAAATGTTTCTTTGGAGTACAAGAGGTGGAATATCTGGGTCATATTGTATCTCACAAGGGTGTTAAATTAGACCCTAACAAAATTAAATCCATTAAGGAATGGAAAGTCCCCACAACCATAAAGAAGTTGCGAGGATTTCTCGGGTTAACAGGGTATTATCGCAAGTTTGTTAAGAATTATGGGAGAATAGCAGCACCTCTAACAACATTATTGAAGAAAGATGCATTTTCATGGACTCCTGAAGCAACTAAGGCCTTTGAACGTCTTAAAGAGGCAATGTCCCTAGCACCGGTCTTAGCTACGCCAGACTTCATGAAAACCTTTATTGTGGAATGTGATGCCTCAGGAAATGGAATTGGTGCGGTTTTAATGCAAGAAGGAAGACCCATTGCTTTTGAAAGTCGTCCAATCAAAGGAAAGTATTTACAGAAACCTATTTATGAGAAGGAAATGTTAGCAATACTGCATGCACTAAAGAAATGGTGAACTTACCTAATAGGAAGACACTTCAAGGTAAAAACTGATCATGATAGTCTTAAACACTTTTTGGAACAAAGACTATCTTCAGAAGAGCAGAAAAAATGGGTCACAAAGATGTTGGGTTATGACTTTGAAATAATATACAAAAGAGGAAAGCTTAATGTTGTTGCAGATGCACTCTCAAGAAAGAATGAAGAGGTGGAAGCATTGCTTTGTGCCATTTCTATTATCCAACCAGATTGGATAACTGAAGCAAGAGATGAATGGAAGAAGGACAAAGATGTATGGAAACTCATCCAAAAGTTGCAGCAAGATCCTAGTACATCTGATACATTTAGTTGGAAAAATGATTCCTTATGGTACAAAGATCGCTTATATCTTTGTAAGAATTCCCATCTAAAACAAAATATTCTTCTGGAATTGCACACTTCTCCTTTAGGAGGACACTCGGGATTTTTAAAAAATTACCACGGGGTGAAGAAAGAATTTTTTTGGGATGGCCTTAAATCTGATATTCAAAAGTTTGTGGCGGAATGTTTGGTTTGCCGGCAGAATAAAGTGGAAACAATTAAGACCCCGGGACTTCTACAACCTTTATCCATTCCAAGTCAACGTTGGGAGGAGATTTCAATGGATTTTATCACGGGTTTACCTAAGTCTGAAGGAAAGAGTGTCATCATGGTGGTAGTTGATAGACTTACCAAGTATGCACACTTTTGTGCATTATCTCATCCATTTAAAGCAAGTACAGTTTCTACTACATTTATGGATATAATTCAAAAGCTACATGGAAGCCCAAGGGTTATTGTGAGCGACAGAGATCCCATTTTTACTGGAAATTTTTGGACGGAGTTATTTTCTTGTTTGGGTACTCGATTAGCTCATAGCTCATCTTATCATCCTCAATCTGATGGTCAAACTGAGATAGTAAATAAATGTTTGGAAGGATATCTTCGTTGTTTTGTATCTGATAAACAAACACAATGGGTCAAGTGGTTACCTCTCTTTGAATGGTGGTATAACACTTCCTTCCATACTGCAGCAAAAATGACCCCATTTATGGCACTTTATGGATATCATCCACCATCCATCACATCATCTTTAAGGGAAAATTCGAAGGTTCAAGCAGTGGAAGATCACATCGAGCATCGGCAAGAAGTTCTCCAACTCTTAAAGGATAACCTGAATTTGGCACAAAATCAAATGAAACAACAGGCAGATCAACATCGCAGCGAGAGAAGTTTTGATGTAGGAGATTGGGTATTTTTACGGCTACAACCATACAAACAAATGTCCCTCGAGCAAGCTAAGAAGGATAATAAATTATCACCAAAGTACTATGGTCCTTACAAGGTGTTGCAAAATATTGGTTCTATGGCATACAAATTGGAGCTTCCTGCTTCTTCGCGAGTACATCTAGTTTTCCATGTTTCATGCTTAAAGAAGGTTATAGGTGAAAATATTCCAGTTCAAACAATATTGCCAGAACTTGATGAGGAAGGAAAAATCATATTGGAACCAGAAGCGGTCATGGAAACAAGAACTCGAAAACTACAGAATCGATCAATTTTAGAGTATCTCATCAAGTGGAAGAACTTACCCACTGAAGATTCTACATGGGAGGATGAGAATTTTATACAGAAGCACCCAGAGCTACTCAAGCGTTGAGGACAACACTTTTTTAAAGGAAAGGGGCATGTTAGGTCCCTATATTACTAGTATAGTCCCTTATTGTTGTTAGTGTAACCCCCTTATTGTTATTATTGTACCCTTGTAACCCCCATTTTGTTATTATTGTGCCCTTAAATTATTATTGTTAGGTCGGCCAGGATTACATTGTGGCCCACTAGGATTACATTATGGCCCCATGGACTCCTATATATAGAAATGAGGTTTTGTAAATTGTATCATCCAAGAATTTTTCATTTATGTAATGTATTGGAGGTTGCCCCCTCGAAGTGGCTCATTTCTAAGGCGTTTATATCTCTTTTCTTCTCTTTTTGGAGTTGGTTACATAATAGCTCATCCCAATAGCTCATGAGTGCATGCCCCAAGTGCTCCAATCAATCATATGGTCCACATCATAAAGATACAAGTGATCTACTATAGTGGCCATATAGTTTCCCATGCTCCCCTTAGAACATGTAGTGCAGAAAATGTAGGAAATTTATTTCCCCAAGGACACATCCAACAAATGTGTCTCTCCTCCAACCATGTTCCCAACAAAAATAAGAACATATTCAGAATATGGGATCATAATTAAAGTCATTCTAGCTTCCATATGCAATAAAGGAGAAGTACAATGGTCCCTCATGTGCAACCAGTGCAGTTTTACTCCTAACTTCCATAGAATATGATATGACAAGTGTTTTCCCCAACACTTGTTTGCTGCACCATCCTTCTTGCATGCTTGGAGAGGGTGTATGATGGTTGGTGTTAATGAATCACACCATGAATAGTACATCATGTCCCCAAGATCTCCCAAGGAATGACCAACATCACCATTGTTCATGGCCCAAAGTGGCTCATGAAGCCCATAAGAAAAAGTGCCCCCTCTTGGAGCTAAGACCTGCATCTGTGTGTTAATAAAATGCAAGTATATAATAAATACATCATGATGTTCAACAATACAATGTTTATCATACACTTGTTTCAAATCATACACTCAATGAATAAGGAGGTGGTAATGATAACTCTTCCCAAGAGCTATGTTCCTGCTCAACCAAAAAATGATCCATGCACTTCTTCATATGAGAGTGCATATCCTCTTTGAAGTTTTCCCACATGAATCCATCTAAGATAGTATGATATGCTTTAATGAAACTAGTGGGTTTTGAAAGAAAGATCTCATAGGTTGCATTAAGTAGTTTCTCCTTGAGCTTGGAGTCTCTATCCAAGTAGATCTGATCATGGAAATAAATGACTCCCTCAACTACTTTATACCTCCCATCCATCACTTGGCCATTAAGAACCTTACATGTGAAAAGGTCCTTGGATTATTCCATCAAAATTTGGGAAACCCAATAAGGATCTAGGCTCCCCAACAATGACAGTGTTGTATAAATATGAAATGTAGCCCCTGTCATAGCATGGGTCTCCTCCTTGACATGCTCAGTGTCAAAGTCACATGTTGGAGTACTATCAACTTCCTTTTGCTGCCTCCTTTGTAGCTGATCTTGCTTAAGACAAGATTGAAGTAGATGGAAGTCAACCTCCCCTTGGAAATTCCTTGTCTTCCAAAACTTCCTCAATGTGGCCCATGCATGCAAGAGTGTTGATATTCTCTTGTCATATTCAAAAATCTCTTTTGTGAATGAAAATATCATTGGCAGCCCCAAAGATATGGAGTTTCCATATGAAATCATGTCCATTCCATCATAGACTTCCTAATTCTCCTTCTTCAGCGCAAATAACTGAGTGGGAGATAGCAATGTCCAATTCAGAAATTGCTTATCTCTTCTTTGAATCCATGGAAAATTCTCTATGATGTGCTAGTTTCTCCCAAAGCTCCCTCCTTAGCCAAGTAAGCATATGCTGCCTATAGTTGAGAGAACACTTTATTTTTCCTCCCATCAAGAGCTCTCCCCGGTGGAATGCCTCCATGTAAATAGACATAAAGGCATAGAGCAGGATGTGTATGTGTGTGGACACATTTGTCCTTTCCTTCCTTGCATAGATCCTCTTGCCTTCTTTGTGCATAAAACTCCTAAAATAAATATGGGTGTATTCTCCTCATCATGTGGTTCTTGCCCTCCTTTTTTCCTCCTTCTATCTTCAAGGCCTCACCCTTTGATGATGATGGCACATGCTACACATGGATTGTGCCACAATCTCCATATGTGAGATTCTTTGGAACTCCTTGCAAGAGTGCAAGAGTTTCTCTCCTTGGAGCAAGTGCTCCATCTTCCTCTTCATGAGATCCTAGATGTGCTCTTGTCATGACTGTGTTATCATCTTCATCAATGTGTATGGGAAACCCTCCAATAACTGGATCCTCTTATGAAAAAGAGATCCCCATGCCCTCTTGTTTAGGAATATGAGATATATTTCTTGCATCTAACAATGTATGAGGAAAGATGTTAGCTTCTCCCATGGTTTTCTAAAGTGGAGTGAAGTTTATAGTTTCCTTCATCACATGCAAGGTTTTTGTTTTCTTAAGTTTTTCTTGATCCAATACATGTGTCTTAGGAAGTTTCCCATCAAACCTTCCCACCAATGCTTTAATGAATCTTGCATAAGAGGAAGTATTTGCATTTTTCAAATAACAAGATTCAAAAATCCACCATGCATAGGCCTTACCTCCAAAATGTAGTGCTGCAATTCTGATGCCTTCATCTTCAGAAATGTGGTGCTACTGCAAATAGGTGTCTAGCTCCTTCACCCAACCTCTAGCTGAAAATATAGGTGAGCCATCAAAAGTAGATAAAATAAATCTATCCATGTTCTTTCTTCTCTTCACCTAGATCTTGCAAAATTCTTGGAAAGTGGTATGATCTCTAAACCTCACAGTTTGAGATTCATACTCCTGCAACAAATCCCTAAGAGTTTTCCTCTCAGGAATTCTTCCTCGTTTGATCCGTCTCATGATAGATCTAGGCATTTGGATATTTTATGCATCATGGTGTGTTGTTGCATGCTTACTCTTACCATGTGCAAATCTAGATCTAGCTCTAGATCCAAACTCTTTTGGAAATTCTATCTCCATTCTTATTTTCTTTACATCTTCTTGAAATCTCTGTATAGATCTTGGAAGAAGCTTTGTAAGCCTATCTTCATTTCTTCCTCCACATAATGGATTCTTCTTTTTTCTGTAAATGTCCCCTTATTTTAATGGCATAATGGCTGAAATCCACAGGCTGTGCCAAGAAAGATGCTTTGATACCATTGTAATATCCCAAAATGGGAAATGTCAGCAAGGCATGACTGGAAAACGCATTTTCCAGTAATGGATGCTACAAAAATGGAAACCGACACTTGGATCCATTATATCTGACAATCTAAGACTGAAATCCAAGAGGGGATTAAGAAAAAATCTCTCTAGGTGGGTTAAATAGATCTCCCACACCTAGTACAACTGAAAAATGCCCAAAAGTGGGGCTGCAACAATGTATGAATAATACAACAAGGAAATAACGTAGTTCACTTATAGCAGGGATAGGAGGCCAATGAAATTTTCTTCAATAGTATTTACATCAGCAAAATAGATGTATAATGGATTCCATTAGAAGCATAGCTGAAAATACAAGACATATACAGAAGAAATTCCCTCAAAATAGGTGTTGCAACCACATGAATGACTGAAACTGCCTTGAAATCATTATTTTATTAGGCTACAAACTGTTGTGGATTACATGTCAGGTATAGATTAGATCTGTGCATAAAAATTAAGATCCATATCAGATCCATGCACTAGAAATTCTCCTCTTTCAAATCCCCTTGGGGTTTTGAGCATTACACCAAGGTTAAGCAGTAGATCTGAGATCTAAGAAAGCAGATCTGCAGAAATATTCAGAAATTATGAAGTATTCATAATATGTATATTAGATATGAGATACAAAATATGTATATCTTCTTCAATGGACCTCAAACTGATGGGTAGATCCCCAACACTCAGACACCAGCTCTCCAAATAGTGCACCCAAACTCCCTGCAACAACTCCTACAAGAATAACGCAGATCTAGAGTAATAATTGTGCTATAGGGAATAGATATCAGTTGGCCACATGCCGAGATCAAGAATTGAAGCTCCTTCACTCCAATACACTTCCTCTAATAGAGCAGAGGGCTCCTCCACTGAAAAAGAGCACTAAAATGTCTTAGATCTGAATAGATCTAATCTCCACTTACTGCAACTTGCAAAGACAACCAAACCCTCAACAGGATCTGAGTTGTAATTGAAAGGAGAAGCTTGGCCTTCAATCTATATAGTGGACTTTGCAATACAAAATCTCCCAAGAGCTACTCAATCGGAAGAGGAGGAACTCCTAAACATGAAATTCCAATGCTAAACAACATTTGCAATCTAGGCTAAACAACCAAAGAAAGATATATGGTATAAACAGACAATATATCAAAAGATCATATCCTGAAAAACCCTCTCATGCTGCCTTCCCCTTCCTTTTATAAGATGAGATTGTGCAAAGCCCTAAACCACCTTCATAGGACTCATCCCTTTCACAAAAGAGATCTCCCACTAGAATTACGTTGTGCCTTATTGATGAGCACTTCTCCAATACAACACTGTATATTTAGTCAAAGTTGACCTAGTCAAGATGATTAGCCCCTTTCACACCTAAGGGTACTTATTTACATAGCCAAGATTTATCCCTTTTCATATTTGGCATTGATTTATTCTTCATTAGGAGTTTTATTAACCTCCCTTGCACATTTATTCATCTAAACGGATTTTTAAAGAAAAATAATATTCCTATTAGCTGCATGATAATTTAGGAATATTATAGAGGTAGCCTATCCATTGGAGGATCAGAAAGGAGGGATATTGGGCTTATTTTCACATATTTGGCATCAGGCCAACCATCTACTATCTGTCACAGCACAGTCATAATTTTGAACTGCGTTATTTTTGGAGGCAATTGCTGGGAGGTTTCATTGAGCTCATCAGGAGGGCCTATTTCTCAGTAGAGGGATAAAACTTTTATTTAACAATACTATTGGTTGAGGACATCATCATTTCAGATCTTTTATAGCCTTATTTTATTCATATCTAGTTTACAGTGACATCTCAACCCCAGGGTTATTTGTCACCTTGTATATTTCTTGGTATTTCTAGCAATCTTTTCTGGGTTGGCTAGAAATCATGTATTAGAGCCCACATCTTCTTTCTTTGGAATTTATTTTGTTTCTATCAGACATATTCCATCTATGTATGTTTATAGTAGCAACTACATTGATATAGACAACACTTTCACTACTCTCCAGTATTCTATACAATTGTAGAAACTCATGTGTTGATTGTTCTGATCATTGGGGGATTGTTCTTATTTCTTGAGTGGCTTGTCCCTCAAGATATTTTTGTATATTGTTCCTGATATATTAATAAAATTATGGCTGCATATTTATCCCTCTTATGCCATGTTAATATTTGTTGTGTTTTACATTTTTATGAGCTCTATTGCTGCTATTTCCAATTTGGAATATTACAATGGTATCAGAGCATAATCTTGGCTTAGCCTGTGCATTCAAGACATTATGCCATTAGAAGGAGAAGCTTCTTCTCACAGAAAAGAGAATTTTCATAGAAGAAACAAAGGCATGACTCCATTATTTGGAGAAATGAAGGAAGAGAGGTTCTCCCAACTTCTTTTCCAAACTATGAAAATTATCAAAGAAGATCTCAAGGAGATGAAAGGGGAGAAGTGTCGAAAAAATCCTAGAGGGCTTGAAAGTGAAGCAAGCCCTAGATATTCACAAGATGGGTGTGGAAATTTAGTCACACATGAAGATCTACAGTGCAGTTTATTTCCCACATTCATTGCAAGAAGGATGGAGGAAGAAGATGCACCAAGGGAGGAGACCTTGTGTGACTATCTTTAGGAGTATGAGTATCAATCATGGAGATTCAAGGAGCACTTGGACTTCCAAGGGTTTTTCCAAATCAAGGAAGATAGAAGGTCCAAAAATCATAATAGAAGTAAGAGAGGTAGAATATTTCTATCTAACTTTGATGGATCGGAAAAGTGCACAGCCAAAGTTGGGTGAAGGAGCTAGATTCTTATTTTCAGCTACGCCAAGTTTCAGAAAAGGAGGCCATTAGAGTGGCAACGCTGCACCTCAAAGGTATGGCCCATGATTGGTGGCTTTTAGTTCTACTTCATTTAAACATGCAAATGTAAACACTTATGTTGGGTTCACTAAGAAATTAGTGAGAAGATTTGATATTAAACATTGTAAAACATCATTTGTTGAACCCAAAAACTCAAAACCTTTGCATGAGTTGGAGAGATCTATTTTGCCAACTCCACTACATATTTCTATTGAAGGGGATAAAAACATGCATGATGCCTTGCCAAGGGAAATATCCCCACTTCTTGAAGATCCCTCCTCTATAGATGAATACATGGAGGTTCCTCCTTCAAGAGAAGACCAAGATCAAGGGTCTCTCATTGATGATGAGGTAGTCTCAAATATTTATGAAGAGGAAGAGAAAAGAAAATATAACAACATTGTACCATCAGGAGGAGATCCATCACCACATGGAGATGGGAAGGGATGCATTCCTTCCATTAGAGGAGCCCTTGTGTATTTTCAAGGAGTTAACATGTGGGAACCAAAACACAATTTCAGAGCAGCATGCATCAGTTTTTGTGCATTGTGAGATGGAAGGGGAAGAAAGGAAGGATTAGCATCAAGGGATGATTCACCCTTATCTATTTCAGGAGGTTTCTGCACAAAATAAGGAGACTGTATTGCACAGTGAAGACAGGGACAAATCAGTCCACTCATATGTATAGTCCACTTCAGATTTTGATGTCTCGCGACATGGGGGCATTCCACCTGGGAGACCACCAGATCTAGAGTTGGTGGGAGAAATTTTTCCATTTGGTTTACCACTCTTAGATTCTGGAGGGGTGAAGAACTTGGAGGAGTCTAGTACAGTGTAGAGAGTTTGGGATAGACTCAAGGAGGAGAAAGACATTCTCCCATTTTCAGCATCACCCACTCTCACTACATATACTGCGCTGACAGAAGTTGCTACAGTGATGGAGGATGGAACCTTCATGGTGCAAGGTGTTAGCGCTTGAATCTGCCTCAGGCTAAAGGAAGGCGAGGTTCAAGGCAACATCAAACCAAGCTCAGCCTCGTAGCTAGCCCTACGAGGACAGGAGAGGGCTCTCTCCGATCAATCTCGGCAAAAGGTTTTCAAAAGGGGCTGAGATGACCTAAATACGAAACTGATAATAATTTTAGGCTAGTAAATAGATAGGAAAGGGGTTTTTGATAAATGACTGGGTTTTCTGGGCAGTATGGGGCCAAGGGACAGCATTGAGCAGAGAAGTTAAATCTGAGACACAGATTATCTCAGGAGGCAAGACAAGCAATAAATTTAGCATTCAATTTTGAAATTATATGGAGTGAAAAGACTGCTGCGAGGTTGACAAGGGCAATAGTTGGATCCTTATCAAACAGAAGAAAACACAGAACATGAATACCTTCCCAAGGCAGAGCAGTAAACTGGATTCTGCCCTTCTCACTTAAAAGTATTCAATTGGAAATGATTATGAAATGAAATGTAAAACATAACAAACTACATATGAAACAAAAGAAAAGACAAATTCTAAATTTACACCACAAGAATCTCAGGAGTCAGAGTTGTATCTTTTCATTAAATCCCTGTCAAAAACTGTACAGTGAAGTTTTCCTTCACACCTCTCCCACTATTTTCCATAACTCTCTCTCTCCTTTTACAAATGATTTACAATGTATAGATAAGCTTAGAGATGTGATAAAAAATTAATCAAAATAAGGCACTGTTTCAACTGAAGCCATGAAGATAGAAAAGGATCATCCATCTTCTCTAGAGATAGAAAAGCCTTCCATTATTCCAGCTGAGAATTTCTAATGACCAATGAAAACCAAACCTGGAGCGTAGACTCTATGAATTACTAACTGAAGACAAAAAAATAGGTAATCGAATCTTTGAATGCCACTTTGCACATTCCTATACAACTGCCCCCAAATTTCTGGAAATGCGTTGGCCACTTTACCGAAATTGGGAAAAGATCTTGATATTTTAACGCTAAAATATGGATCACGTCCACCGCATATATACTTTAAATTTGAAGATGAATCGAATGCCGGAGTATTTGCAATTGACTGCCACATAGGACATTTTTCAAGCCTAGCTGGAGGTCAAACACTTTTTACGAGTGATTTATGCAACGAACTTTTCCGAACAAGGCATTGTTTATGAAATGAAATCGCCAATGGATACCGTTTGCTTGTCTTTTAGTTGTTCAATGAAACCACGAACCACGATCATGAAACCACGAACTAGCAATATATGACAATTCAAAACATTGGTTTTTGTTATTTTTAAACTCTTCCAGCAACGTGGAACCATAGCGCTCCTCTACGTCACCGCCTACAACCACATTGTTGTGCCGCGATGATCCTACGAGTTTTCTTCACATTTGAAACACCATAACATGTCCATGATTCACTAAGTAGGCACGAATAACTTACTTGCAAGCAAAATGAGGTGATTTGGCATGAATTTGAGTGAAGGAGAGAAATTTTCTGTCCTTGAAGCTCTATGCGCCGTGTGCATGCTCAGTGCGCCGCGCGCTGTGTATGCGTCGCGCGCGTGCAAAAATGCACAGGCCTGTGATGCCCAGTGCGTCGCACGCTGTGTGTGCGCCGCGCGCCACTTGTATGCGCCGCGCGCTGACCTTTAACTCACTCTCACGGCTTCAAAACAAGATTTCACCATTCAACGTTCCATTTCGGTGTTTGCTTGGATTTTCTGAATATGTCTTGATGCGAATGGGTTAAATAGCTATGAGAAATATCTTGCAAGAGATGTCTTCATAATGTTTTTTTCTTGGCACTTTATCCTTTCATTAAACTTCTGTCTTGCTGCTTTGGCTTTCTGGACCGATGATGAATTCTCTTTGTCTTCTTTTTTGCAGGTTTGGTGGCTCAGGAAAGCTGCACATGAAACATCCTTAACTGAAAAACTTGAATAATTATAAATTTAATGATTTCTTCTTCAAAACAGGGTTTTGAAGAAGAAATACCCTCAAGCATCCTTGATGATGAAATTTTGAATTGAAAACATATGGAAAACCTCCTCATGACCTGCGAGCGTTATTGAAGCATTTTGAGAACAACTGTTTGCAAACCCTAGACCTATGACTCTTGTTTGACCAACCCAGCAAGACAAGGCATTTAATGACTGCAAATGATGAGAAATGATAGAGGACTGACAGGACCTAGTCTAACACAAGGGAGCTGCTCCATGGATTTGAAGAAAAATAGGGTACTTCCTTTAAGGAAGGAATCCTCCATACATTGGAGTAGATGGAGGCCACTCATGCTTACATTGGCCAAGATCAGGAGGTTCTTTTTGGATGGTAGCTCCTCATGGGAGGCCAACTTCCAAAAGTCACCACTTCTATTTGAGCATGAGAAGCTGCATGATGGGCATGGAAGAAATTTTCAGGATGAATTTTGCATGAGGGATGTAAAAGGAGCAGACAACATCATGTGGGGAGCTTCACATTTCATATCTTTAGTGCTGTCTCTTAGGAGGATTTATCCATATTGGAGATCTCAACTCTTGGTAGAGTACTCCAAGGATCTTGGTGCTTGCATGATTCTTGATGACCTAGATGGAGATGAAATATAAATGGTGGTTGATGAGGTCATCTATTCTCATGGCAGAGTCTTCTTGACTATAGTTTCCGAGCTCAAGAAGAAGCTACTACATGCAGCACATGTGGACTTTCTTTCCATGCACCTTGATGCATTTTATTATTTGATGGAGGAGTTCACTTGGGAGGGCATCTAGCAGGATATATATCAGCATATGGAGAGATGAATAGTCCAGATGGTGATGGAGAGGATGTCACAACCACTTCCCTGCTCATTGGGGGTGAGGGAGAATTTCTAGTTGAGCCATTTCAGCTCAAGGACCAAAGTACATGGTAGAGAAGGTACAATTTTGCATTATGATTTGTACTTCTTTAATTTATATGAGCAATATGTTGTGCCAAGGAGGATAATTCCTTCTTGCATATTATATTATGATGTACTTAGGGCCAATTGCAGCATTGGTGTTGGCTATTTATTGGTGGTTTGTGGGGGAAGCCACATGATTCTTGGTGTGCACCATTGACACCACATTTTACATTCATGATTCCATCTTATGGGATGATTGTGGCAGAAAACAAGTGGTTGGAAGGGCACTTGTTATTTTTTTTTTTGAGGTAGGCAAGGGATGAACTGCGTTGGTTCGATGTGTGGAACTATGATCCACTTTTTGGTTGTCATATGGCAACTTGTTTTTATTGGGTTTTTCTTCCATATATTGCTGATATTCTTATGTTCATGGGGAGCTTTGTTTGGAGAGTTGGACAAGAGTTGGAGGTGTCCATTGGGAGTATGATTCTCCCTACTTTACATGTTGTATTTTTTAGGGGAAACAATGGGAAAACCATGATTTCCATACTACATCTCTTGTCTTCATGTGGAAGGAGCCATTTGGAGAACTTGAGTTCTTGGAGGAGGCACTTCATGGCTGATTTTTTTAGTGGGGTAACTTGGGCCATTCTTGGAGGCCATGAAATTTCATAGCAAGGTTAGAAATAACCCCATACTTACCATAAATGGAGAGAGAAACAAATTGGGTGGAAAAATCTAACCTCTCCATGCATCCCTTACACATTGCATAAACGAGGGGTTGAGGATTTCTTTGATGAGCTACCTAGAATGGATCATTTCATTTGGCTGATACCATGGGTATGGGAGACTCTCATTAGGGATGATATTACCTATGTTTATCATCACTCCTACCTTGAGGAGGCCATTGGACAACAAGAAGGTTTCCACTTACACCTTCCACTTTCTCATGATGTACACCATTTGGTTTTTCATGCTTGGGAGGAACCATTGGAGGGAAGATTAATTGCAAATTATGTTGAGCTGTGGTGGGAAATATTGATGAGGAGGCCATAAGAAGAGGAAGGGAGGAATTTTTCTCCACCTTTAAAATTTCTTGAGGACAAGCAACATTTTGGAGGGGAGGACTGTAATATTCCAAAAATTAGCCTTCATCTAAATGGAATATTATAATTTGTTTTATCACTAGATAGGTGAATAAGTGGGTGGGGAGACTCATAAAACCCCTTTAGAAAGAATAATAACACTCCTAATGTAAAAGGAGGAGGAATAAGCAGCTGGATTAAACACCTTTGTGTGTGAACATGACTTGGATCATGTTGATTCAGTCAACTTTGACCAAATCAACAATGTTGTCAAAGAGGAGTGGCCTTTATGATGAGACAACGTAATTTTAGTCGAGGATAACTTGCATGAGCCTGGTGGAAAGTATGGATGGGACAAAATGTGAGGAGGTTCACTTGCTATATATGGAGAGGATGACAACCTTTATTATTCATTTTTTTAGATTATTATTTGATATTGGTCTGTTTAGACTTTTTCTTCCTCTTGTTGTTTAGCAAGGTTGTTGTGTTGTGTAGCACAAGGGTGTTCCTGATCAGGAATCCCTAGCTCATCCTCAGGGAAGGAGAGGTTATTTGAATTGAATTTCCTTATTTTAAAATTGTGTCAAAGCTACCTCTTTCAGCTACATCGAAGTTTCTATTTAGAGCTGGGTTGTGTTGCAGGGTGCAGCAAAGGAGGATCACATAGAGTTATTTCTGAGCTTGTTTTTCAGTGGATAGGTAGCCTATCCATTGGAGGATCAACAAGGAGGGCTCCTGGGAATATTTTCACATATTTGGAATTATTCCAACCATCTACCATCCCTCACAGCGCAGTCACAATTCTGAACTGCGTTATTTTTTAAGGTAATTGCTGGGAGGGTTCATTAAGCTCATCAGGAGGGCCTATTTCTGAGTAGAGGGACTAGCCTTCTATTTAGAAATACTATTGGATGAGGAAATAATAATTTAATATATTCCATAGCCTCATTTTATTCAGATCCAATTTTCAGTGACATCTCAACCCCAGGGTTATTTGTCACCTTGTATATTTCTTGGTATTTCTAGAAATCTTTTCCGAGTTGGCTAGAAATCATGTATTAGAGCCCACATCTTCTTTCTTGGGAATTTATTTTGTTTCTATCAGCCATATTCCATATATGTATGTTTATACAAGCATATACACTGATATAGATAGAGCTATGGCTACTCTCTAGCATTCTATACAGTTGAAACAACTCATGTGCTGATTGTTCTGATCATTGGAGGATTGTTCTTATTGCATGAGTGGCTTGTCCCTCAAGATTGTTTTGTATATTTTTGCTGATATATTAATAAAATTATGGATGCATATCGATCCCTCTTATGCCATGTTCAAATTTACTATGTTTTACATTTTTATGAGCTATATTGCCGTTGTTTCCAATTTGGAATATTACATCTTTTGGCGATTATAGTATTAGTATAGTGTGTAACCTATTACAAGGGAATGGTTCATTATATTTATCATCCAAGGAAGTTGATTCTTTTTTCCAAGGCATTTGTAAATTTTTTCAAACTCATCTATATTTTTTTTCTTTGAATCGATAATATTATTCCATAAGAAGTCCATCTGATTATAATATTAACGGTCATTCGTTTGATCATTTTCCCATGAGTATATCCAATCACAGGTGTTTCATATTGGTTAATATTTATGGTTTATCTCACTATTCAGGTGATTTTCAAGTCGTTGAGGCACTTCAACCTTCACTGATGATTATGACAGGCCATCACTATCTTGAAAATCCTTTTGAATATGATAAGATTAATTTTCCCTTACAATATTCTAGTCTTGATCCCGCACTTTTAATTGAAAATTCATCTTTTCAAATATTTCAGAGTTCTCAAGAGGATTTTTTTGAATTTAATGACCCAATTGTTGAATGGTTGGAGAAATAATAGCTAGCAATATCCGTCACAAATAACTTGTTTCTATCTTTTCTCATGCTTTCTAAGGAAGACATTACAAATGAAGATGAATTTGCAAGAAGCTTCTGAGTTTTGTTTTATTATGATATTCATAAAAAAGATGAGATTATAAGTTGGTTAGAAGTAGTGGCTACATCATGTATTTATGCCGACATGAAAACCTTCAATTTTTTTCACAAGTTATTCAAGTGCTTATATTTTCTATTGCATATTGTCTTATATCTCATTTAATCACTTCTATATTTGTGTATTCAGGTCAGGAGTAGTTACAGTGGATACATTGGAAATTTCATTACACTTGACCCAGTCTTCTAGTTGGTTAGGTTAGGAGTAGGTCTAGTTGCATACCAGTCTCCCTTCTGCACCCATCTTGCACTTTCTCTCTACACTCTTTCTTATGTTTGCTTGCTTTTATCTTGCATCCTATTTTCATTTTCCCCTCCATTTGCTTTGCCTCTTGGATTTTTTTTCCTTCTTGTGTCTTGTATTTCTTTTGTGTCTTGTTTAATAAGACATTGCATGAAGGATGTTCCTTTCGGATCGAAAGACAGTTTGGAAAAATAGAAAAGGGCCTTGTGACACTAAAACATTTGGCTAACCTTTAGTCCTTCTTCTTCATATTGGTTAATACAGTTTGGTCGATGATGCTCTAATGGAAAATATAATCCTTGTGTATGGAAATATTTGCATCAAACCATGACACAAGAATATTTTCTAGGAGCCTTGTTGCTATTATTAGTTTTTTATGTTTAAGTTTTTTCCATGCTAACCCGATCAAGTAGAAAAGGATAAGGGGAAAATATAAATGAGAAAACCAATATCAGAGGTATTATATATGATTATATGAAGGAACAACCTCTTCTCCTCTAAATATTTCTGGATCCCTCTTCCACCCCACGAAATGAATAAGTTCCAACGCATAGTCCTATATAAAATAAATAAATAATGGGTGAAAGAAAGGAAAGGCTTCATGCGCAGGGAGATGAATCAGGAAAATTAGCTGAGGTGTTGTCAAGGCTTGTTGGAAGCAGAGAAATGTTTGTTTTATTGAAGTGACTCCTCCCTCGTACTATCCAGGTTCGTTGGTAGAAGATAAACATCAGAGATGAAAAAATATACTCTTAGTATATTAAGCTTCTGAAAAACATTACCCTTATCTTGATTCGAAGCATTGCGATATGGATGTTTTTATGATTGTGTTCAACTGAGAAAGGATGAAGGGGACTATGTATATACAAGGGGTAAGTGGGGAAACCAAAGTAATCTGAACGATGAATCAATACTTCCTGAGGAGCTACACCCTGCACAAAATATTAGACCAAGGAAGAGAAGCTGGAGTTCTAATAGTGTGTCCCCAAGTGTTATCACTATGATAAACACCCTCCAAAATTTTTCTAGACTTGAATTTTGGAACCTATTATGGATCTTGCAATAATTTTTTCCATATAAATTTTATGGTCGATCAATTCTTTGTCCAGTATTATAGTATTTTTATCATTTTGTAAGTGTTAAAGTCACATGCTCATGCATGCTCAATATGTATTAAGTTCATGAGCGCACTCTCTTATGCAAGCTTGAACAAGGACAAAAAATTTCCATCAAGATAGTGCATGTGAAATTTTAAACCTATGTCTATAATTGGTGCACACTCTCATTGTCAATCTCTCACTTTTGGTCACGATTGTTCTTCTATTTCGGTGAGTTTTACAATTGTCGCTTTTGCACACCTTCAATCTCGCAAGTGTCTCTTTGATGTTTAAGACTGTCTATTTTACTTGTTTTCAATTTAATAAGTGTCATTTTCATGCTATCTTCTTTCTAGCATGTGTCACTTTCAATGTCGTCTACATTTTTCAAGTGTCCTTTGCACTTTCCTCTTACTCTTCTAAGTGTCTTCTTTTAGCATGAAAATCATCGCATATCGTAGATATGTAGTTTTTGTTTGTTTCAATGGGTAACATTGGTGTTAATGATCTATTATTATCATGTAGACATGTATAACACTCATTCCAAAAGTTTTAAGAATTGTCGCAGAAGTGTCATAATTTTTGTCGCAAATTGTACCTTTAGTGTCACACTTGGGGAAATTTTGTTGCAATGTATTTTCATTGAGGGACGTATGTTGTCCATCCATTCTGAATGATCTATGTTGTATCATCAATTATTCTAAGTGCATGATCATGCTATATTTTTATCCTTGTTTACTTTCACCTCACTGGTTCGACACTTAGCCAAATCCAAAAATCTTCCGAACTAAGCAACATGTTCTCACCCAACCTTCCTTAATTGTGCATTGCATAGTATCAGTGCTCAAGCAAATAGGTTACCTCTTGGCACTGCAAAATGCACAATCCTTTCCTTCCAAAATTTCACATTGTTTAGTCTCAGTGGTCAGTCTCGAACCTTGAGCTTGAGAACTAAAAAATATATGCCTCAGTTAGTATCCTCTGCTCACTGAAAAATATAAAGAAACGAGCCTTACCCTTAATATCTTTAGCAACAAAACTGTGCAAGCCTCAAGACTCTACACCTGCAGAACTGTGTAGTGGGAAACCTCAAGCCTTAAGCCTCCATCCTAACCTATTGAGCCCCTAAACTGCACATTTTTCTTTCCTAGGCTAGCCTAAACTACATATTGTGAAGTCTCAAGGCTCATTCCTGGCCCCTGAACTCCTGAGCTATGCAACTATGAAATCCTTGAGCATGACTCCCAATCTATCACCCAGTTTCAACTCATTTTATGTTTCTCAGGAAGCATGTTTGGCTAGGGGTTTATTGGACTAATGTAGTATCATCGTGAATGGATTTCAGTTGCAGGTGTCATTTCATGTTGATCCATGCGAATATTGGTGGAAACCCTCCTATTCCACCTAGTCAGTTTCATCAGTTTTCATATTTACTATTTTTAGTAGTTTTTCAGGTCCTGAACTTCCGGATCCATTTTGATGCCCAAAATGACATTTTTTGCGAATGATTCCTCTAGAAAGCTTCAGAAGTTGTATTCCTTAGATATATCTTTCCAATGAGGTATCCTACGCATCGAACAAACATAATATGACCAAGTTATGAGCCTAGGAAGTTGGTTTCCCAAATAACCTCAATGGGGCCCATAAACTCTTGGTGTTACATCCCCTCGAGTTAGTGTTTTGGATTTTTAGGGTTTTTTCTTATTGTTAAATAATAAAAAGGCCATTGAACCTCATTGTAATACAATTCATAGGCATGTGGAAACCACATCTCTTCTCAGAGATAAGCTACCGTTGCCTAAGCTAGCTTATTTTCAATTTTATCTGTAAGAAATTTTCAATATTTGATATTAATGAAATGAAGTGTTATTCCCGTTGCATGTATGCGTTTATGTTAATTTTTTTATTTTAGTGCATTCCTGTATAAGTCTGGATCAGTGATATCAGAGCGGTCTTCTCTTTCTCAATCTTTCTTTGCATGTCCCCAATGAGGTTGGGGTATAAGGAGTTAGGGCTTGATCTGGTTGAACCTTTGAAAGATTGGCCTTGCAAACCCCGACGACCTCCCATGGCGGAAGAAAAGAAATATGAGGGATAAGAAATCCTATCAAAATATTTCTCGAGGAGTCCCTAGAGAAACAAAGGAATGCGATGATGGATAAATTTGACCAAATAATTCAACGACCACCCAAATAAAATGCATATTCATCCAGTATCCACTTTGGAGGCGCCACTCCTTTTAAGGTATAATTAAACTTTGACATTCCCATATTTGAGGGCCAAATATATGCCTACGTTGTAGATAGATGGTTCAATTTGCTGGAAGGGTACTTTTCAATCCACGATTTATCCGATCGAGAAAATATTATCTTTGGAGTCCCCAAAGCCACCCCCCATATCATAGATTGGTGGGAAACCTGGTGTCAACAGAGTGATGAGGAAGAACCTTCACTTCTTTCAGCCACACGGAATTGGAATTCATTCTGAGATGACATCAAGGAACAATATTACCCTGTGGGGAGCTATGAGGACAAGTACATCAAATGGACCATGGTGCGGTTGAAAATAGAGGATTATGTGGACTAGTTGACGTATTTGTTCGATACCTTGCACAAAAAGGTGGGTATTAAAGATTCAGAGAAACAATTGGTGCTCAAGTACCACAACTGTTTTCACAAATACATTCAGGAGGAAATGGATTTCCTCGACATTACCTTGATTGGCACGACATATGGATATATCGCCAAGATCGAGTAGAAATTTAAGCATAAGAAACGATAATTTGGATCTGCAAATCCGAAGCAAGGGAAAGGCACCACCAAACCGCAAAAAAAGGGGAAAACCGAAATCAGGGCGACTCAAGACAACCTGTGAAAGCATCAGGTGAAGAACAACACCGCAAAGCCAAAGAAGGATGTGGGTAAGTGGTGTGAATTTCATAAAGGCTCCACTCACAAGACAATTGAGCATTCAGCCAAACAATCATTGGTGGCCGAGATGAAGGCATCTGAATCAGATGCATGTTATGATTATGAGTCAAAACTAAACAAGGGAAATGACAAAGGGAAGAAAATCGTTGATGCAAAACCCAGATCCACCATTGCCACCGCCAATATCCAGAAGGAGGAACCCGAATATCAAGAGGAGGGGGAGCACTTCTTTCATTCCTAGATGTGTGTGTAGGGTTCTCCACTGCAATTCATTTTCGATAGTGAAATTCAAAAGAAAATCATTTCAACTGAGGTCATGAAGCGACTCAGCCTACCGACAGCAACACACCTACAGCCGTTTACCATCAGGTGGCTTCACGAAGGAGGAGATCCCCGCATCAGCCAACATTGTCACCTTCCCTACAGTTTCAAGCATGACACATATGAGATACTATGTGATATTGCTCCTGTTGAAGTTTCTCAAGTATTATTAGGCCATCCATAATTTTGGAAGAAACATGTTGTGTATGATTCTAGGCCTCATTCAGTTATTATTACTTTGGGAAGTAATTTGTACAGGATACCAGAGGTATTACCACCTTCCGCCATCTATTTTATTACTACCAATAAATGCAGAAAGTTTATTTCCCAAACCAAGAAATTTGTTTTCATTACAATTCACCCATAGGGAATGAAGAATATTGTGGTTGAAACCTCCAAACAGGGCACCCCTGTGTGGCATAACCAGATGGACAAAGTCATGGAGGAATATCAGGGCATTTTCTCCTCACCCATAGGGTCTCCTCTACACTTGCAGGTCAAGAAATCCATTGAATTGACCCCAAGCGCATCGCTACCTAGTGGGTTGATCTATCGATGCTATGTTATGGAGAATGATGAATTGAAGAGGAAGATGAAATATTTTTTGCAGAAAGGGCACATTAGACAAACCTCCTTGCCCTATGGGAGCTTGATAATGTAGGTACAGAAGAAGGACAACACCTGGAGACTCTGTATTGACTATTGGGCATTGAACAAGATCACTATCCAGAATAGGTATCTAATCCCATGGATCGATGACCTCCTGAACCAGCTTAGGGGGGGAAAATATTTCATCAAGATCGAATTGAAGTCCAAGTATCACTAGGTACCAATCGAACACTCTGATGTGTGGAAGACTGCCTTCAAAGTGAAGGAGGGCCTCTTTGAATGGTTGGTCATGCCTTTCGGGTTGATGAATGCTCCCGCAACCTTCATGCGACTGATGGACGACATATTGTGGCCATCCACAAACTCATTTATGTTGGTGTACTTGGATGACATCCTGACCTTCAACCCGACTTGGGAAGAGAAACTATACTACATCTGACAGGTCCTCGAAACACTATGACAACATAATTTGTGTGCCAATTTGGAGAATTTCACTTTTGGCATGAACCATGTTTATTATCTGGGATAAGTTATTAATGAGAGGTGGGTGCATGTGGATCCATCCAAGATCTAAGTCATTTGGGATTGGCTAGCCCCAACCACTCTGATAGAGCTTCGCAGCTTTCTGGGTCTTGCCAATTTTTATCACAGGTTCATGTTGGGATTATCCCATACCACTTGGCCCTTGAGTCAAGTCACCAAGGGATGAATGAAATCAAAATTATTTTGGTCCAAATCTCAACAGAAGGAATTTGTAGAGTTGAAATATTGCCTCTTATTTTCACCAGTTCTCACATTACCATACTTGAAACAACCATTTGAGATCTAGTCATATGCCTCTAACTATGATATTTGAATAGTTCTTACTTGACATGGGAATCTAGTGGCATATCATAGTCAAAAAAATTTCGACATAATCCCAAAGTATCCCACTTATGGAAAATAGATGTATTCCATTGTCCAGGCTTACTGACAATGGAAGCATTAAATTTTGGGGAAGGAAATGGTCATCCACATAGAACGCCATCCCCTGTAGTTCATATAGACACAAGGGAAGTTGTAGAACAATCACAATCATAAGTGGTCCATATACTTGCAACAATTTCATTTTAACATAGAATAAAAGAAAGGAAGAACCAATAATGTTGCAGACTGCCTTAGCTGACCACCGATCATGGAGCTAACCACTGTGCTCAACTCTTGTGCGCACGAGACTTCGGATTGGCTGCTTCACTTTAAAAGTGATCCAAAATTTGGCCACACATACAAGAAGCTCTTGGAGGCTAAGAAATTTCTAAATCTTCACCACCGGGATGCATTGTTGTTTCCCCTGGGACACCTTTGTGTTCCTTCAATCTAGCGTGCCAAGATTTTTTGGGAAGCATAGTACAGTCGGGTAGCTCAGAATTTCAAGGTCGAGAAAATAGTGGTAGTAATGCATACGTATTTCTATTGGCTGAACCTTTGACATGATGTTGGGAATTTCACAAGATCTTACATTGCATGTGCCATTGCGAAACCGACAATCAAGAATCAAGGCCTCTATACTCCACTGCCTACCCTTGGTCGACCTTGGGAATCCATCTCCATGGATTACATGTCGGGCCTTCCTTATAATAATCATGGAAACGACTATTTTTTTGTGGTCATTGACAGATTCTCGAAGATGGCCATTATGGTGCCCTGAAAGAAGAATATCGTAGAAAAAAACACTACTAAAATCTTCTTTGAATGAGTGTTGATACACTTTGGGATCCCACAGTCTATCATCTTAGATTGGGACAACAGGTTCCTTAGTACATTTTGGTACATCCTCTAGTTGATGTTGGACACCAAGCTCACCAAGTCCATATCTTTCCATCCCCAAACAGGATGAGCATACACATTCTACGCATGTACAACTCAAAGCATCCAAACACATGGGATGAGAGTCTCTCCTATATATATCATAGCTATAACTAGTCTCTCCACAGCTCAACCAACCACAACCCCTTTAATGTGGGCTTGGGATTCCAACCACTATGTCCCATTAACGTAGTCATGCCATTTGTGGCTACTCAGGCAGATTCAACTCATGTCCAGTCTGAAGCTGAAAATGTGAACAACTTCATTGAGTGAATTCTACACATCCACTAACAGGTTCATGAAATATTGGATAGAGCCAATGCTAAGTACAAGCAACGACATGATCAGCATCGGGTGCCATACAACTTCTAGGTGGGTGACGAGGTGTCACTACATTTTCCTAAGAGCACCTCGTTGGACACCATTGCAAGGTTCTCCCGCTTCGATATGGGCTATACACCATCACCAAGGATGTATGGGACAATGCCTTCGAGCTCAATATTCCACCATTCCTTGCTCTGCACCAAGTGTTCAATGTGGACCACATTCGGCCCTACTTTCCACCTATACTAGACACATCTGACATGGAAGAAAAAATCACACCAATAGAGTTAAACCCAGACTACATGGCACGAGCCACAATTGATTAGATCATGGACACATAGATCAGGAACACCCACGAGAAGAGGATCCATCTATACCAAGTTATCAAAGCAAGCCAACTCCATTAGGGAAAGTGGTTCACTAGGGACCACGTTCAACGGAAATTTTCCCACCTCATGGGGGCTATGCATGAAATGGGGACCATTTCGTCCTAAGGGGGGATGAATGATCTAGGTGGATATTGGTTTCCACCCACATATTCCACCTAGTAAGTTTCATCAGTTTTTTTATTTACTATTTTTAGTGGTTTTTTGGGTCCTGAACTTCCAGAGCTATTTTGAGGCCGCAAACGACATTTTTTGGGCATGATTCCTTCGGCGATTTCATATAAATCATGATAGTAGCTCTGGTCATCATATATATATATATTTCCAACGAGGTATCATATGTGTTAATCAGAGATAATATGACCAAGTTGTTGAAATTCAATAAGAAAATGTGTGTCTAATTTATTTTTCCCTTAAATAAATTGGACAATAAATTGTAATGTTATCTCATAACAAATTGTATCAATTAAGTAAGTTAGAAAGAAAAAGTTAGCTCAAGAATTTTGAGTTGAGGGTCAAAGGTTCATGTAGAGTGATTCTATTTATTTTGGGGTCCAGTTGCAGTTAATTCACTAGTGTGGTGGGAGTGTAATCAGTTAACTCAAATTAGTTGGGTTGAAATCAGTTTAACTGGTTCTAACTGAGTGATGAGCTAGTGAAAGGTATAGAAAATTAAATTACAATTAATTGACAAGTAGTGATCAATTATATAATTGATGATTCACTATTATTAGCTGCATGCATATCAGTTCTAATGAAGACCCAGTTGAGACAAAGGTTAAAGGGAAGATAACGATCAATTGTATGATTAGAAAATTGCCTGGGTGCAGTTATAAATCCATAGGAAGCCCATGATGGATTGTACAATCAAGGAAGGTTGGAATTCCTATTTAATAAGGATTTATTTTCCTAGGAATTTTATGAGAAAGGCAGGCTGGAGGAAGGCAAGAAATTAGTTATGTGTTCATCCAATGTTTCCCAGATCAGTGTGAGATGATTGGTAGAGTGAAGGAGATTCTTGTGAGAAAGAATGAATTGTATTGTTTCATGATTCCTTGGCTTGTTATAAAATAGATATAGAGGTGTTTTGAGTAGTTTCTTTCCATAGGAAAATATTTTGTTGTGCGATAAATTTACTTCTTTCTCTTACTTGCATGTGATTGGGTGATCATGTTTTACATTACGCAAATATTGTAGAGGGATTTAGTATATTCTTTTAGTACATTACATGATTGGATTGAATCCATTAGTATAATTTATACATCGTATCAGAGCGCTAAGAATCACATTAGCGGAGAAGAAATTGAGCTTTTGCTGAACAGTAATCAAATTTGCAGATACATTCTTTGGAGCTAGAAGCTAACCAAGATGTATTTCACTGGATTTGAGACTCCAATAAAAACTCGAGGGAATTCAAACTATATTGCATGGAAGTACAGGATGGAGGCAGTATTGGAGGATAACGGGTTGAAGGATTTCATTGACACTGACATTCATGAACCCAATCGGCAAGATGTTGCGCAACATGAATCATGGAGGAAGAATGTTAGAAAGGCAAGGCCCGATCTTATTAGAGGGAGCTCGATATCATATTTTCTTGAGTATCCATGGAAAGGAAACTCCATATGCTATGTGGAAGGCCTTGATAGTTCTGTTTCAAATAAAAAATGACCATAGGAAATTGGCACTCAAGGACAAGCTCGGGAAAATCAAAATGGAGAAGGGAAACAAAATCCATAAATACTTGACCAAGTTCACTCAATGTCGATATTAGCTTGGAAGTGTTGGGATTACTATGGATGATAATGAATTGGTGAGCCTAACACTTCTAGGCCTTCCCGAGAGCTGGCATAGTTACGAGGACTCTGTGAATGGGAGGGAGAAGTTACCAAAGTGGGAGTGACTATGGTCAGATTTGGTACAAGAAGAGTTTTGGCGGAACACCAGGGATGTATCCTCATCCAAGAATGATGATGAGGAAAATTTTGCCCTAGTCGATAAGGCAAATAATGGGAAAGGGAAGAAGTCATATTCCAAATTTGAGACCAGAAAATAAGGAAAGACGCGGGACATGTCAAAGGTGAAATGTTTCAATTGTCATGATAATGGACACTATGCCACAAACTTTCCACAAAAGAAGAAGCACAACAAGAAGGCTCTGGGACCTATAGCAGGTGAAGCTTTAGCCTCACAGTTTGAGTTGGAATTCTCTCTCATTGCATGCATGGTGTCAACCATGATGGTATCTATCTGGTACTTGGATAGTGGAGCATCTTTCCACATGAATAGAAACAAAGATATATTTAGTATTCTGGAGGAGAAGTATCTTCAAATTCACATCGATATGGGTGATGATGGGAGGTATCGTGCTACCGAGATTGGTACAGTTACATTCTAGAGAGAGTCAGGTAAAACTTTCATATTAAAATATGGCATGCATGTACCAGCTTTGGAAAATAATTTAGTTTCAGTTAGTATGTTGGAGGATCTTGAATATGATGTGGTTTTCAATAAAGGAAAGTTGTTCCTTCCTCATAAAGCCACATGATAGGTAAAGAATATTGGGGTTCGTGTGAAGAACCTCTACAAATTTGATGTATATGGCTGTGAAACATTGAGCATTAAATAAAATGAGGTGGTGAGTCGGGATACGAGTGAGTTATGGCACAGGAGGTTGGGTCATCGACACCACAATGCTTTGAAGATCATGCAACAGATTTCTACAGGGCTTCCAAAGGGTACACCTGCACAGAGAGACACATGCAAAGATTATACTATGGGGGAGTATAATAAGGCCACCTTTCATAAGGAGAACCAAGTAGTGACAATCCTTGAGAGAGTTCACTTAGACATGTGTTGACCATTCGCAATAGATTCATAGCAAAGCACATGTATTATGTGACTTTTGTTGATGATTTTTGTAAAAAATGTTGGATTTTCTTCATGCAAAATAAATATCAGAAGTTATCCAAGTTTTGTGAGTTCAAAGCACTGGTAGAGAAATATGCAAGGAAGAAGGTGGAGGCTCTAAGGAGCAACAATGCTAGTGAGTCTATCTCTAATGAATTCAAGAACTTTTGTGCCAAAGAATTAATTCAGAGAAAATTGATTGCACCTGATAACCCACAACATAATGGGGTTGGAGAAAGAAAGAAGATAATAATTTTGGGAGCAGCACGATGTATGTTACATGATCAGGGCCTACCATTGCATCTATGGACAAAGGCATTCAACACAATGATATTTGTGCAAAACCATAGTCCTCATTGGATACTTGGAATGGGTACACCAGAGGATGATTTTTCAGGTAAGAAACCAAATGGTTCGTATTTTAAAATTTTTGGTTCATATGTATATTTCCATGTGACCAGAGATGCCAGGAAGAAGCTAGAACCAACAACAGAGGTTTTTATATTTGTGGGGTAAAGACATACTCCCCACAACTATCAAGTGTATTTGCTGGCACACAGGATGACAGTTGTCATGAGAGATGTGAACATTGATGAGGAGAAAGGCATCCGATTGTTTGTTGAGAGGGAGCTTGACTTGAATGCAGAAGAGGAACTCTTAGTTCAAAAGGATGAACATCAAGATGTGGAGAAGCCACAAGCAGGGAAATAGAGAGTGGCAAAATCCACTCATGCAGAGCCATCCACCAGAAATGGTAGGAAGCGCACCAGATAGGCTAACATATTGATTCTAGATGCAGAAGAGAATGTAGGTGCACCTACATCACAACGTAGGTAGAGAAGGTACCTAGACATGTATACTGGATACATGGCTCTTATGAGAAAATGTAATGTGATAGGACCATCCTCTTTTCAGGAAGCAGTGCAATGATCGGTATGGGTTGATGCCATGGTTGAGGTGTATGCCTCCATTATCATAAAAAATGCATGGGAAGTGGTCCCAATACTAGTGGGGAAGTTGGTGGTTGGATCCATGTGGATATATAAGCTGAAGCAAGTAGAATATGGGAGTGTGGAGAAATAAAAGGCCATATTTGTGGCCAAAGGATTCTTATAGGTGGAGGGGATTGACTATGAGGATACTTTTGCATGGGTTGCACCAATTAGATACATCCTTGCACTCTTAGCCTAGATGGGGTGGGAGATATATTAGATGGATGTAAAGAAAGTCCTTCTCAATGGATTTATTGAGGAAGAAGTGTACATTGAGCAACCCGAAGGTTTTAAGACCTTTGACAGGGAGTCACATGTGTGCAGCCTTAAGAGAGCACTATGGGGGTTGAAGTAAGAACCTCGTGCTTGGTACACCAAGATCAACAACTATTTCACTGGGTTGGGCTTCACAAAAAGAGGATTGGATGCAAACCTATATCATATTTTGATTGATGGTAAGATTTTGATTATTGTACTTTATGTTGATGATCTTATACTGACAGGTTATGAGTATCTCAAAACTTTTTGGAGATAGGATCTTGCAAGAGATTTTGAGATGAATGGCATGGGGCTCTTGCACTATTTCCTTGGCTTGGAAATATGGCAAAGAGATGGGGAGCTATTTGTATCTTAGGGAAATTATGCCAAGAATATTATGAGGAGGTTCCACATGGAGGGAAGCAAACCCATGGAAACTCCTCTTGCAAGAAACTGGAAGAAGGAGGATGCTACTTCATGTGAGGTAGTGGATGCTATTTTTTATATGTATATTGTGGTTTCAACTATGTATTTAGTGAACTCATGACTAGACATATGCTACATAGTTAACCAAATTAGTCAAGTTATGGTTAAGCCTACCCAGTTATTTTGGAAGGCGGGGAAGCATGTTTTGACATATCTTAGGGGAACTGTAGAGTATGTATTATGGTATAAATGGATAGAGGGAGTGAAGCCTCAAGGCTTCACTGATCAATATTGGGTAGGTAGTCCATTAGAAAGGAAGATCACATCACGGGGTATCTTCAGCATAGGATCAACAATTGTTTCTTGGTATAATAGGAAGCAAAGATCAGTTGCACTCAATTCAACACATGCAGAGTACATGGAAGCTAGTTAGGCTACATGTGAGGCCATCTAGATGAGGAAGATACTTGTTGGTTTGTTCAGTCAGAAGATGGATCCGACGGTGATATATTGTGATAACCAGAGTTGCGTAAAACTATCTGTAAATCTGGTATTCCATGACAGGTCCAAGCATATTGATTCGGTACCACCATCTTAGAGATTGTGTTCAAAGGCACATTATGTTGTTGTAGTACATTCCCACGAAGGATGAGGATGCAAACATCTTGATGAAGGTGCTAGAAAAGCGAAAATTCAAATACCATAGAGGTAGTATTGGGGTAGCTGATAATCCCTTTATTGTCGAGAGGGAGTGTTGAAATTCAACAAGAAAATGTGTGTCTAATTTATTTTTCCCTTAAATACATTGGACAATAAATTTCAATATTATCTCATAACAACTTGTATCAGTTTACTAAGTCATAAATACTGAGTTATCTCAATAATTTCGATTTGAGGGTCAAAGGTGAGGCATGTAGAGTGATTCTATTATTTTGGGGGTCGAATTGCAGTTAATATACTAGTGTGGTGTGGGTGTAATTAATTGAATCAAATTAATTGAGTTAAAATTAGTTTAACTAGTTCTAACTGAGTGATGAGCTAGTGAGAGGTCCAATGAATTAAATTAGATTTAATTCATAAGTAGTGATCAATCAAATAACTCCTAATTCACTATTATTAGCTGCATCCATGTTAGTTCTGATGAAGACCTAATTGAGAAAAAGGTTAAAGGGAAGATACCTATCAATGGTATTATTAGCAAATTGTCCGAGTGCAGTTACAGACCCATAGGAAGCCCATGATGGATTGCACATTGAAGGAAGGTTGTAATTCCTTTTTAATAGGGATTTATTTGCCTAGGAATTGCGTGAGAAAGGCAGGATGGAGGAAGGCAATGATATAGCTTTGTGTTTGTCCAATTTTACCTAGATCAGTGTGAGACAGTTGGTAGACTACAGAAGATTATTGTGAGCAAGAATTAATTTTATTGTTTCATGATTCCTTGGATTATTATACAGTAAAGATAGAGGCTTTTTGAGCAGTTTCTTTCCCTGGGAAAATCTTGTGTTGTGCGATTGATTTACTTATTTCTCTTACTTGCATGTGATTGAGTGATCGTGTTTTATATTCCGCTAATATTGTAGAAGGATTAAATATCTTTTTTTAGTATATTACATGATTGGATTGAATCTTTTAGACTCCTACACCAATAGGTGTCATTTTTCATGATTGTCTTATTGAACTATGCAATATTTTCAAACCTTTTTCTTGTGCAAAGGTGTTCCATATTCTTAAAAAATCAAAAAATTTAAAAAATGTAAAGAGGGCATACCCTAAAAGAAAAATAAAAGGGTAAAAAGAATAAAATGGTCAAAAAAGTGAAATAAATGAACCCCAAACAAAAATAGACCAGGAAAGTGTGCAAGTCCAAATGCCACTACTATTTTATTTTTTGTAATAAACAAAATTGTGTGCATTTTGTCAAACTTTTGCCACAATTTATGAAGAGTCAAACTGTTTAAACTTGACTCATTCATTTTTCAATTTCATGTCGTAGAATAGAGAATAAATATCTGACCAAAAAGTTTAATATTGGCAGATAAGTAGATAGGTAGAGTTAAAAAAATGTGCTCAACAGTTTAATCTGAGCCTTTGGATGTAATAAGTGTAGAAATAGATAGATTTGCCATGTAAAAGGAAAAGAAGATTGATAAGGGTTTGCCAGTCTAAGTGCACCCTAATAAAGAAGAGAAAATGGTAGAGAAAGAAGATAGGGTAGGTAGATGGCATTGCAAATTCTCATGTGATGAATGATGGCTTTAAAATGTTTGTAATCTTTTACTTTCATCACCAAGTGCAAAGGCAGAACACTACATTGGCAGAATTTCAGAACACAGCAAGGTCAAAATCATTAACTTCTCATCTAACTTTTTCCCTAACAATTTACTAATTTCCCCTAAGTGCTAAGGAATTTGAAGATTAAAGGGGCTCAAGGCATTTCCTTGACTTTTGGAGGGACCAGACCCTCGGCCCGATAATTGGAGAAAACCTTAGTATTTAAAAATAATCATCGATTATCACATTCATTCATCTTTGAAAAATCCTTTCTTAAGTAAAATCCCATTTTACTTAAGAAAATCCTTCAATTTTCCATAAAAAACCCTCAAAATCACTTTTTATTCTAAGTCTAAGTGATGAAAGTATAACAATGATATTTACTTTTGAATTCTCACTTTCTTGGTTATATTTAAGTATTTTGAGTTTACATTGTCCCTTGTCATATTAAATCTAATTTATCTATCAACTCCCTATGAAAATCACCTTTTCCTATTATATATAAATCATTTTATAGTAATATCCCCTAAAACCCATGTACTATAGCTATTTTAGCCAAAAGTATTTTATTCCAACTTATTCAAGGCAAAAACCCACAATATACCCCCTTTTGGCTAAAATATAACATTAATTCTATTCCCGCCCCTTATGGTAAGAAAATCACATTGATTTAATCACCATATATTAAAAAATATACAAAAAAGGTTTAAATATATGTATATATGTTTAAAACAGAAAAATACAACCAAAGTTTAAGTAAAACTAAACTTTGAAATAAATCATCCTTGCGTATTTAACATTTCCCGACCATTTTTCCATGAGATTAATTAATCCTTAAGATTAATTAATAATCAGCCCCTGCTAATTAGAAGGCTCCCAAAATGATTATTTCATAACAAAACATGTTGGGCCCGTGCTGTTAAACCTCCATCAACTCCCTATCTCGTCCACCATACGATCTCCTGCTCCAAGATCGACGGTTGACGTTAATTCCACTGGCCATCTCCCATCCGATAGTTAACGTGCGAAATCAAAAGTGGTTTTCAAATAGTGTATGCTACGTGTCAAGCGTTGTATCGATTCACTGCCCATCCGCCTGAAACAGCCGTCCCTCAAAAGTGGTGCGGAATAAACCACTTACCACCTCCACTCCCCCCTGACTCATCCTTTGTACAGGATGACGTCATTTATTAAATTAATAAAAATTCACCCCCATTGACTTTGCCAATAAAACAAAACATTCGCGTCGTTTTCATTATTTCGTACGCAGAAAACAAAATACGACCTCCATGCAGAAATTTCAAATTTCAAATTTTGAAGTCCGCCAACCTTATCTTGCTGAAGAGAATTGCGGTCGAGTATTCCAAGTTTCTTCCGCCATAACTAGTACCTGTTCAAATCATTGTTCATTCAAAGCTTACCCGCCAATATCAACTGTTTACCTGTTTAAACACAAACACCCTAGTGTTGCTCATTTTCACCTGATTGTGCAGTAAAATCCTTTGTAACCCAGCTGCGCCACCTGAAGCATTTTTTAACCAATTCGAGCATGGTTTACCTCCCAAAAATCATTCTAGATTCACTCCACAGACATCTCAAAATCAAATGAAACATTTTCGACCTCCCCTGCAAACTAATGTTTTCTTAACAATTTGTTTTGTTTTACAGGTGATCAGAAGACCACATCCTTGGATAAACAGTCTTAATACTAGTCATAAGACTTGTTTACTCCAATATTTTTATAAAATCTATTCAAACAGAGGTTAGAAAGCATAACAGCTAAAGAGTATCAATGGTTAAAGTGTATCAGGTAAAAGTCAGAATGAAAGTTAAAATGAAGTTACAGAGCAGTCAAAGGTAAACAGTAAAAGTAATTACAGAGAGAGTAAAATGGTAAAAAAAAGAAATGAAAATACTTTCACCAAAATTGAATTTTGTTTAAAAGTGAAAGTAAAACAGTCAAAAGAACAAAAAAGTGAAAAGATGAAAAATACAACAAGAAGGAACATTTTTGCAGAAATTGCATGTTTTAGTCATTGTTTTGCAGAAACTATTGTGATCAATACAAGATGAATGTGGAAAAAATGAAGGAGGTTTATGTTCTTAATAGGACCATCTAAAAACACCTCTCTCAATTTTTTAACATATATTATGGTTTTGGAAATATTAAACAATGTTGGAAAGCACTTTTTGCAGAAAATTCCAGTTAAGTCATCATTTTGCAGAGAATATTGTGGAAAATAAAAAATACATAATACAAACCTGAAGGAGTTTTTTGTTCCTAAGAGACATATCTACAAAAAACTATCTCACTTTGTGCACAGTGATTTCAGAATGACAGATACATGCACATCTTTACAAGATATTTTTTTCGGACTCAGAAACTCGTTTTACACATATTTTTACAGAGCCTATTGTGCACTGTACCGAGAGTAATTTTAGGAAACTGAAAGAGGTTTATCTCACCAACATATTAATACACAATAACCTCTTTCATGTTTTACATGTCTATTACGGATCGAGAAATATAAAGATATCATTGGACCCTCAAGGTTGCAGAATTGTTGGAGCAGTAATGCACAAAGAAAGGAAGCAGCTAGTGACTTGATGTCTCATCATCAACTAAGAGTTGGATCAAATTCGAATTCTCCTCTTTGTCATCACCTATCCATCAAAAATAGTGCCAAATATATGCATTAGTTTGAGTTTCCTTTATTTAAGTTCTATTTATGTAAAATAGTTGGAGAGATTTGTGAACCAATTTTGATATTTTTTCAAGATATTTGTAGTTTAGAATTTGTATAAATACTTCACTCTTGGAAGTATTTTGGGTGGATTCTACTACTTTGTCAGTAACATTGATATTTTTGGAATAAAAAGTTCTTTGAGAAATTTCTTTGTGGCTTCGTCGGATGATGATTTGAAGCTCAAGACTTTTTGCAGATTCATGTGTCGACTACAGCTCCAATAAGTCTTTTCTATCCTATGTTTTAGGTTCTATATCCGTTTATAATATCATTGTGTCCATTTCTCAATAATTGACATAAAAGAATAAATCGAATTTACTTAATTGTACTCTAATTTCATTTGTAATTATTCTTAATGTTTTCTTCTAAATTGGTTATAAGCAACAAATTCTTTAATTGCTCTTGCTTCGCTAATTTAAACATTTTGATTACTATAGTAAAGAATTCTTCACCGCTCTTTATTTGTAATCATTTCATTTCTTTTCTTTTGAACATGTTGAAAGATTCTTAAATCGCTTTTCATCCCTTCAAACCCATTCCATCCACTTTAAATTCTAAAAATTTGTTCTCTGCTGGCTATCTTGCCCCGCAAAGCCATCTTGTGTGTAGAATAGAAATCCAAGAAAGCCATCCTTTTGACTCCATAGCCCAATGGCCTCGAAAATATTCAACCTTGCTCTTAGTTGGCGAATTCCACCATTTTCAAACAAACTCTTGGACTTATAACTAGCCTAAAATTTTCTAAGAATAAAGTTAAATCATAAAGAGAGGCCCCTCTCTCGGATACAGATTGGCTATATTCTGTATCCGAAGGTTGGTTTGTGGTTACCTCTGTATACTTTCCTTTTCCACAACTTCAAGGAAAACCCTGAGTGATAACATAGTGGCGAATTGATACTGGGATTTGAACAATTTTATTGTTATTATTGCTTATTTTATAAACTATGTAATAGCAGCCCTGAAGTTAGCTAGTAGCCTTTGAAATTGCTTTTCTCCGCAATTGCAAAATTAAATAAATGCCGCTTTCAGCCTATCTCTCGTTTAGTTTATGACCTAAGCTTTGATTTCAAACATTTCATCAGCTTCTCTAGTTTAATAAGTCTTTAATAAAGTTTAAATCTCATATCTAAAGCCTCTTAAAGAAATCATAGAAGTTGTTTTGAAAATTCACAAAAAAACAAAATAATCATAAAATACTCAAAATTTGGTTTCCTAAAGAACTAACTTTTTTCTTCTAATTTTTTTTACGTGTGTTTAGATCTGATCTATGATGGTGGGACAAATGGATCGTACACACAAAGGTTAAAATCATCCACTCGGCGACTCCAAAATCAATTTCACTACTAAGACTCCACCGAGGAATGAACCCGAAGAACAATATGGAAAGATTAGGCTTTCAACCTTGGATTGTTATCCAAGACATTATGTTATTTATAAATTGATAGATTTTTCCAATGTATATTGTATTTTAGAGAAGATCTTAGAGTAGTTTTTAATTTATCTCTTTTGAAAATTGTAAATATAAAATCTCCATGCACATTTGAGCATCATTCTTCTAACTCTTTTGATATAATTTTCCAATCAAGACACCGTTGATCGAGATCCAGAGGTTCAAGTTTCGAGAAATTCCACAACCAAATAATCCATATTCCAAAGCATTAATAGTGATACTGATGACAGTGGTTTGTGGAAAATCTTTCATTTGATGAAATTTTAAATGAATTCAAGGATGAGTTGTCAAAACTTCAGTTTGATGAGGATTTTCTAAGAGCTTTTCTTTCTTCTTTTTAAATCAAGAAAATGTTCTCCTCAAGTTAAAAAATGGCTTCTTGATATAATTTATGAAAATTATGAGAATGAAATCAAACTTTTGCATTCTCAAATTCGATCATACAATTTCCGAAATCCTAAAGAATTCTTTGAAAATATTCCTTCTCCAAAGCAAGAGGAAATTGTACTATCTTTTGACTTGCATATTGAAGATGATTATTCTTTCAAACACAAGACCGAGGAAATAGTTTCAAGGATTAATATTCGTAATACAACTCGAGCAACTTGTCATTGAAGGCCTAGAAACACAAATCATACATTATGCTTTTAATGATCCTATAGCAAATTATATGGAGAATATTTTTACCTCAAATCTACAAACATGTTTTATCTATGAAGATCAAATATATCAACAATTGCCATTTCACATCTTATCATTGATTATAAAGGCACATGATCATAATATACTTCCAATTTTGAACATAAGAAATCAAGTTAACCATTTATTGTTACATCTACTTGATTGGCTTCATTGGCATTTATTTGTATTACCTGATTCAATAAGATTTTTTAGTAGATTAGAGTAGGTAAATGAGTGCTAATAAGCCATTTTAATTTTGAGCATGTTTTCAATTTTCGATTAGTTTTTCATTAAGTTGGTTTGAAAATTTTTGTGTGTTGTTTCGCTTTCAGATCAAATTTCAAAGGTTGTAGAAAAAGGACTATATTCAATTCAAGATTTTCAGCCAGCAAAGAAATGCATGTTTGAGATTGGACCAAGGCGTAAGATTTCCAATCTGGAAACAAAGTTTTGAGCTGATGGTAACCTCACTGAGTTGAAGCCCGAAGAGAAGGCCCTAAGCTCTTAAGGTTTCACTCATCATATATACAATAAAGCTACTACAAAAAGAAGATTTCATGGTTCGCTTAAAGGCATTTTGAGGCATCTCGACCTGCCGGTTCTTGACTTTTCTCCAGGAAAAGCCATCCCTAAGTGGAGCTAGTGTTAGACTCCTATACCAATAGGTGTCATTTTTTTCATGATTGTCTTATTGAACTATGCAATATGTTCAAACCTTTTCTTGTGCAAAGGTGTTCCATATTCTTAAAAAATCAAAAAATTTAAAAAATGTAAAGAGGGTATACCCTAAAAGAAAAATCAAAGGGTAAAAAGAATAAAATGGTCAAAAAAGTGAAAGAAATGAACCCCAAACAAAAATAGACCAGGAAAGTGTGCAAGTCTAAATGCCACTACTTTTTGCTCTGATGTAATAAACAAAATTGTGTGCAGCTTGTCAAACTTTTGCCACAATTCATGAAGAGTCAAACTGTTTAAACTTGACTCAGTCATTTTTCAATTTCATGCTGTAGAATAGAGAATAAATATCTGACCAAACAGTTTAATCTTGGCAGATAAGTAGATAGGTAGAGTAATAAAAGGTGCTCAACAGTTTAATCTGAGCCCTTGGATGTAATAAGTGTAGATTTAGATAGGTTTTCCATGTAAAAGAAAAAGAAGATTGATAAGGGTTTGCCAGTCTAAGTGCACCCTAATAAAGAAGAGAAAATGGTAGAGTAAGTAGGTAGGGTAGGTAGATGTTGTTGCAGAATTACATGTGATGAATGATGGTTCCAAATGTGTTCAATTTTACTTTCATCACAAGTGCAAAGGCAGATACTACATTGGAAAAGTTCACAGCAAAGCAAAGTCAAGATTATTAACTTCCCCTTCATTTTTCCCTAAACATTTCACTAATTTCCCTAAGCACTAAGGTATTTGAAGATTAAAGGGGCTCAAGGCATTTCCTTGACTTTTGGAGGGACCGGACCCTCGGCCCAATAATTGAAAAGACCTAAGTACTTGAAATCATCCATTATCACATTCATTCACCTCTCAAAATCTTTTCCTAAGTAAAATCCCATTTTACTTAGGAAAATCCTTCAATTTTTCATGAAAAGCCCTCAAAATTACTTTTTATTCTAAGTCTAAGTGATGAAAGTATAATAACGCCATTTACTTTTGAATCTTCACTTTCTTGGTTATATTTAAGTGTTTTGAGTTTACATTGTCCCTTGTCATATTAACTCTAATTTATCTATTAACTCCCTATGAAAATAACCTTTTCCTATTATATATAAATCCTTTGGTAATAATATTCCCAAAACCCATGTATTATAGCTATTTTTAGCCAAAAGTATTTTATTCCAACTTATTTAAATCAAAAACTCACAATATACCCCCTTTTGGCTAAAAAATATATCTTTAGTTCTATTCCCGCCTTCTATGGTAACTAAATCGCATTGATTTAATTACTATATAATAAAAATATATACGAAAAATCTCTTAAACATATATTTATATGTGTTTAAAAAACAAAAACAAACATTCCCCAACCATTTTTTCCGTATGTGATTAATTAACCCTCCAGGTTAATTAATAACCTCCCCGCCAATCAAACACCTCCCGAAATAATTAATTAACTGTTAATTACAACTGGCCCACGCCTGTTAAACCTCCATCAACTCCCTGTCCCGTCCACAGTGCGATCGCCTGCTCCAAGATCAACGACTTGCATCGATTCCGCTGGCCATCCCCCATCCGAAAGTTAACGCGCGAAATGAAAAGTGGTTTTCAAATAGTGTATGCCACGTGTCACTTGCTGTATCGATTCGCTACCATTCCACCCAAAACCACCCTCCTCTAAAAAGCAGTGCGGAAAAAATTGTAAACCATCTTCCCCCCTGTGACTCACCTCCAGTACATGCTGACGTCATTTTTTAAAAACCCCGCCACCCTGTTTGACTTTGCCAATAAAACAAAAGTTTGCATTGTTTTCATTATTTCATTCGCAGAGAACGACTACACCTCCATGCATAGAAATTCAAATATTCACTGCTGAAGTCCGTCAACCTTTGTCTCATCGAAGAAAATTGTAGTCAAGCTTCCAAGAAGCTCGTCCGCCATAACCAGTACCCGTTCAAATCACTGTTCAAACACCCTAGTGTTGCTCTCACTTGATTGTGCAGTAAAACCCTTTGTAACCAAACTGCGCCACCTGAAACCTCTGTTAACCAATTCGAGCATGGTTTACCTCCCAAAAATCATTCTAGATTCACTCCACAGACCTCTCAAAATCAAATGAAACATTTTCGACCTCCCCTACAAACCAATGCTTTCTTAACAATTTGTTTTGTTTTACAGGTGATCAGAAGACCACATCCTTGGATAAACAGTCTTAATACTAGTCATAAGACTTTTTTACTCCAAGAGTGTTATCAAATCTATTCAAACAGAGGTTAGAAAGCATAACAGCTAAAGAGTATCAGTGGTTAAAGTGTATCAGGTAAAAGTCAGAGTGAAAGTTAAAATGAAGTTACAGAGCAGTCAAAGGTAAATAGTAAAAGTAAATACAAAAGGCAGTAAAATGGTAAAAAGAGATGAGAATACTTTCACCAATAGTGAATTCTGTCTAAATTGAAAGTAAAACAGTTAAAAGAGCAAAAAAGTAAAAAGATGGAAAAACATAACAAGAAGGAACATTTTTGCGGAAATTTCATGTTTAAGTCATTGTTTTGCAGAAACTATTGTGACCAATCCAAGATTAATTTTGCAAAACTGAGGGAGGTTTATGTTCATAAGATTCCCATCCACAAAAACCTCTCTCACTTTTCTAACAGCTATTATGGTTTTGGAAATATTAAACAATGTTGGAAAGCACTTTTTGCAGAAAATTCCTGTTAAGTCATCATTTTGCAGAGAATATTGTGGCCAATTAGAAATACATTTTACAAAACTGAAGGAGGTTTTTGTTCCTAAGAGACCCATCTACAAAAACCTATCTCAGTTTTTCCACAGTGATTTCATGCTGAGAGATACATGCACATCTTTAGAGGCTATTTTTCAGACTCTGTAAAACTTTGTTTTACACATCTTTTTGCAGAGCCTATTGTGAACAGCTGGAGAGGAATTTTAGGAAAGTGAAAGATTTTTATCTCAAAAGAATATTTATATACAATAACCTCTTTCACTTTTTACATATCTATTACGGATTGAGAAATAAAAAGATATCATTGGACCCCAATTTTGCAGAATTGTTGGAGCAGAATGCACAAAGAAAGGAAGCAGTTAGTGACTTGGATGCCTCATCATCAACTAAGAGTTGGATCAAATTCGAATTCTCCTCTTTGTCATCACCTATCCATACAAAATAGTTCCAAATAGATGCATTAGTTTGAGTGTCCTTTACTTAAGTTCTATTTATGTAAAATAGTTGGAGAGATTTGTGAACCAATTTTGATATTTTTTTTCAAGATATTTTAGTTTAGAATTTGTATAAATACTTCACTCTTGGAAGTATTTTGGGTGGATTCTACTACTTCACTGTGACATTGATGTTTTTGGAATAAAAGCGTTTTGGAGAAATTTATTTGTGGCTTACTGGATGACAATTTGAAGCTCAGGACTTTTTGCAGGATTCATGTGTCGGACTGCAGTTCAATAAGTCTTTCTATCCTATGTTTTAAGTTTTATATCTGTCTATAATATCATTGTGTCCATTTCTGAATACTTGACATAAAAGAATAACTCAGAATTTACTTAATTGTACTCTGAGTTCAGTTGTGATTATTCTAAATGTTTTCCTCTAAATTAGTTATAAGCAACGAATTCTTAATTGCTCTTGCTTCTCTAATTTAAGCATATTGATTACTATAGTAAAGAATTCTTCACTGCTTTTTATTTGTAATCATTCCATTTCTTTCTTTTGAACATGTTGAAAGATTCTTGAGTGCCTTTCATCCCTTCAAAACCCATTCCATCCACTTTAAATTCTAAAAATTGTTCTCTGTTTGGCTATCTTGCCCTGCAAAGCCATCTTGTGTGTAGAATAGAAATCCAGTAAAGCCATCCTTTGACTCCATAGCCCAATGGCCTAAAAATATTCAACCTTGCCCTTAGTTGGCGAATTCCACCATTTTCAAACAAACTCTTGGAATTATAACTAGCCTAAAACTTTCTAAGAACAAAGATAAATTATAAAGAGAGAGCCCTCTCTGGATGCAGATTGGCTAGATTCTGCATCTGAAGGTTGGTTTGTGGTTACCTCGGGTATACTTTCCTTTTCCACAACCTTCAAGGAAAACCTCGTGATAACAGAATCCATTGGTATAATTTCTACACAAGTTACAACCCCCTGGAAGTTTGGCTTCAAAGTAACTCCAACTAGGCCCATAAACTCTTAGTGTTACATCTCCTGTTAGGGTTTTGGTTTTTTAGGGTTTTCTCTTATTGTTCAATAATAAAAATTCCCTTGAGCCTCATCATAAAATATTTTAGAGGAATGTAACTGCCACTATCTTCTTATAGATAATCTACCATCCCCCCAAGCACATTTATTTTCCATTCTATATGTAAGCATTTTTTGGTATTTGATATTAATGAAATGAATTTTTATTCCTACCGCATCTCTACGTTTATGTTTATTTTTTTTATTTTAGTGTGTTCCCGCATAAGTCTCGGATCACATGTCATGATAGGATAGTGATTTGTAGATATTGTTGCTTATTGCCATGTCTTATCTATTTATTAATTTCTAATATTTTTTTAGCCCTTGATTTACATTTATTGATGAAAATTTCTATTGCAATTAAACCAAATGTATGTCCGATCTCCAGTTTCAAACTCAACCACGTTGTTGTCACACAATTTAAGTCCGAGAATGGCCATCCGATGAAGTCTCAATAACCACACTCGCCTCTCATGATCGCTACTATAAATATTAAGTTCGAGTGTCCCATATTCATGAGAAAGTTGGCTCTTGTACTTTTGCTCCACCCGACCGTGTCTTGGAAATACCCTTGTTTATTGCAAAAACATCCTAATGTTGTTTACCTGTCCCCTAACGTACCAAGGAAAATCGATGATATCTGAGAGGAATGGAAAGCACTACAAAGTTGGAGAGAGTACAAAATACTAGGATGATTTAAAGGATAAGATTGAAGAATGTAACAAGTCATCAAACAACTAAAATTTGTCCCAAACAAAGCAAGCTGATAATGTGAAACCTTCTTCCGTACCAGCAAGCAAGACTACATTCATGTGAGAGCAAGAAGAGGCCAAGTCAATCGATAGGCATAGCCTAGCGGAGAGGGTATTGTTCCTCTTTTAATGAAATGTTTGATCTAAATTTTTCCCCGTCGAAGATTAACCATTTTAACCTTGCCAACAAGGCGGAATTAACTCGATCGTAAGTCCCAATCTAGACCCTCGAGCTCATTTGGAATGACTAATCGCGACGGGTTTTAAGGACTGTTATAAGGATTAGGGGAATAATAAGTTATCGGTTGAGGGATTAGCGATTAGGGGGCTTAGGGGGTTTGGGGTTAGGGGAATAATGAGTTAGTGGTTAAGGGGTTAAGAATTGGGGGCTTAGGGGTTAGGGGATTTAGGTGCATTTAGGGGTTAAGGGAATAATGAGTTAGTGGTTAAGGGATTAGGGATTGGTGTTAGGGGAATAATGAGTTAATGGTTAAGGGGTTAGGGGGAAAAAGAGAGAGGGGTGGAGAAGGGTAAGAGAGGGAGAAATTGACACAAAGATGGAAGGGGGGTAGAAAGAAGAGAGAGGGAGGGATATAGTGAGAGGATTGGAGGGTAGAGAGAGAGAGAGATTGGGAAAGAGAGAGGGAGGTAGGAGAGAAAGGGAGAGAGAATACGAGACGAGAGATAGGACTTAAGAGAGAGGAACCAGGTATCATAGAAGAAATAATATGTGACCAAATTACTCTATAGTGAGATGGGAGATAGGGGCACACTACCTACCTAACTAAATATATAAACCAAATGTGGTGTAATTGCCTGTAATAGTGGTCGGTTATATGAGGAGAGGATTTTACGAGGAGGCATTGGATTTTTAATGTGATATGCAAAAAACAAGTACCAAACCTAACCATTTCACATTCACCAATGTTCTATTTGCATGTGATAATTTGGTAAATTTGGAACATGGAAAAGGATTCTTATTTTGTTATCACCTCCCATGAGGACTCACCAATTGTGAGAACACAACGCTTATTGTTTCATCTTCTAAATCATGATCACTTCCACCAACACCTCATCCAATAAAGCTAGTATAAAAAGTATCAAGCTCTCGGCAGCCAAAAGGAACATAATGCATGCATCCTCAATCTCTTCTACATACTTGTAGCTCTCCTCGCAAACCAAAGCCACTATTTTTGTGTGTTCACTTTGCCCTAAATCTTGTGCAAACATCCCGAGGTAAGGAAATGTTGCACCAAGGTATGGATCCACTATGTGTCATATCCACTGAAGGATAACATGTTCCAAACAATAGGTAAATTCTCACAATTATCCCTCTGTGCGATGTTGAGAACTCAAAAATGCTACATGCTCATTAATGAAATATATAAATTGAGAGCTTTTGTACAAGACTTGAAGTCATACTGAACTTGGACCAAAAGGCTTAGGATCCGGGTAGCACAAAGGAACATCTCGCAATATGATTTGTACTATTCTCATCTAGATCATTTTGCATGGATATCTCCTAGAGTTGAAATGGATATTCTAGGTTCCACAGTAACATCTCCCATGCAAAGCTTGTCTGAAGCCCATCTCTTCCAAGAACTTTTCGGTAGTCTCCCTTAAAATTTTCAAAGGACCGAGAGTTGATGGTCCCAACAAGGTGAGGGTCAATGATTTCTTCAAGCTTCCCATTTTTCTACCAATGCATTTACCATTCTTCTATATTGAATTTTTCTCTAGGAAAAACAAGATTAAGAGTTTCTTGCACACAAGAACTCCAAGAACACTTATTCCAAAAGAATACACATCGATTTATCTATCGCTTGCTACCTCGAAGTATTTAGGATCAAGGTACCCAAAGGCCAAAACTACCTTTGGATCCATTCTTTGAAACTCCAAAGTGCGCCACCTTTTCCCGCGATCTCGTTTTCATGGAGATATTTGACATTTAGATAAGTGCAGAGATTCAAAACAATTGAATTAGATTGCATTGACCATATATTGGAGCTTCGTTGGTATCTCACTAGTCAAACAATTTGCCAACAAGTCGAGGGAGTCTAAATTGGTGAAGTTGAAAATGAAAGGCAAGATTGTTCTGCCGAGGAAAAATCCCATGATGCTAAGCTTGAAAACCCTCTCATTATTGCAGCTTCATTCCTTCGAGCTCTGATATGGTGATGTTGCGGGGGGTTTTTTATCTTGTCTCCAATCCACAATCACACCTTCGAGCTCTAAGATGGTGACATTGTAGGGGTTTTTATCTTGTCTCTGTGTCCACTACGTGAGCTTGGGTAAATAAACCCTGGTACCATGTCGGGTTAAGGGACATTATGAGTATTCAACACATAAATATCGATAGATAAATGTAATTATGGAGAAATTTTCTATCATACATATTTGGTTTCCTCCGTCAATGTACCAGAAAGTCGCCGATCCTCCAAAAGGATCCTTCTTCCCATTCTTTCCTCCAAAACCAGGTTTTATTAGTGCTCGCCATATATGCTAATAAACCCCTTCACCATCTCCCCCATCGTAAAAATCCGAGCCGTTAAACGAAAATGTGAAGGTCAAGCTCTCCATCATTGAAGGTTATATGATGAGAGTCTTCTAGAAGACAACCGTGTAGCCGCAAAGACAAGTTGATAAATCAATTTGAAATGAAGGTACACCAAATTGTGATAGTCGCTCAAAATCAAGACTACATTTGAATACTCCTTACTTTCAATCCATATGAAGGAGGAAGAAGAACGTGCACCATATCTCAAGAAGAATCAAATATAGTATCAACAAGAATGGATTGACATTTCCATGTCATCAATGTCTTGTCATATCTTGTCAAAGTGTTAGGTAATAATTGGCCACATCATTTGTGGATTATTTGATTTCAATATATATGAAATGTAGTGTAAAGTGGAAGTTCAAGAGCCATGTATAGAATGTGAAATGTCATGAGGGAGTCGAAAGGTCATAAAGAAGTCAAACAATCATAAGGGTAGTCCAAGAGTAATAAGGGAGGTGAATTTTCATCCCATTTGTTATATATGCACCCTCATAGCTCTTGAAAATTAATTTTCACCTTGGCTCCTCCTACCATGCATTAGAGAATAAATTTTTTTCTTTTGGAGGTGCAAGTGGTTACTCTAGTGCTCCACTATTGGAGCTAGTGGCATTCATTATCTTGATGTATCTTGGAAATTTTTCTTAGTTTAGAACCTTGCTGAGCCAAAAAAAATTCATGCATAGGTCGTAAATATTGTAATACTATTCTTTGAATGTTTATAATGTATGTTTTTTTCATCTATAATAAGGAAATTGAGCTATTTCGACAGCTTTGGTACTTATCTTGTTGAAGGTGTGTTGTATGTGTTCTAACAATTGTTGCTTCTATGTGAACTATTTCACTAGTTTTTCAATGATTAATTCATTTTTACATGCTCATGCATCCTCTCAAGATTAATACTATTACTTTTCTTTTGAAGGATCACTTTTCTCCCCCTTTCGGTATAATAACCTTTATACATTTTGCAGTTGAAAATTCTAGAAGGCATACTCACTGGTTCATCTAAAAGTACATGTATATTATGCTCTTCTATTGACCATCATAGCCAAGATAAATATCTAATAACATATGGCATCCAAGACTTATTTCCAGAAGGGATCCCACACCAAATGGTGCGATGTATGATTGGGAATTTTCATCGAGGAGGCCCCCTTGGTTGAAAAATTTCCAACGCCGTTAACAAAAACTTATCTGAAAAGGAGAAATCACTACAAAAATTATCTAGCAATGCCTCCCAATTAGTTGTCTTCCTTTTCATTTCATTTTTTTGGTACTGGGCTTGTGGAAATTCCCTCAATGTGTGAATGAACCTATGCACCCGTAATTCCATAGGAAGTCCAAAATTTATCCATGTTGCACTAAAATTCTAAACATGCTTCTAATGGATATTATAACCCTCATAAATATGAATATCTTGTGAGTTATTCTAGAGAATAGTAAATCAACATAACATACTAGACCTAACTAATTCTTAGGGATAAAACTGGTCACGATGAGCTCCCCACCATCTCGCATGGGTTTCTTGTAGAGAAATTTACATCAAAAGAATATTTTATGTTTTTTTAATGTTTGAATCATCTTATTTAACAAAATTGACAACAAATCTGATTCCATTGAAAGTAGGATAATCTCTTACCTCAATACATATCCATCAAACATAGTGAACATCGACATACTATCTAGAGTGTAGCTTGTGATCTCCTTGCTTCAAATCACCCAATGAAACATCTGATCCAACTTTTATATGTTGGATTCTCCTCTAGCTAAGAGAACCATCAAATATAGGATTTACATAGTCCTCTCCATTGTGGTCCAGTGATTTGCTAGATTGGCATACCAAATGACAAGGCAACATGGAACCAGTCTTTAGAGTTCTAGGACCTAGCCTTCCTAGACTCAGAAAGGTATCTCTCAGGTTATTTGCAAAGGATATGTGCTTGTTTGCTTTTAAAGGTTGATTTTAGGCTAGTTATTAGTTACAAGGTTTGATTGATTTGTTTGGTTGGGTATGATGATCAAAGAGCATATATAGAATGAGGAAATATCTAATTCATTGGGAAATGGAGTCAAATGGAAGTCATGATAAGTTCATAAAAGGATCAGGGAGTATCATAGGGAAAATCTAACTTGGCCGGTGGATCTTCAAAAATTTTAGGATAATGAGATGAACATTAAGGGTAATAATGAAAAGTAAGACAAAGGGAAATTAATAATCCTTTGTCATGTACTTTAAACAAGAGAAATATTTCAAGGTATTTGTTTTGAAGAAAACCAAAGAACAGGGCTAACCATAGACTTCTTTGGACAAAATTTTAATTAGCAAACCTTTTAGACAACAATCCAGCAATCAAAAGACTACTTTCAGATACATAAAACATATAATATAACATTGAGAGCAACCTAAAATTAGAAAGAAATAATCTAATTTTATTTTGACTAACTCTTTAGGGATCTTTGAAGAAACCTTTTGAGGCAGTCCGGAGGACAGGGTGCACCATAGACTTCCCTATTTTAGACTCTAGTAGGCATACTTTGTTGTGAAACCAGCGCCAAAAATAGAAGAAAAGAGATATCAATGCCTTAGAAATAAGCCACTTCAAGGGGGAAACCTCCAATACATTACATGAATGAACAATTCTTGGATGATACAAATTACAAAACTTCCTTTCTATATATAGGAGTCCATGGGGCCACAATGTAATCCTAGCCTACCTAAAAATAATAATTTAAGGGCACAATAATAACAATAGGGGGGTTACAGGGGTACTATAATAACAATAAGGGGGTTACACTAAGAACAATAAGGGACTATGCTAGTAATATAGGGACTTGACATGCCCCTCTCCTTCAAAAAAGTGTTGCCATCAACACTTGAGAAGATCTGGGTGCTTCTGTATAAAATTCTCATCCTCCCATGTAGAATCTTTAGTGGGTAAGTTCTTCAACTTGATGAGATACTCTGAAATTGATCAATTTCACAGATGTCGAGTTCTTATTTCCGTAACCGCTTCAGGTTCCAATATGATTTTTCCTTCCTCATAAAGTTCTAGAAATATTGTTTGAAATAGAATATTTTCACCTATAACCCTCTTTAAGCATGAAACATGGAAAACTGGATGCACTCGTGAAGAAGACAGAAGCTCCAATTTGTATGCCATAGTATCAATCTTTTGCAACACCTTGTAAGGACCATAATACTTTGCCGATAATTTATTATCCTTCTTAGCTTGCTTGAGGGACATTTGTTTGTATGGTTGTAGTCATAAAAATACCCAGTCTCCTACATCAAAACTTCTCTGGCTGCAATGTTGATCTTCTTGTTGTTTCATTTGATTTTGTGCAAAATTTAGGTTATCCTTTAAGAGCTAGAGAACTTCTTGTTGATGCTCGATGTGATCTTCCACTACTTGAACCTTCGAATTTTCTCTTAAAGATGATGTGATATATGGTGGATGATATCCATAAAGTACCATATATTGAGTCATTTTTGCTTTATTATGGAAGGAAGTGTTATACCACCATTCAGGAAGAGGTAACCACTTGACCCATTGTGTTTATTTATCAGATATAGAACAATGAATATATCCTTCCAAACATGTATTTACTATCTCGGTTTTACCATCAGATTGAGGATGATAAGATGAGCTATGAACTAATTGAGTACCCAAACAAGAAAATAACTTCGTCCAAAAATTTCCAGTAAAAATGGGATCTTTGTTGCTCACAATAACCCTTGGGTTTCCATGTATCTTTTGAATCATGTCCATAAATGTAGTACCAACTGTACTTGCTTTAGATTGATGAGATAATGCACAAAAGTGTGCATACTTGGTAAGTCTATCAACTACCACCATGATCAAACTCTTTCCTTCAGACTTAGTTAAACTTGTGATAAAATCCATTTAAATCTCCTCCCAATGTTGAATTGGAATGGCTAAAGGTTGTAGAAGACCTGGGGTCTTAATTGTCTTAACTTTATTCTACTGGCGAATCAAACATTCCACCACAAACTTTTGAATATCAGATTTAAGGCCATCCCAAAAAAATTATTTCTTCACCCTGTGGTAAGTTTTTAAAAATCATGAGTGTCCTCCTAAAGGAGAAGTGTGCAGTTCCAAAAGAATCTTTTGTTTTGGTTGGGAATTATTACAAATATATAAGCAATATTTGTACCATAAGGAATCATTTTTCCAACTAAATGTATTAGATGTACTAGGATCTTGCTACAACTTTTGAATGAGTGTCCACACTTCGTTGTCCTTCTTCCATTCATCCCTTGCTTCAGTTATCCAATCTAGCTGGCTATAGAAATGGCACAAAGCAATGCTTCCACCTCTTCATTCTTTCTTGAGAGTGAATCTGCAACAACATTTAGCTTCCCTTTTTTGTAGATTATTTCAAAGTCATAACCCAACATATTTGTGACCCATTTTTTCTATTGTTCTGAAGATAGTCTTTGTTCCAAAAAAATTTTAAGACTATCATGATCAGTTTTTACCTTGAAGTGTATTCCCATTAGGTAAGTTCGCCATTTCTTTAGTGAATGCAGTATTGCTAACATTTCCTTCTCATAAATAGCTTTCTGTAAATACTTTTGTTTGATTGGACAACTTTCAAAAGCAATGGGTCTTCTTTCTCGCATTAAAACATCACCAATTCCATTTCCTGAGGCATCACATTCCACAATAAAGGTTTTTGTGAAGTCTAGCGTAGCTAAGACCGGTGCTAGGCACATTGACTCTTTAAGATGTTCAAAGGCCTTAGTTTCTTCAGAGTCCATGAAAATGCATCTTTCTTCAATAATGTTGTTAGAGGTGTTGCTATTCTCCCATAATTCTTAACAAACTTGCGATAATACCCTGTTAACTCGAGAAATCCTCACAACTTCTTTATGGTTGTGGGGACTTTCCTTTATTTATTGGCTTTAATTTTGTTACGGTCTACCTTAACACCCTTGTGAGATACAATATGACCCAGATATTCCACCTCTTGTACTCCAAAGAAAAATTTGGATATTTTTTCATACAATTGTTTCTCTTGCAATAGTTTGAGCACCCTGTCAACATGTTGAACATGATCCTTCCAAGACCTGCTGTAGATTAGTACATCATCAAAAAATACTAGCACAAATTTTCTAAGGAAGGGTTTTAAAATGGAATTCATCAACCCTTGAAATGTAGAAGGTGCATTGGTAAGGCCAAAAGGCATGACCAAAAATTCATAATGACCCTCATGAGTTGGAAATGCTATTTTCGGAATAACTTCAGTCTTCATTCTAATTTGATGATATCCTGGACAAAGATCCAACTTGGTAAAATAAATTGCTGCATGTAATTCATCCAATAATTCATCAATCATAGGAATTGGATATTTATCTTTAATGGTGAGCTTATTGAGCTCCCTATAATCCGGACACATGCACCATGATCCATCCTTCTTGTGTACCAATACTACAGGAGTAGAGAAAGAACTTTGACTAGGTTGAATTATACCAGCCTCTAACATTTCTACAATCATACGTTCAATTTCGCTCTTTTGGACATAAGCATATCTATAAGGCCTGATGTTTGGAGGAACACTTTGTGGAATAAAATGAATAAAATGATCATGATCACGAATAGGTGGGAGTCCTTTGGGAGTTTCAAAAACCTTGGAATGATTTTCCAAGACTTTTTGGAGATCTGCAGAAATAGATGATTTTGATGTTGGAACTTCTAGTGAGCATAATTGTGCAATTAAGCCTCGTTGTTCTTTCTTTAGAAGATTTTTCATGAAATTAGAGCTTATTATCTTTTCTGGCTTCCTTGAAATACCCCGTAATTCGACTTCCTTTCCTTCTGAAACAAAATTCAAGAAAATTTCTTGAAAATTAAAAGCTATCGTCCCCAAAGATTGTAACAATTGTACTCCTAGTACAATATCAACACCTCCCATAGGAATGAAAAGAATTGTACTATTCAATACATATTCGCCAATGGTTAGCTTTATATTATGGCATTTTCAAGAGAAATTTATAGTTCCTCCATTTCCAACCATCACTTGACATTCTGGTGCTAGGTATAGGAAACAATTCAATTCCTTGGCTACCTTACAATGAATAAAATTATGGGTACTACCTGAATCAATCAACACTATTACCTTTTTCTTCTTGATATGTCCTTCTATCTTGAGAGTCCAAGGAGTGGTAATTCCTGCCAATGCATTACACGATATGGTCAGACTCATTTCTTCCTCTTATAGGGTTGGTTTCTAGTGTATATCCTCTTCTTGTTCATTTTCTTCTTCCTCTTCATAATATATGTAAAATAATTTCTTCTTAGCACACTTATGACCTTTAGTGTATTTGCTATCGCAACTGTAGCAAAGCCCTTTTGATATTTTTTCTTCCAATTTTTGTGGTGTCAACCTTATAGGTTGTGGAAATCTAGGAATAGCAACACTTCCCTCTTTATAGAAGTGAGTGGTAGGCTTCCTTGTCGCCATAATTTTTCATTCAATTTTTCTTGCCAACCTGAATGCCTTCTCCAATGAATCAAGTTCCAAAAAGCGAACTTCATGTTGGATGTTATCCTTTAAAGTACCTATGAAGAGATAAATCATGTGTTCCTCTAGAATATCAGTTACCCTTATATTCAATTTTTGGAAGTCCTCAATGTGCTCCCCCACTAAACCCTTTTGTTTTAGATTTATCAATTGGCTAAAGAAGGTGTTGCTCTTTGTATCCTCATAATGTGCTATCATTTCCTCCGTAAAAATTGATCAAGTGACAATTTTTTTACGAGAGCAAAGCCATCGATACCATACAAATGTATTTTGTTCTAAATGTAAAGTTGCAATGCGTACCTTTTGTGTGTTTTGCACATTATGGAGATCAAAATATTGCTCCATCTGTAGTATCCATGTTACAGGATCCTTTCCATCAAACTTCCTCATATCCATTTTGGGAATATGGTGGTTCTTCCCGCCAACATTAGTGTTTATGAGATCATGATTAACATTTATTTTGTTCTCATCATGAGTTTCCTCTACTATCTTTTCACCATTAGGAAACATTTCTTGTATCAACTTTGTCAAACCTTCCATGTCTTCTTTTAGATCATTCTTCATGTTTTCCATTTTTTCATCGATCTTAACTTCCATGTCATCCATCTTAGATTCCATGCCAGCTTCCATGCCATCTATCTTAGCTTCCATGCCATTCTTCAAACCATCCATCTTAGATTCCATGCCTTTCTTCAAACCATCCATCTTAGTTTCCACGCCTTTCTTCAAAACTTCCATGTCATTTTTTTTTGCTCTTTGCGAGAGCGAAATTTGTTGCACTTGCTCTTGTAATTTTGATATGTCATGTTGCCATTCTTCGTCTTCATGAGTCATAGTAGAGCCTTCTAAAGGCTTAATGGGTGTTGAATTCTTTTTAGGGGCCATTTTAGAAACCAATACTGATATATATTCTACAATATGCCCTTTGAATCAATTCAACTTGATTCTTCAAACAAAAAAATTATGAAATTGGAAAAATACACCTTTTACTTGCTTTTGAGGGAGCTTTATAATATTGAAATTGATTATCTCAATAATTATGGATCATATCTGAAGTCGATCCTGTAGTAGCCCTCTGCCGCTTTCAAATGTCTTGATCGACCTAATTTGGATTACGAAGCGAACTTGTACGAATTTCCATGTAATATTCTCAATTAGCCTCAAGCTAATTGGAAATATTAAATTTTTCTCTACTTTTCTTTTTCATGAATAAATGTAAAAGGGAGGAACATAAAAAGCTCCTAAAATCAATAAATAAATCAATGCCCCATGTGAACAAGGATAAATCTGGGCTACTTCAATAAAACACCCTTATGTGTCAAAGGGGTTGAGACTTTTGACTAGTCAATAGGACCAAATCAACACCCTTTGTCTAGATTCAATGAACCTCCTATATGCACTAGCGTAATTTCAGATGTAGGCCACACATGTGAAAGTAGCTAAATCATTGAGATGGTTTAGGGTTTTGTAAGATCTCATTCTTAGCAAAGAAGAGAGGAGGACAAAAAGAGAAGGGTTGTTGAAGACCATATTATTTCTAAAGAATATGTCCATTTTCAGAAATTTCTCATTCTCTTCGTGCTGTTTAGCAGAATAGTGATGTTTAGCGCAAGGATCTCATATAGGAATCCTTCTCCTTCCTTGATAGCTCTTGGAAGAGACCTACTTCTTGACCATTATCAGGCATAAGGCCAAGCTTCTACTTCAGGCTAAAAAACTTAGACCGTGTTGAGGGTTTGGTTGTCTTTGTAACTGCTGCATATGGAGGCTAGATCCCTCGAGATCTAACCCAATCTAGTGCCTTTTTAGTCGGTGAGGCTTCTATACCATTGGCAAGAGTGTTCTGGATCATTTGAGCTTGAGATCTACATCTTGGCATCGAGGCCAAACTATTCATCAAGCCTACGAGCGCGGTCGCTCTTCCGATACCCGTTGTATCACAGAAGAAAGTTGCGAGGGTGTTTTGGCTAAAGTTTGAGGAGCGATCTCTAGTGTTGGGGAGTTTCGCCTTCTCGTGTGATCCACGGATTTCTATTCTTATCCATGTCATATTCATATCCGATCTCGAATACTCTCCGTATATTCTTTAGAGAAATTCTAAATAGATGCATATGGACACGCATAGAATCTTAGATCTACTCCATGTGCTTCGGGAGATTTGTTGAAATCCCCAAGGGGAATGTAAAGTGCAGAGAAATTATAGTGTATGGATCTATCATATATCTAAGTTGTAATCTCATGCGTAGTACAATCAATAAAATGATGTTTTTCAAAGCCTTTACGAGTGAATTCTATGTGTTGCAACACCTCATTCTTGAGGTTTCTTCATCAAAGTCTTCCATTTTTTCTTCATGTTCTGAGCAATAAAACTCCGGATACGATGTTTGCATCATATTTGATCGAAATCCTCTTTAAAATACGCTTGTGCATGCTTCGAAAATTTTTGTTTAGTCAAGTCATGGGATTTCGGTGTTTTTAAGCCATCACTTTGGGACCGAGGAGGATCATGTTTAACTAAGAAAAAGTGATTTTTTTCATGGGATATTTTATGGTGTATAGTCCAAAATTACATATTATGAGGGATCCCGGCGTTTTTGTTTCCTATTATCACGCAAATATCTCGAAACTAACGTTTTACGGAATAACATAATTGCTTTTCCCACTTTTGGTGATATAATGGATCATAATTCTTTTTGCTATACATGTGTCGAGTGGCTATGTGTTTCAAACAAATTTTATTAGTTTTTTTCTCATTTTTATTCCATTTTTTGCTTATGTATTGATGCATTCCCCTTTTTTGGATATTATTAAAGTGGTATCGGAGCAACTTTCTTGGCGAGCATGTGCTTTCTTTGAAAGAGCCAATATGTCTTTTCATGAAAATAAGAGATTGAAGAAGAAGTATGATTACACTAAAGATACAAAAATAAAAAGGGTAAAACCCTTTTTTTGGAAGAATGAAAGGGGAAAGAGTTCTCAAAGCTACTGTTCCAAACTTTCAGTATGAGCTTAAAGGAGAAATCAAAGAAATGAAGAGGGGGAAGACATGAAGGTCCCTCAAAAATATCTTTTCTGCATGAAGAAAGCAGTTCTTCATCTTATATGTGCAAGAACTCCCGCCTACAAAATCAGATCCACAATGTTATTCTATGCCCAATTCTTACAAGAGAGATGAAGGAAGAAAGATGCACCAAAGGAGGAGACTTTGAGTGATTATCTTAGGAGTGTGAATCTAAATCTTGGAAAATCAAGGAGCACTTGAGCTTCCAAGAGTTACTGCCGGCTCAAGGAGGAAAGTATATCCAACACAGTACAATAGAAGGAAGAAGGAGTAGATTATTTCTACCGAGTACAGATGGATCCTCCACATGCACAACCAAAGCATGGATAGATGGGCTAGAATCTATTTGGATCTACATCAAGTTTCGAGAAAGGAAGTCATTAAGGTAGCAACAATGCATCTTAAAGGTAAAGCTTATGCTTGGTGGTTGTTTGAATCCTTTTCATTGAAGAACTAAAAAAATCTTTGATTGAGCTAGAAAAGCATGATCATGCAAAACCCTGCGATGATTTGGAAAGATTCTATGTTGTGACACTCCACTTCATATTTCCGTTGAAGGGGATAAAAAATTTTGTAATACCTTTTCAAGGGCAAGATCCCCAATTACATGAGGGAGATTTATTCTCAAAAGGAAAACATGGAGATTCCTCTTTCAAAGGAAGACCAAAATCTAAGGTCTCTCATTGATAATGAGGCATTCTCAAATATTGATGAGAAGGAAAGAGCAAAAGGGCGGTAACAATGTTGTTACTTGCGAAGAAGACCCATCATCACATGGGAATGAACATGAAGTTATTGTTTCAAGGAAAGAGATTTTTTCACCTTTGCAAATGATTCCCAAGGAGCATTACGTGACAGCATTGTTAGGCGGTGATACCTTGCTTAAAGAAAGAGGAGGAAGGATGGATCAACATCCAATGATGAGGAGCATGCACCCTTGTTTATTTCAAGGTGTTTCCATTCATGAGAAGGAGACCAAACTATGTAGCAAGGAAAGGGACACATCAGTCCAACCATTCATACATTTTACTTCAGATTTTGATGTCTCTTTACATGGAGGCATTCCACAGGGAGACCCTCCAGTGGGAAGAATAATAAAGTGTTCTCTCAACCTTGTGTAGCGATGACATATTTGGCTACCACGAAAGTGCTGAGATCTATTCATGGATTCCAAGGAGGGTTGAACAAATTTTCTAAAATTGATTTTTCTATTCCTCACTCATCTCTTTGCTATTTGAAAAAGAAGAATTCGGAGATCTATGATGACATTAGAGTGATGTCAAATGGCCACTCCATAGATTTGGGGCATAAAATGATATCTCTACATACAAAGAATATTTATGAAGAAGACGAAAGAGGGGGCCAACACTCTTATGTGCCTAGGCCAAACTATGGAAGTTTTGGAAAAGAGAAACCTTTCAAAGAAGGTTGATCTTCCTATTCTTCAATCTTGTCTTGCACAAGATCGAGTGCTAGAAGACTGACAAAGATGGAGTAAATTTACTCCCACACATGAATTTGGGATTAACTATTTCAAAGAGGAGGACCATGATATGATAGAAGCTTGAATCAGATTTCTCAAGTGTTGTCATGGTTGGGGAGATTGGATCCATATTGGAAATCACAACTATCGGTGGAATATTCCAAGGATCTTCACACATGCATGATTCTTGATGACCAGTTACTAGATGAGGGCTATTTAGTCCAAGATGGGAGTCATCTATGATCATGTTATGATCTTCTTATCTAGAGCCTCCAAGCTCAAGGAGAAGTTACTACAAGGAGCCTATGAAGAGTTCTCCTTTCGAAACGCCATATTCTATGAAGCTCAACAACATCATCTTGAGGAGCTATTATTGGGAGGGCTTTGAAAAATAACTATATCGGCATTGTCAAAGATGCATGAACCTTGTGGATTTGGAGAGCTGACAAAAAACTCTAAGATAGAGTTATTTCGAAGCCAAATCTTCCTACCTTGGAAGGAGGAGAAAGATCCACACGTCACTCCACTTGTATAAGGAGAACTACTAGTGAAGAGCATACTTATGTAAATCATGTTTTACTTTATGATTGTATGCATTATTTTACTATGTATATGACGAGCCATGACTCCTAAGATAGAGTGTCTAGAAATCCACTAGCTATCGATCATGAAAAAGAAGTATTAGCATGGAATACTCACAATATGCCTAGGGAATAACGTAAGTAAGATCTCCTTAAAATCATTGGGAATTATCTATAGGGATCTCTGTGGGGATTTATGACTTGGGAGGAATATCTCTGTGTCACCCTAAAATCTATGGATCTTCCTATGTTTTTGATGGATAAATTTTATTCTTCATGGAGAGAAGAATATTTATTGAAAATTCAATATGACGATTAGATTTTATCCTCGAAATAAGGGTCTTTCTTTTCCAAAGCTGAATTTTGATCTAGTGAAGGTATCTAATGGATAGACATACTAGATATACCAAGAAGAATATAGAAATAATCTCAAAAAGAGATTTCCATAAGGCCTTACCCTTCTTTGAACGGTAAGGCCTTATCGATTTTCACTTTTCACATGTATACTATTTCCCACAATAAGTGCATTTCCCCCTACTATAGGGATGACCCTAATCTGGGAATATGAACCATAGAAAAATATACCCGATAGACCAATCATGATAATACCGATTCATAGTACCTATCAACCAAAGAGGGATCCTTCCGATCGGTATCGGCCATTTATCTTGCTCCCTTTCACATTTTATTAAATGGGCATACTCGAGACATAAACGGTCATAGCATAGATAATTATGAATAGAAAGTTGGATACGCATTCGATCTCACACGAATCGCTCCATCTATCCTCCTAAGGATAAGTTCGGGTTCCAAACCCTGGTTGAATAAACAGGAGGAGTATGCCATGCTAATGTGCCTTGGATGATCCACACCTCGTCGGTCTTTCGATGAGCACATTGAACTATCCATGTGATTGAGAGCCTTCATAGCCCACGCACAATGATGCGATTATCGGGAGCGCGCTCTACGCGAGCTAATAGCCCATCGTGCGGCCTTGGGTATGGAGGTGTCCGCCCCTACACCAACACCAATATATTGGAAAGAACCCATAGAAAATAAGCTAATAGCACATCGTGTGGGCCTCCAGGATGGAGGCACTCGAATATATCAAAATAGCGAGAAGAGAAACCCTAACTCTTTTTCTTTTTGCCACCCCATGTCCGTACGGTGGCAACATGGGGAGGCAAATGGGAGATGGGATTCTATCAACTTGTTCCGACCTAGGTTGATAAGCTCATTGTCTCACTTCATTGTCGATACCCGAAAAGAATACTTCCTTCCATCTATGAGCTTGGCTTAGATGTGCATCCTTGGGATGCGATGTCAAATGAAGAAGCCCAAAAATAATTAGCTCTCCCTCGAAAAGGAGTTGATCTAGCCACACCTTCCGGTGACGGCTACCTTGTTACGACTTCACTCTGAGTCACTAATACGACCTTCGACATCCCCCTCCTTGTGGTCAAGGTAATGACTTGGGGCATGGCCAACTCCCATAGTGTGATGGGTGGTGTGTACAAGGCACGGGAACGAGATTCACAGTTGTATGGCTAACCGGTGATTACTAGTGATTTTCGGCTTCATGCTGAGTTGCGACTGCAATCTAAACCAGGGTCGGGGTTTTTTGAGGTTATCTTTGCCCTCGCGGGGTCGCGACTCTTTGTCCCGATCATTGTACCACGTGTGTTGCCCGGGGGCATAAGGGAGGGCATGATGACTTGACGTCATCCTCACCTTCCTCCCGGCTTGTCACCGATAGTATCGATTTCAAGTTTCCAAACTCAATGTTGGCAACTAAACATGAGGGTTGCGCTCATTGCGGGACTTAACCCAACCCCTAATGGCACGAGTTGATGACGACCATGCACCACACTGTGTCCGCGTTCCCGAAAGGCACTCCTCTCTTTCGGGGAGGATTCACGGCATGTCAAACCCTGGTAAGGTTCTTCGCTTTGCATCGGAATTGAACCACGTGCTCCACCACTTGTGCGGGCCCCGTCAATTCCTTTGAGTTTCATTCTTGCAAATATACTCCCCCAGGGTGGGATAGCTTAACGCATTAGCTACAACACCGCGCGAGTCGATACGACATAGCACTTAGTATCCATCGCTTATGGCTAGGGACTAATGGGGTATCTAATCCGCATTTTCTCCCCCTAGCTTTCGTCTCTCATACCTTATAAACTTCATGGCCAACATTTGGGCCAAAACTATTGCCGATTATGGTCACTCCCTGGTGAGCAAAGGGATATTTTGTAGCATGATGGGTGCTTTCCTAAGGAACCAAATATATCTTCCACTTTCAGCCATGGAGATATGTTATGGGCAGCAAGTAAGTGGTGGGAAAACCACTTACCACATCTATATACGAGGTAGCGAGGAGATGCACTACCACAGTTGCTCTTGGGTGAGTGTGGGTACTCCCCAAAGATTCATATTTTCTTGTCTCATGCCTTGTGTGTCAATGGGAGGATGCATAAGAAGAAAGGCATGGTTGCTTTGGTTGACAGAGAGAGTTTGGACATCACATTTTAAATCTCATGTCCATGTATTTACTTTTGGTTGGGATGTATCTCATGTATTTACATGTATTTCTATTTGGAATGTATCTCATGATCATGTATGTACTTGGGAGAAAATGTAACTCTCACAGGGAGGGGGCATAAGAGAGGTTGTTTTGTATCATGATGATAATGATGCTACTGATCTTTGTTGGGAACATTATGGGAGGAATGACACATGGGTTGGATGTGTCCAATGGGAATGAAACTTCCCATACTTATGCATACTTCAAGAAGAGGATGGAACATTGTATGGGTCTGCTACACTATGTCTTTTTGTTTCCTTATGTAAGAAGCCATATGATTGAATTACGTATTTGGGAAAAGGTCTCTCACATGGGAAGAATTTTGGCAAGATATGTGTTACTTGAGCCACATTTAGCTAACACCTCTTATCCTTTATTATTTTCAAGCTTTGGAGAAGCATGTCGAAGAAGGTGGTGGGATGGCCACTTATTGTACTGTTTTTGAAACGCAAGAAGATAACAACCTGGTATCAATGGAGGGAATATTGTCACCATCCAATACATAATATGACACTTAGTCCATGTTTATTTTGGAGCACATATGGTGATGGAACTTTATTCACTATATGCATGGAATATTGGGCAAGAAGGGTCCTAGAATCAATGAAGGGAATCTTGAGGTTCCTAGTGTCTAGCTTCACGAGGACTATATTATTGCAGCCAGGGATCAACAGCTCGCATATTTATCATAAATGGAGGGAGAGATAGTGTAAGTTGAACATTATAACCTCTCATTTCTGGCCATGCGACTATACATTGCGTAAGGAGGGGGATTGGTAATTGTTTCCATGAGCTACTTAGGATGACTCGGTTTGTTTGGATGATAGCATGGAGATTGGAGTGTCTCATGGGGGGATGAATCACCCACCACTTTATCATCTCTCATGCCTTGAGAATACCAATGGACTGCATATGTTTCTTTCTATGTATCTCCCACTTCCTCATGATGACGACTATTTGGGTTATTCACCAAAGGAAAACTTGTATTCTTGGGAGGAGACAAATCCATTGGAGATTTTTCAAAATCCTTGTGAGTTGCTTGAGGAAAAAGCAAAATTTTTGGAGGGGAGGAATGTAATTTTCCCAATTAGCCTCAAGCTAATTGGAATATTAAATTTTGTTTTACTTTTTCTATTCATGAATAAATGTAATAGGGAGGAACATAAAAACTCCTAAAATCGATGAATAAATCAATGCCCCATGTGAACGAGACTAAATCGTGGGCTACTTTAATAAAACACCCTTATGTGTGAAAGGGTTAAGACTTTATGATTGGGTCAACAAGGCCAAATCAATAGCACTATCTAGATTTCAATGAACGTCCTAGATGCTGCGCATGATTTAGATGGAGGCCACACATGTGAAAGGAGCTAAATCATTGAGATGGTTTAGGGATTTTTCAAGATCTCATTCGTTATAATAGGAAGAGGAGGACAACAAGAGAAGGGTTGTTGAAGACCATTTTATTTCTGAATAATATGTACGTTTAGACATTTCTCATTCTCTTGGCTATTTAGTGAGAGAATAGTGTTGTTTAGCACAAATATCTCCTTGTTTAGGAATCCTACTCTTTCCTCGAGTAAATCTTGGAAGAGACGTAATTCTTGACCACTATCAGTGCTTAAGGCCAAGCTTCTAATTCCAACTAAAATTCATATCTTGTTGAGGGTTTGGTTGTATTTGTAAGTTGCGAAAACAAGTGGAGGCTAGATCCACTTGATCTAGGCTAATCTAGTGCCCCTTTTCGGTGGGAGAGGCTTCTATCCCATTGGCAAGAGTGTTCGGATCATTTGAGCTTTGATCCACATCTTGAGATTAGGCCAAACTATTCATCAAGCCTACTGAGGCGCAGTCCCTCTTCCGATTATGCGTTATCTGCAAAGAGGAAAGTTGCAGAGTTGTTTTCGGCAAAGTTTGAGGAGTGATCTCTAGTGTTGGGGATCTACACTATGGTGATCCATCGATTCTGTTCTTATCCATTTCATATTCAGATATGATCCGAATACTCCTATATATTCTTTAGAAATTTTGGAATAGATACGCGAAATCTGTTGCATAGAATATCGGATCTACTCCCATGTGCTTCATGGTTTTATCGAAATCCCCAAGGGGAAAGTGTAAAGTAGAGACATTATAGTGTATGGATCTGTCATAGATCCGATTTGTTCATGCATTATTTTTTCTCTAGATCTAAGTTTGTAATATAATTCTATAGTACACTCAATAAAATAACGTTGTCAAGCCTTTGCGATCAATTCTATGTGTTGCAACACCTCATTCTTGAGGGTTTCTTCATCAAAGTCTTCCATTTTTTCTTCATGTTGCGATCAATAAAACTCTAGATCTAATTTTTTGCATCATATTTGTATCATGAAATCCTCTTTAAAAGACATCTGTGCATGCTTCGAAACGTTCTTTTTAGTCAAGTAATGGGATTTGAATGTTTTTAAGCCATCACCGAGACATGAGAGATCCGTTTAACTAATAAAAATTGATTTGTTTTTCAGATATTTTTTACGGGTGTGAGTCCCAAAATTTGCATATTCTAAGGGATCCTAGTATTATGTTTCCTTCTCTTTCCTTGAGTAGCACTTGGAAGAGACTTGTACTTCTTGACCATTATCGAAAGCTTAAGGCCAAGCTTCTACTTCCAACTAAACAACTTAGATCTTGTTAAGGGTTTGGTTGTCTTTGTAAGATGCAACAAGTGGAGGCTAGATCCACTTGGTTCTAGGCTAATATAGTGACCCCTTTTGGTGGGAGAGGCTTCTATCCCCATCGGAAAGAGTGTTACGGGATCATTTGAGCTTCGGATCTACATCTTGGCATCGAGGAAAAATTTTTCATCAAGCCTACAGACTAGTCACTCTTCTAGTACCATGTTATATGCAAAGAGGAAAGTTGCGGTTGTCTTTTGGCGAAGTTTTGAGAGTGATCTCTCAGTGTTGGGGGATCTACCCTTCACCGTGGTGATCCATGGATTGCTCTTATCCATGTCATATTCGAGATCTGATCCGAATACTCTTGTATATTCTTTATAAATTCTAAATGGATCTATATATCTGCGCATAGAATCTCGTATCTACTCCATGTGCTTCGAGGTTGTCGAAAATCCCCAGGGGAATGTAAAGTAGAGACATTATAGTGTATGGATCTATCATAGATCTGATTTTTCATTCATTATTTTTCTCTAGATCTAAGTTTTTAATCTCATGCTACAGTACACTCAATAAAATAATGTTTTCAAGCCTTTGCGGTACGATTCTATGTGTTGCAACACCTTGTTCTTTAGGGTTTCTTCATCGAAAGTCTTCCATTTTCCTTCATGTTCCGAGCAATAAAAACTCCAGATACGATGTTTTCATCATATTTTATCATAAATCCTCTTTAAAATATGCTTTGTAATGTAAAGAAACATTCTGTTTTAGTCAAGTCATGGGATTTCGGTGTTTTTTAAGACATACTGGGACAGAGAGATACGTTTAACTAAGAAAAAAGTGATTTTTTTTTCAGAAATTTTATGGGTGTGAGTCCCAAATTACATATTATGATGGATCCTGACGTTATGTTTCCCTATTATCATGCAAATATCTAAAAAATAACGTTTTTAGGCCGTAAATAGTTGCTTTTCCCCCACTTTTGGGCTGATATAATGGATCAGTATTTCTTGTTGATATACATGTAATTGATGGCTATGTGTTTCAAACACATTTTGTTATTTATTTCTCATTTTTTATTCCATATTTGTGCTTATCCATTCTTTCGCGTTCCCTTTTTGGGATATTACAGACGGTATCAAAGCAACTTTCTTAGAAAGTACAATGCTTTCTTTGAAAGAGCCAATACGTCTTTTCATGGAAAGAAGATACTAAGAATAAGTCTTATTACACTCGAAGATATAGAAGAAAAGGGTAAAACCCCTTTATTTGGAAGAATGAAAGGGAAAGAGTTCTCAAAAAACTCTATTTCCAAACTTCTGTATGAGCTTAAAGGAGAAATCAAATAAATAAAGAGGAAGACATGAAGGTCCCTCAAAAAATATCGTTACGTAAAGAAAGCCCCAATTCTTCATCTTATATGTGTAAGCATCGGACTACACAATCAAATCCACAACGTTATTCTATGCCCAGTTACTGCAAGAGAGATGAAGGAAGAAGATGCACCAAAGGAGGAGACTTTGAGTGATTATCTTCGAGAGTATGAATCTAAATCTTGGAAAATCAAGGTGCACTTGAGCTTCCAAGAGTTTTTCCGTGCTCAAGGAGCAAAGGAGATCAACAAGTACAATAGAAGGAGAAGAGGTAGATTGTTTCTACCAGAATTTTGATGGATCCTCCACATGCACAACCAAAGCATGGATAGATCAACTAGAATCATATTAGGATCTACATCAAGTTCCGGAAAGAAGCCCATTAAGGTGAGCAGCACTTCATATTAAAGGTAAAGCTTATGCTTGGTGGTTGTTTGAATCCTTTTCATCGAAGAATGCAAATATATCTATTTATGCAAAGTTCACTAGGAGAATGGTGAAGAGATTTGATGAAAACAAACTAAAAAATATTTGATTGAGCTAGAAAAGCATGATCATGCAAAACCATTGCATGAGTTGGAAGAGATCTGTTGATGAAAACTCCACTTCGAAATTTCTCTTGAAGGGGATAAAAGCTTTTGTAATACCTTATCGAGAGCAAGATCCCCATTACATGAGGATATTTCTTCTCAAAAGGAAATCGTGGAGATTCCTCTTTCAAAGGAAGACCAAAATCCAAGGTCTCTCATTGATAATGAGGCATTCTCAAATATTGATGAGAAGGAAGAACAAGAGGGAAGTAACAATGATGTTACTTCGAAGAAGACCCATCATCACATGGGAATGAACATGAAGTTATTGTTTCAAGGGAAGAGCTTTTGCACCTTTGCAAATGATTGCCAAGGAACATTCTGTAGACGACATTATTGGGCGTTGATACCTTGCTTAAAGCAAGAGGAGGCAGGGGGATGAATCAAAATCCAAGGATGAGGAGCATGCACCCTTGTTTATTTCAAGGTGTTTCCATTCATGATAAGGAGACTTAACTATGCGACAAGGAAAGGGACACATCAGTCCAACCATTCATCTGATCTACTTGAGATCTTGATGTCTCTTTACATGGAGGCATTCCACCAAGGAGACCCCCACGATGGGAAGAAGAATAAAGTGTTCTCTCAACCTTGTGAAGCAGTGACATATTTGGCTACCACGATCGTTGAGATCTATTGATGGATTCCAAGGAGGGTCGAACAATTTTCTAAAATTGATTTTTCTATTCCTCACTCCTCTCTTTGTCGTTTGAAGAAGAAAGAAGAACTTGAGAGATCTATGATGACATTAGAATGATGTCAAATGGCCACTCCATAAATTTGGGGCAGCAAATGATATCTCTACATACAAAGAATATATACGAAGAAGACAAGAGGGGGCCAACACTCTTGTGTGCACGAGCCAAACTATGGAAGTTTTTGGAAAAGGGAAACCTTTCAAAAGAAGGTTGATCTTCCTATTCTTCAATCTTGTCTTGCACGATATTAGGCTACAAGAGAGGCGGAAAATATGGAGTAACGTTTACTCCCACACATGACTTTGGCATTAAGCATGTCAAAGAGGAAGACCATGATATGACGAAAGCTTGAGATCGATTTCTACAATGTTGTCATGGTTGCGGGAGATTGGATCCATATTGGAAATCCTAGCTTGTTGGTGGAATATTCCAAGGATCTTCACACATGCATGATTCTTGATGACCGATTTACTAGATGAGGGATATTTAGTCCAAGATGGAGTCATCAATGATCAGTGGTAGGATATTCTTATCTAAAGCCTCCAAGCTCAAGGAGAAGTTACTACAAGGAGCTTATGAAGAGTTCTCTTTCAACCACACATATTCTATGAAGCTCAACAAACGTCATCTTGAGGAGCTATTATTGGGAGGGCTTTGAAAAATAACTATATCAGCATTTTCGAGAGATGCATTGTAATATTCCAAATCAAAGAAAATTGCTACAACAATGAGAATATCTCAAGATATTCTAAAGTTGGAGCTCGACCAATAAGAAAACACAATAATAGTGCGACAACAACACTCAACTCATATAAATGTGAGATAAATCCATAACCTTCTCATTAAATAATAGCAACAACAAATACATACAATATCTTGAGAAATGATACCCAAGATAATCAATGCTCAACCTCAAGAGTCTAGTACATAAATCATGACAAAACCCACCGCTATACAGATGTATACCAAGCTATGATAGTGCAATTTTATAGAGAAAGCTGCATGCTACAAAATTTCAAGTACATAGATATATCAATACATGGCCAATACAACATTGGGTAGAGATGATCTCAGCTCCCAAAGACTACCTCCTATCAATCCTAGAGGGATTGACTATAAAAATCCAAAATACGCAAAATGTCGGAGTTGTCTGGGTACTGCGGCAACTCGAGAAATAGAAGCCGGGATGGGAGAGGTTTGTAGATGATGCCCAAACTAAATATTCCTCCTCCAATGGATATTTAGAGTGAAAGGCTGATCCTTTCACCAAATATCTTTGCCCTCCAATAATCTGCAAGAGCCCCCGCTGCAAATGCTCCTCTCAAAATAATGCAGTCACTAGATAGAACTACATTGTAGGGCTAGGGAATGAGTTGGAATTGATGCCAAAGTCTGCAATAAACCCTGGAATGCCTCCAAACTAATCTCCCAAAGAAAAGAGACTCCTCCTTTTGAAAAATAGTTGATGGAGGTGGTGTAGTGAACCCTCGACTGCAACACCCGACAACACGGGATTATTCTGCTTTGCAAAAATAACCATGTCTTGATGGAGGATGCTTGGCCTCAAGCATAGATGTGAGGGAAAATAATTCCAATCCCTCAAGATGCCTCTCAATAAGGAGAAGGAATCCTAAATAGGAATTCCTCCGGCAACTCTTGCTAAACAACAAAGAATGCACAATTGTTTCGAATAGACAATGAGATGAATAATACAATGCATGAGAAACAATGGTTGCCTTGCCATCCTTTTAAAATAATGAAATCTCTTTATCCATGGGCCCAATCCATTAGGGTTTTCTCCACCAAATATCCTCTTCCTCATTCACACTACGCTGGCTTCTAAGTAAGCCACTCCTCCTATGGAAGCGTTGTGGACTTGGTCAAGCTTTGACCTTTTCTACTTGCAAATAACCCTGTTCCCACATGAGGGTGTGAAAACTAGCTCCAATGATGATCCCCTTTCATACTATGAGGGATTTTATTGATAATTTTATTATGCATGGGTCTCCTTACCCATTTATTCTCCTCCAGGTGAAATTATAAAAAATTAATGTTCCAATTATTTGCATGAAAATTTTTGGAACATTACAATCCTCCCTCCCAAATGTTGCTTGTCCTCAAGAAACTACAAGGATAGCACTAGAAAGCCTCCTCTCAAGGCATGGATTCTATGAAGTGTTGAGGAATATCTTCCTCATGTGGATCCTCCATCCCCCAAGCAATCATCCATGCAAAATGAGTTACCTCCCAACTAGGCAACTCCTGGAAACTCGTCCTCCACCTTTGGCTCCGGCAAAGTAGGTGGGATTAAAAGCTGCACATGGTAAGAAATGTAGCCTACCCCCATGCTTTCCATCTCTACACTCATGATAAGTGTAGATAGGGTGTTGATCTTGGGCTGCAAAATACTTTCCCCCAAGTGGCAAAGATGAAGACTAAATCTCCAAGGATCTCTCCTCCAATGCGCAAATCATGTTGGCCCAAGTATCTCCATATATGATGATTTGGAAGTCGTCAACATATGGCATTTCATCTATCATATGGGTCACCTAATATGGAAAAAAATGAGTAGCTCTAGTGGCCCATACCATCTCCCATGCTCCCTCTAGAACATGTAGTGCAAAGTGTGTGGAAGTTTCTCCCTCCAAGGACACATCCACCCAATGTGTCTCTCCTCCAATCATGCTCCCAAAAAAATCTCTAGCAAATATCAACCAAGGGAACCATAAGGAGAATCATGCCGACTGCCATGTGAATTAAAGGAGAAGGACAATGATCCCTCAAATGTAGCCGACACGAGTTTGACTCTCCATTGCCATAGAAAATAAAATGATGGGTGGCCTCCCCTGCCATTTTCTTCTTGCTCCAATCTCCTGGAGAAAGTGAATGATGTCATGTGCAAATGTAAGTATGTTCTCCACAATAAATCTCCTCCCCATGTTCACTTAGGGAGTGATCACCCATAATAGCCTTATGTAGACCATCAAATCTAGAAGGAAGAATATCCCTCCTTTTAGCAAATCATTGCACATATATGGTTAAAGAGATGCATATATAGAGACAAAATCATCATGAAAATCAAAAATAATCTCACCATATGTTTTGCTCATATAAATGGAGTGGCTCATAGATGAGTATCCCCTCATCCTCAAAGGAAAAAAGAGTTGATTGTGCTAACTTCTCCATCTCCTCATGATTCATGGAGTGCCTCCTCAAATTCTTCAAGTGGTTCCTCCCACAAGAAGGAAAGAAATGTAATGTGGCATTCATGGTTGGCCCATGGTTACTCCTGAAAATGTACAACATGTATAGTAATGAGAATCATGCTCCCAATGGGCATCCTCAATCTCAAGCCCACTCTCCAATAAAAACCTCCCATGAACATATACATATCAGCAATACATGGAAGCAAAAAACCAAGAGAAACAAGTTGTCACATGACAACCGGAAGGTGGATCAAGGTCCTACACAAGGAACCAGTACGCAATTCATTTCTTGCATGCATCAAATCAAACAAAAAACAAGTGTTCTCCTAGCCACTTGTTTGCTGCCACAATCATTTTACAAGATAGAAATATGAAAGTACAATTTGGTGCCAATGGTGCACACCAAGAATCATGTGGCTCTCCCCACAAACCACCAATGAGATAGCCAATCTAAATGCTACAAAATGGCTTCAAGTACATCATGATACAATATGAAAGAAGGAATAATCCTCCCTTCGTACATTATGTTGCTCATAAAAAAGACAAGAAGTACAAAACATAAGGTGAAATTGTACATTCTCCATCATGCACTAGAAGACTTGAGTTGAAATGGCTCAATCGAAAATGCTCCCTTACTCTCAATGAGTAGGAAGGTGGTTGTGAAATCCTCTCCATAATCATCCGGGCTTTGCATCTCTCCATATGCTGATGTAAGTATTGTTGAATGCCCTCCCAAATGAACTCCTCTGCCAAGGCAAGATATGCATCACAATGCATGGAAAAGAAGTCCTCATGTCTTGCATGCAACAACTTCTCCTTGATACTAGAATATATAGTCAAGAAGACTCTGCAATGTGAATATATGACCATATCATCCACCATATACTCATCATATCTACCCGGGTCATCTAGAATCATGCATGTACCAAGATCCCTTGGAGTACTCTACCAAGAGTTGGGACCTCGAGTAAGGATTAATCCTCCTAAGAGATAGTGATGGTGATCCGGCATGTGAAGCTCCTCTCATCTGTCTTTGCCTACTACTTTGACATCCCCCATGCCAAATTTCTCCTCCAAAATCTTCACCTCTCCAAAATCCAATAGTGGTGAATCCAAAGACATAATTTCTCTCATCAATGATAGATCTAGTGGCCTCCCGGTGGAATGCCTCTATGCGGTGAGACAGCAATGTCAAGAGTGGATCGTATATATGGTTGGGAAACCTTGCCCTTGCTCTCATAGAGTAATAAAGTTTTCCTCCTCTTTACATTAGTTCTCTGAAATAGAGAAGGGTGTGTGCCTCTCATCACATGATCTTGCTCTTCCTCCCTTCCTTCTCCTTCCAGATTGCAATGCTTCACAATCATGTTGCTCATTGATTGTGCTTGGACCTCCATGTATGAGATCCTAGGGACATCCATGGAAATCTGCAAGAATACCTCTAGTTGGATCAAGAGCTCCTCTTTCCTCTCGCATGAGGTGCTATATCAACTCTAGAAATGACAAGCGTTGTTTCCCTAATCCTCTTAAACATGAGTGGGCAATCCTCCAACGGTTGGATCCTCTTTTTCGAAAAGGGATCTCTTTGCCTCTTTTGTGCCAAAAATGAAGATCTTGCCTCCAATAAAGCATCATGCAAGATATCAGCCTCCTTCATGGTCCTCTAAACTGTTTTTGAGTCTATGGCTTCCTCCATCACATTCAAGTGTTTTGTTTGTTTGAATGTGTTTGTTTCCTCCACATGTGTTTCGAATTTCTCCTACCAAATATCTTCATCAAAGTTCTAATGAACATTGCATAGGAAGAGGTATTTTCATTTTTAAAAGTAAATTACTCAAATAACCACCATGCATAGACCTTACCTCCCAAGTGCAACACCGCTACTACGATGGCCTCATCTTCGGAAATACGATGCTGTCGCAAAATGTTGTCTAGATGTCCTATCCAAGACTACAGTCGAACATGTAGGGGAACCATCAAAGATAGATAGAAGAAATATATCATCAACATGCTGCTTTCTCCTCCTCACCATGATCTTGCAAAACTCGCAGAAAAGTAATATGATCTCTAAACCCTCGAGTTTGAGATTCATACTCATGCAAGAAACCACTAAGAGTTCCTTCCTACGACATTCCTCCTTCTTCTTCTCCTTTCATGGAAAATCGGCCATGTGACTACACTCGTACATCATAGGGTGTAGCTGCTTGCCCACATCCCCTATAAGAAAATCTAGAGTTTGACTTAGTTTCAAACCCTCTTGGAGATTCCGTACAAATCTCCCTCCTTATCTTCTCAAATTCTTCATGAATGCTCGAGTAAAGATCTTGGAATAAGCTTGGTAAGCTTATCTTCCCTTTTCTATCCATATAATGGATTCTTCATCTTCTCTCTCCTTGATAGCATGATGGTTGAGATCGACTGTGCTGAGCAGAAGATCATGCTATGATACCAATGTAATATTCCAAATCGGGAAATTGCTACAACAACGAGAATATCTCAAGATATTTTAAAGTTGGAGCTCCGGCAATAAGAAAACACAATAATGGTGCGGTAGAAACACTCAACTCATATAAATGTGAGAGAAATCCATAGCATTCTCATTAAATAATAGCAACAACAAATACATACAAGATCTTGAGGGAAATGATACTCAAGATAATCAATGCTCAACCTCAAGAGTCTAGTACATAAATCATGACAAAACCACTCTGCTATACAATGTATACCAAGCTATGATAGTGCGGTTTTATAGAGAAACTCCATGCTACAAATTTCAAGTACATAGATATATCAATACATGGCCCAATACAACATTGGGAGAGATTATATCAACTCCCAAAGACTACCTCCTATCAATCCTAGAGGGGTTGACTATAAAATGAAAAATTTTTAAAAAATGTCGGAGTTGTCTAGGGTAGGCTGCAGGCAACTCGGAAATAGAACTGGATGGAGAAGTTGTAGATGATGCCAAAACTAAATATGCCTCCTCCAATCTATCTTTAGAGTGAAAGGCTGGTCCTTTCACCAAATATCTTTCCCTCCAATAATCTGCAAGAGCCGCATGTGAATGCTCCACTCAAAATAACGCGATCCCATTTGGATGGAACTACGTTGTAGGGCTAGGGAATGAGTTGGCCTTGATGCAAAATTCTGAAATAAACCCTGGAATGCCTCCAAACTGATATCCAAAGAAAAGGAGACTCCTCCTCGAAAAAATAGGCCGATGGAGGTGGTGTAGTGAACCCTCACTGCAACACCCGGCAACACGGTATTATTCTCGCCGAGAAATAATGTTGTCTTGATGGAGGATGCTTGGCCTCAAGCCTAGATATGAGGAAAATCAGTCCAATCCCTCAAGAGTCCTCTTAAGAAGGAGAAGGAATCCTAAACAGTAATTCCTCTAGAAACTCTTGCTAAACAACAAAGAATGCATGATTATCCGAATAGACAGTGAGATGAATAATACAAAGCATGAGAAACAATGGTTGCCTTGCCCTCATTTTTTAAACTAATGAAAGCTCTTTCTCCATGGGCCCCATCCATTAGGTTTTTCCTCCACCAAATATCCTCTTCATCATTCACCTTTGCGCTGACTTCCTAAGTAAGCCACCCCTCCTATAGTAGTGACTGCTGACTTGGTCAAACTTGACCTCGTCTACTTGCAAATAACCTTGTTCACACATGAGGGTGTTGTAAGCCACCTATAAAATTTGTTATATAAAAAGGCGGCTAAATAATTTTTGGAGCCTTTAAGACAATTCTATTGCTAAAAATGTTATCTCTTGAAGACTCATGAATACATCATACCCTTTGTTTAAATCTTCACCGATCTTTCCATTTCAAACTTTCGAAAGTCTCTTTGATTTTTATAGAGAAGACTATCGCAAAAATCCCATTTTTTCCCCTCCTCCACTCAAAAACTAACCTTCATAATTTTTCCCCCTTTTCCCCCATGAAATTCCTCTATTTTTAGTGATTTCTCTTCTTCCATTCATGAAAATCATTTTTACAAAGTTTAAAACTCATTTTTAGACTTTACAGAAACCACCAAATCCACCAAAAAACTTTGAAAAAATCTCATAAAAAATAAGTGTTTTTTTACTATGGGTTTAAGCCCACTTGGGCTAAGTCCTAACCACTTCCCCACATATGCCTTGGTGCTAGAACCAAGTGCTAATGGTCCCAAGTGCTTATCACATCGGAAAAAAAACACGAGCACACAAGTCTATTTGCCATGTTAAAACCTCCGATGCGATTAAGCCCTTTGTTTATAAACCCCGATATTATTATTATTTCATATAACCACATAACCCGTATCCGGCACTTAAAAATTTGTAATAAACCCTCCCCGATGCTTATTTCCCTTTGTAAATCCAAAAACCCACTTTTCCTAATTTTTTGTCTAAACTCGCTTAAAGCAATGTTTTTTTATATAAATGGGTAGATTGAAAAGCCCAACATCAAAGTTCCGATGTGATTAAGCCCCATTTGTATAAACTGCCCGACCTCTACCCCTCTCTATATAAACCTATGCTCGGGACCAAGAGTTAAAGACACGAAGTGCTAATCGCATTGGAGAAAATAAAAATGGTTAGATTGAAAAGCCCGAAAGGCCCGACCCACGATTGGCCCTTTCTACATGTAAACCCCCGGAGCTTATTATCTTCCCTATAGACCAAAGGCCCTCGTAGACGGCGCCAAGCCTTCGCTATATAAATAAACGCCGCTCAATACATTCATTTAATTTTTTGGTTTTCATGTGTTATAAGGGGTTTTCCGTCAGTTCATTATTTGAAGAAATATCCACCGATTGATCCCGGACAAATCAACGAACCGCGCGAAATCGCATCGGCATGTTTTCATTGAGAGCATTAATATAATGCCATGCCCGATTAGTCGACCCCACGATTATTTCTCCGACGTCGATCTAATCCGTAGATCGACGACACGATTAATCGCACCGGCGCCATTCAAAGTTCTTTGCCCCATCGATGTCGAGTAGCTTCGATTGCATACGGGACCGTCCACGTGTCCCAGATCTCATCTCTTTCGAATTTGGTTAAAATTTTATATGCCCCCTCTTCATAGTGTTTTTCGGCCAATCACATCCATTGATCTATGCGGATCAACGGCCCTTATTAACCCTTTCTCCACCTTTGATTTAATTCGTTTATAACCCGGATCAAATCTCCACCAGTTGATCTAGTTTCATCCAATGGCTCATATTAAACCCGATAGGCCTGCCCCACAGTGGGTCCTCCCTCCCTCAAAATTTTATCTTAGCCGTTCATCTTAGATCTAAAGACTCATATTAAAACCGCCTTCCTCCTTCCCCCCATGCATCTTGCCGATTTCATGCTCGATCTCCACCATTCGATCGGAGGGCCCCGGATCCAATGCCCGACACGTAGTTTTGCGTAACTTTCGGCACGAATGATAATCCAAAAAATTTATGCGATATAAGTTGTTTTGAAATGCCATGTTTCGGGTAGGGACGCATATCGCGTTCAAAAAATTAAAAACCGCTTACCCACCTAATCTCCACACGAAAACGATTGTTTGCCCTCTAAAAACCACCTTTCCCCATTTTTATTATGATTTGTCACATGTGATCCCTGTCGTTGATCTCTGCGGATAAACGGCTCGAATCTAATTTGGCCATACACTATCGCCCTCTCGCCTTCCTCCAAGGTATTTTATAAGCGATCTCCACCGTTGATCTCTATGGGCTTATCTCATCCGACGGCCCAAATTCGTCCCAGAAACCCCAATTTGATTTTTTAACCATATTTCCTTTCTGCCCAAAGGGATTTTCACCATTTTCCTTTGTATTTCCTCTATTCTCGCCTTTATAATCAAAATGTGACCCCTTCGCATTTTGTTATTACGACTAAGCCGCACCATTGATATTTGCGAGATTAACGGCCCGACTTAAAAATCTTCGCCATTTCTTCCACTTCTCTCCTTTTGACCCCCACAAACGATTCCCCACCGTTGGATGCCTTCATTCAATGGCCACGATCTTAACCTAAGCCTCCAAAGCGGTTTTTACCCAATAAATGTAGGATTTCTTAATTGTTTTTTTTGCGGTGTTGAATGGTTTTTCCGTTATATCAAAGGGAAAACCAAAGGCCGAGGATGGAGATCTCTCGTGCCTTTGTACATAAAAAAAAACCATTCCACGTGGTCCAAACTTCACGTTTTTTCAATGCTTCATGGGCATTGATGCCATATGAGCCCTCTGCGACACCCGCACATCAACAAGACACGGACATTAAATCAAATTTTAAGAGTATCGGTGTTGGAGAGTTAAACACAACGGAACAAAGGATTGAAGACTGTTTTCACAGTTTTGGAGGATTATGGCTAAGATTGAAAATCAAAAGCCTAATCCTCCTAATTAAAACACAATTACAGACAAATCAAAAGATTTATCAGTCAGAGGATGCCTCCACTACCACATAAGGGGAAAAATTGATTCCTCTAAGCTACCGAATGCCACCTGTAGCCTCAAATCATTCAACAGAGGCCGAGTTATGTTTAGAAAAGAAGATATTTTCCTCAGTGCAGCCAAAGAGTTAATTCTGCCAAAGGAACTTAATGCAAAAATATCAGCAGAGTTATTACAACATAAAACAGAGCCTTAAAGTCAACAAAAGCTCCCACCAATCTTAACTCCTAAATGTAAAACAATTAATACAGACAAATATCTATAAACTTCTCCATTGAGCCCCTCAAAGGCTGAGAAGTACTAAATCTGTATTAATTGAACCTGGGAGATCTTTTATCCATCCCACCTCCTCATATCTTCTATAAATACTTCTGTAGAAAATGAAACAATGTTGGTTGTAGAACTTTGAAATATACTTGAGTTTGAAAATTCTACTTGTAAATAGTGTTCAAAGGCTCCTGAAGCTCTGTTTGTGATAGAATAGTTAGACTGAGAAGTGAAGATGATTGCTAAACTGAAACATTGGACCCGAAGACTGTAACTAGTTTGACATCAATAACAAGTTGTTTCTTGGGATCCTGGTCTATATCACTGGTGAAGTTCCTCTTTCTTTGTTATTGTTTTTCCTTCTATGTATGCCATATTGTTCACTATTCTCTAATAAAGAATGTAGAAATTTGAATAACTGATATATTATTCACCGAGATTGTCCTGATCACACACTATTTTAGCTTCATGCATAATACAGAATCTCTTCTACTATTGATCATCACATGCGGAAATAAAATCAATTGCATGCACACATTAAAACCACAAACAATCACACATATGAACACAATATTTAATGGCAAAGATTAAAGCTAAAAACCCCCAACTATATGTATATTATATGTCATGGAGATGATGTAACAATCATAGTACAAAGCTCCTCACAAGCTCACGAGCACAACCTCAAATTGCTACACACTATCAAGCTAGATCTAGCAAAACACATGCTTCAATCTTTTGCCACTTGATAGCTAGCCTCTATTGCATTTTCAATGCTATGGGATGGCTTCATTAAATAGATAAACCACCCGGATTGTACTTGCCCAATCCTCATGGGCTTCTCCACCTATCTCGTGTGTTGCAAATAGCAAAGTCGTATAGTCACAACTCGATAGTTAACTTTGCTCTTTCACCTATTTCTCGCACCTGGTCTCTACTCGAAACTATCCATGCACCGAAGTTAAGCGATGCATTCTTTAGTTGATTAATGAGCTTTTATAATTAGTGAATTAATTAATAATTAATTCACACCACTCTCACTAATTGTATCAATCGGTTAAACTAGATACAAATAGCTCAACTATGTTTAGATTAGTTAAACTGAATACAACTCCACTAACTTCCTCAATCATCTCCACCAAACTACATCACATGAGTTCTCACTAAAGTATCCATGCAATAGCTCCACATAACCCTCGGGGAATAGCGTAATTCCTTTTGTCGGCTCTGTGCCACATCGGTGCACTTAAATGAAGTGCTCCAAGAGAATAAGATAATTTTTATAGTCCAAATATTATTAAGAGCTAATAATATTCGACATATCTATTTTTAGATCGGCAATCTAAAAAATAGATTCCACCTAGTATGTCTAAAAATAGAAGTCCATCTATTTTTTCCCCGACTTGACCAACCATCCACCAATAGCATCCTGCAACTCATAGAACATGATCCATATGTCTAAAAATAAACATAGTCTAAAAATAGACTTTGCGCCAAAAAATAGCCTATGGGCCCACTTAGTGAAGGTGACTCCTTTGCACTAAGCTCATCATCTTGTTGCAATCTCAACACTCTCTCTCAACAAGATAAGGATTATTTGCAACCCCTATCCTACCCCCTATGGTATTCGAATTTTCTCCTGGTGAGCGCCTTCGTCAAGATATCGGCATCTTGATCCTCCATAGGAATGTATGAAAGTAACATGATCTTCCGACTGCACACAATCTCTAATATGATGATACCGGATGTCAATGTGTTTATATCTATCATGAAATACTCGGATTAACCGATAGTTTAATGCAACTTTGATTATCAAAATAAATCACAGTAGGGATCCAAGTGTGAACCGAACAATCCAACCAGGATCTTCCTCATCCATATAGCCTCACATGTAGCCAAACTTGCTGCCATATACTCGACCTCTTGCAGACCGAGTGCCACGGGATCTCTGCTTCTGCTCGTACCAAGAAAACTGTTGTCGACTCGATACTAAAAATCCCTCCAGATGTGCTTTTTCTGTCTGTTGGACTCCCCTGCCCAATCTGCATCCATGAAGCCACACAGCTTCACCTCATCCGATTGTTTGTACCATAATCCATATCCCGATGTGCCTGCGAGATATCTCAATACATGCTTTCCTGCCTTCCGAGTAGAGCTTGGTAGGATTAACCATAGCTTGTGAAAGGCTGGTTAATAGCATAGCATATGTTGGGTCGTGTATTGACCGGATACATAAGAAACCCCACCAATCGTTGATAAATAGTGGCATCCACAACCTCACGTCGAAGTAGCATCCTCCTTCCTCCATCCACCAGGGAAGAGGAGTATCAATAGGCTTGCAGCCATGCATGTTTAAATTCTCTAGTATCTCCTGGGCATACTTGCCTTGAGAAACAAACATTCCATCACTACGCTACCAAATTTCCAATCCCTCGGGAAATAATGAAGGAGGCCCAAGTCCTTCATCTCAAACTCCTTTGCAATATCGACCTTGCATGATTGTATCAGCAGTTCATCACCCTGTCAAAATCAAATCGTCTACATAAAGTACAATGATCAACAACTTAACCTCCACCATAATCTGGTATAGGTTTGGATCTGCCTCAATCTTGGAGAATCCAAGTCCGGTGAAATAATTGTCTATCCGTGTGTACCAAGCACGACATGCTTGTTTCAACCCATACAATGCTCTCTTGAGCTCGCACACATGCGACTCGTCTGCTAAAGATCTCAAAACCTTCGGGCTGCTCTATGTACACCTCCTCCTCAATGAATCCATTGAGGAACGTAGTCTTCACATCCATCCGATGAATGTGCCACCCGACTTGCGCCGAGAGAGCAAGAATCGTCCGTATGGAAGAATACCTTGCGACGAGTGCAAAGGTCTCCTCATAATCGATCCCCTCAATCTATGAAAAGCCCTCGAGAAAAAAATATTGCCTTGTACTTCTCCACACTCCTATCATCGCTGCTGCTTCACTTTGTAGATCCATCTCAAACCCACCACCCGATTTCCCAACCGGTCTCGGGACAATCTCCCATGCACTCGTTTCGACAATCAAATCATACTCTTCCACCATGGCATCTACCCATGCGGGATCCTCCACTGCCTTCCTCGAAAGAGGATGGCTCCATCATGATACACTTGCTCATAAGAGCCATGTATCTAGTATACCGGTCGAGCAACCGTCTCTGTCTCGCATCTGTGATGTAGGTGCTCCTACAACCTTCTCTGCATCTTGAGCTAGTCGCTCGGCTTACGTAGTGCACTTCCGCCCTCCGATGGTTGGTGTTGCATGAGTGGTCTCTTCCACTCCATGAACCTCATCTTGTGGCCGACCCACATCCTAAGACTCATCCTTAGGAACTAATAGATCCTCATCTGCATGCAAGTGTGGGTCCCTCTCAAGTGAACACTTTATGTCTTTCTCCTCATGAAATTTGATATCTCGTCACACAACGGTCTTGCGACTATTTGGAAAATACACACGATAGTTGTGGGGAATATCGATGTACCCCACAAATATCCCAACCTCCGCAGTCACTCCAACTTCTTCCTGGCATCCTTCATCACATGAATGTAAACATGTGAACCAAAAATCCTCAAATGGGAAATATCGGGCCTCTTACCGTAAAACACCTCCTCGGGTGTACTCATGCCAAGTATCCCTGTGAGGAAAACAATTCTACACATATACTACGGTATTGCATGCCTCCGCCCACAAGTGTATGGGTAGGCCCTAATCATGAAACATCGCCCATGCAGCACCCACGATCATTCCGTTCTTCCGCTCAAAACCCCCATTCTCGCTCGGGTTATGAGGTGCGCTAGAGATGAATTCACCACCATTGTCGCTCCTAAGAACCTTCACCGCTTCCCGATTCTTCCTCAACCGGTGCCTTGAACTCATAGAAACTTGAGTATGTCTCGCTCTTCTGCTACATGAAGAAGATCCAGCACATATGAGAAAAAATCATCAACAAATATCACATAGTACCCGTGCTTTGTTGTAGAAGCTACTCGAGAAAGGTCCGCACATCGTACGTGTGAATTATCTCAAGGATCATCGTGGCGCGACTATCCTTCTCGTGAAAGGTGGCTTTCACAAATTTTCCCAAGGTACACCCCTTGCACTAATCTAACTGCGTAAGAGTGCCTTTAGGAAGCCTAGTAGAAATCGTTGCGATATCTTCAAAGCTCCATGGTGAAGGTTGCCCAATCTCCGGTGCCACAACTCGCCATCATCCCGGGATCACCACTCCTTCCGCCTTGCATTCCATTGCTACAAAGCCATCTACCTACAATTGATAAAGGTTCTTAACTCAAACCCCTATCCTCCGGGTCACACCGGCTTGCCTTACTACGCAGAAACCCTTTCCCTCACTAAAGACAACATCATATCCCTTGTCTTCTAACATCGCCACGAGAGATAAGATTCTTCTTCAATCCTGGAACATGCATCACTTAATTCAATACGAAGGGGTTCACCGGACTCCCTCTCAAAGGAAATGGTACGATACACGGGTCGCACTTTATCTACCATCATCGCCCATCTCGATGTGCACTCCAAGATCTTTCTCATCCGGATCGGTAAACAAATCTCGATCTCCCTGTCATGTGAAAAAGACGCACCACTCTGTCAAGAAACCACACCGAACCCATCACACTTGAGACCAAGCATGCGATCAACGAAAAATATAGCTCAAAATGTGAGGCTAATACCTCTCCAGCTGCAGATCCAGATGCTCTGTTTATTTTTCTTCTTCGTGGACAATTAGTGGCGTAATGTCCGTGTTGGTGACAGGTGAAAGCACTTCACCTTGGACATGTCCTTCTTCTTGCCTTTCGCACCGGATTGAGAAGCTTTCTCGCTCTTCCATTTCTTTTCTTTGGTAGCCAAAGCACAATTCTCTTTATCGAGTTCTTTGATGAAGATCCGTCCCACTGGTACTCCGCCTTATCTCCTCTTGCACAAGATTCGACCAAAGTCGCTCCCATCCCTGGCAATTTCTCCCCGACCATTGACGGAGTCCCTGATAGGAGTGCCAAATCTTCGTAATCCCAAGCAAAGCCAAGCTCACCAAGTCCTCATCATCAACGGTAACCCCCACACTTCCCGAGCTCATGCCCGCATTGGATGAACTTCGTGAGGTACTTGGGCATATTGTCGCCTTTCTCCATTTTTATGTTTACGAGTCTATCCTTGAGCGCCAAATTCCTCTGGTTGCTCTTGCTTTGGAATAAGTCCGTCAAAAGCTTTCCACATCAAGAATGGAGAAGCCTTACCATGAAGGCTGGAAACTATGTGATCCTTCACACCTTCCAATAGAATCCTTCGACACTTTGCTATCTTCTTTTGCCATGCGCCAAGTACAACAAAGATCACTAGAAGTAGGTTTTGGAATTTCTGCATCTATGAACTCCTTCAACCCATTGTCATCCGAAAGACCACCTCCATCCTGTCCTTCCATGCAATATAATTCTAGCTACCCTCAAGGGCATACTCCAATCACAACCCGTTGAAAGACATCTCAACTTCGACACGAAGAAAATACTCATCGCAAATTCGAAATTCCACCAAGACAAAAACTCAACCGCTTCAATGTTTTGCAATTGCTCCAATGATCAATATCTCTCGATACCATGTAGAAATTTGAATAACTGATATATTATTCATCGAGATTCTCTTGATCACACACTATTTTATCTTCATGCATAATACAAAAATCTCTTCTACTATTGATCATCACATGCGGAAATAAAATCAATTGCATGCACACAATAAAACCACAAACAATCACACATATGAACACAATATTTAATGGGAAAGCTTAAAGTTGAAAAGCCCAACTATCTGTATATTATATGTCATGGATATCATGTAACAATCATAGTACAAAGCTCCTCACAAGCTCTCAGCACAACCTCAAATTGCTACACACTATCAAGCTATATCTAGCAAAACACATGCTCCAATATTTTGCACTTGATAGCTAGCCTCTATTGCATTTTCAATGCTATGGGATGGATTCATTAAATAGATAAACCACCTGGCTTGTATTGTGCAATCCTCATGGGCTTCTCCACCTATATGTGTGTTGCAAATAGCAACTGTATAGTGACAAAGTCGATAATTAACCTGCTCTTTCACCTATTTACTGCACTGGTCTCCCATCGAAAGCTCGTCCATGCACCGAAGTTAATCGATGCATTCTTTAGTTGATTAATGAGTTTATAGTTATTGAATTAATTAATAATTAATTCACACCACTCTCACTAATTTTATCAATTAGTTAAACTAGATACAAATAGCTCAACTATGTTTAGATTAGTTAAACCGAATACAACTCCACTAACTTCCTCAATCAAGTCCACCAAACTCTGTCACATGAGTTCTAATCGAAGTATCCATGAAATAGCTCCACATAACCCCTCAGGGAATAGCGTAATTCCTCTGTCACCTCTGTGCCATCTCGTGCACTTAAGCTCGAAGTGCTCCAAGAGAATAAGATAATGTTTATAGTCCAAATATTATTAAGAGCTAATAATATTCGACATATCTATTTTTAGACCGGCAATCTAAAAAATATATTCCGCCCAGTATGTCTAAAAACGAAAGTCCATATATTTTTTTCCGACTTGACCAACCATCCACAAATAGCATCCCTGCAACTCATAGAACATGACGCATTTGTCTAAAAATAGACGTAGTCTAAAAAATAGACTTTGTGCCAAAAATAGCTCGTCGGGCCCACTTAGTGAAGGCGACTCCTTTCCACTAATCTCATCATCTTGTTGCAATCTCAAAAAAATAACAACAATTATAGAGTTAGGATTTACTTGTTTACTAGTACCCTCTCGAGTCGATAAGCTTTATCTCAATGCTTTCCTCCAAATTTGTTTATTTAAGAATGATTCAATACGGTCTAAACAGTTAGGAATGTTAGCGTTCCCTCGTCCCTATCGCTTGCTTTAAACATTGTTCTTGAATGTTATTTTCATTATTTTCTTATTAAAGTTAGACTAGAAAAGTGATGGTGAGCCTTGTTTTATAGCTTCTATTCTCCAAAGGCAATCCCTGAAAGTTTCCCTAAGAGTTGGTGAAAGCAGTACTAGGTTTAAAATTACTTTATCCGATCTTAAGTTGCACTTTGTTTCTCTTATGTGTTTTCGTACTTTTCTGAAAGGTAATTATGTGGATTACTGGATTGTTTTTCAATTAAGTTGCTTTAATACAAACTTTCCGAAGAATTTTATTGTTAGCCCTATCCTTGGTTGGTTTTAAATAGTTACTTAAGAGGCTTTTTTTTGTTTGGGACTGACTATAAATCCTTGTTGAAATTATTATCGGTTTCCCACCCCTCCAACACTTTATTGTTTCCATTCCATCATTTTAATCTCAATGATATTATGATGTAGATGACTTTCCCCTTGGACCACTCTTGATGTTGTTGCTCAATTAAAGCCCTATTATGACTCCATAGCCCAATGGACTAAAAACCAAGCATCATATCTATCTTTCTAGCCAAAAAAACTTGTTCGGTTGCTTGCAACTTCACACCTTTGAAACTCTTTGCCATTTAGGACTTTCCACGCAACTAATAAATCATGCTCAACCATCCAAAACAAACAAAAAAACCCTCGGCCTTCATAACTAGCCTAATATCATTACAAAAAAAGCCTTAAAGATAAATCCAATATTGCACCTATTGGAGAGATCCCTCTCCGGATTCAGGGAGGGCTAGATCCTAGAATCCAAAAGTGGTTGAAATAGTGTTCTCCCCTGCAGTTGGAATTTTCCAATCTTGCTAATTACGGAGGTGCTAACATCTTACTGGCGACTCTGCTGGGATTTTGAGTGTTCTTTAGCCCTAGGTACCTTTAAGACCTCATGAAACCGTTGATTCAAGAACATTGTGCGATGAGTAAAAGCAACCCTCTTCAAGCACTACTTTGAGTAATAGTAATGATGATAAAACTTGTTTGAATCAAATGAAAAACTAGGTAAACCCTAGGATTCTCATAAGAGTTTATCTAACCTTGAAATATCGATTGAATTAGCCGAAAGAGTAGAACTGTCTTTGTCTCGTAATCATAGCTAAGTTTTGAAACAGATTTAGAACACTCTTAAGAACCAATAAAAAAGCGAAAAATAGCTCGTGAAAAACCCAAAAATATTTTAGATTGGTATTTAATAAACATGGTGGTGGACCATAAAATATTTTACCTCCAAAAGAGCTAAAAACTTCCACTTGGCGACTCCAAAATCCTAAAAAAACCTTAAGAATCCACTGGGAAGACCCATTATCATCATAATATCATTTAAACTCAGTAAGAGGATTTTAGGATTAAAATTTTCTTATTTTAAGATTAGTTAACCTCATAAAGATTGTCATATTTGGTTAAACTTTTTTTGTTTACTTGGGTCCGAAACTCATAGCATAGTGGCTCCTATAAAGATTCATACTAGAGCCTACCCTGACCCAAACCCACTTGAGATAGTTGATAACCCGGAAAGCATCCTTAGGAAGTCTCCTAAGATAAAATTTTCAACTGTTTTCAGATCACCCTTGAGAGCTAATTTAGTTTTTGAAAATCTTGCAGCTCTACAACAATCACAAGTAGATCTAAGGAATCCATTTAGAACTAGGTCTCTTGATGATTTTGATCGGCTAGATTCCCGAGTCTTCACTTTCATCTCCTAAAACAAGTGAACATCCCGGTAGTAGAGAAACAACACCTCTTGATTTAAATTTCCTTCACAACTTAGGTGTCTCTCATCCAAGATCAGCTCAACAATCTCATCGTTGTTCCATCCACTTCGCTCATCCTACATCCACTTCTCAAACCACTTCATTCCAACCCACTTTCCCTCTTGTTAATCCACCTCTTGTAAATCCACCCCCACCACATATCATGGAAGCATGGTATGCTCCCTTAGTCCTTCTTGTACCCTTGGTCGGTCTTCCACGGGACTATCAGTCCAAAATTCCATTACATGATGCTAGCAATGCTACAAATGCATCACAACATGTGGATAAAATGAATGATTACTTTGACGAAATGAAATTGATGATGATTATGTCAAAATTAGAATATTTTCTCAAAGTTTGGGGGTAGAAGTAAGAAAATGGTTTAAAGGCTTAACCCCCCCATAGTATAAATGATCTCCAAGCCTTCCATCGGACATTCCTAAATAAATGGGAAGTGAGAAAAAACCCTCTTCAAATACTCTCGATTACAAGAACTTCCACAAAAACAATGGGGGAAAGTGTACAAGCTTATCGCACTAGATTTAATAATGTGTATAATGCCCTTCCCCCAGATTTAAAACCTCCACAGGGCTTAGTGTTAAACAATTTTCCCTGAAGGGTTTGACCCCTAAAAATGGCCTATCAGCTGAGAGAAAGAGACCCGTTAACTCGTGAAAATATGCAAAAGGGTGCTCTTGCTGTGGAAGTTAACTTGATGGAGAAAAGAGCAAGAATGGAGAATGAGAAGAGAGTGTCCTTCGGGAGAAGAATCTACACCTTCCACATCCAGACTCAAAGATGGAAAGAATGATGGAGGAGATGACGAAGAAAATGAGCATTCTTGAGAGAGCTTGACGCCAACAAAACCGAAATCGAGACCCTTCTAAGGAGAGATGGTCCACTATAGTGTGGCTCATCAGCATTTCGCTCCCTAACCATGTTCTCTTCCCCCACATAGTCTCAATTGACTTCTTTTGATGTATTTATAAAATTCGAGGAATTTGATAAATGAAATAAACAACGACCTTTTTTATTATATATATTTCGGCTCTATATTATACCCCCCCAACCTTATAACAATTACACTCCGGACTTATGTTAATTATCCGCCAACCATTTAATTAACAACTTTATTATGCTCCGAGCCCGCACAAACCATTGGCAAAATCCAACGAGACACACACACCATACCTTAGTTAAATGTCGAGCAAGTCCATCGTACGACCACCAATATATCGCAAGGCTCTAGATCGACGACACGTATGCATATCGTGTGGCATCTTGGTACGAACTATAACGTGCGATGGTGCGCTTTGACAACGGTTTTCCGTTGGTCCACTCCACCACGTGTCGCATTCCCCTGTGGAATCACTCGCAAACAAAAAAATATTGCGTACTCACCCAAAAGTGGTGCGATATGGGCAACTCGCTTGCCAATCCACTCGCGGTTTTGGCATAGTGCTTGACTACGGGTGTAAGTCCGGTTCCGCTATCCTCTTGTTCATTAACTCACGTCTAATCCTCGGAGTCGGGGTTCGAAAGAAAACAACTCTTTCTCTCTTTATTAAGCGGGAATTTTATATTTGAACAGTGTTCACGACCATGGTTCTCTACACGGACCCCCGCTCTGTGGGTGGGGTGAATTCACGAGGGTTATCCAAAAAATTCACGGGAATTCAAAGACAGAGAAATGGAATTTCCGATGCACAATTGACTCAGCGTTAAACAATTCTTCACAATTATCAATTCAGATAGTTTGGAAATCAATAGGACTCGAAAGTCTATTCAACGAAGTAATTGCTCAATACATAGAGTTTTATTGCGAAGTTTCTCCTTTTCCCTTCTTCTCTCGCTCTACTCTAATACATCCAAGGATTCAATTTATATACATTATAGTGTGACTCTTTGGTTCCTCTGCGAGGACCGTTTTAGAAAAGAAAAAGCTTAATTACAATTATTCAACTAATCGAAATGTGACGAGATGGATCGAAAGTCGAACTATTTGACTTCTACAAATCTAACTAATCGAAATGATACGATCAGGTCGAGGTATTGACACCTAGTTGTTACAATTCAAATGTTTTGAACCCTCCTAGCCACAACATGTGGACAAAACTTCCTACATTGCTAGCTAGTGTCTAATGCCCCCGCATCGGACTCTCGAGGGCAATTTTCTTCATGGGCTCCTCGTCCATGAGCTCTTCCAACGATTTGCCTATCTTCTACAACATCCCTTGATCATCCAAGTGGCATATTCCTCTAGCTTTTCCTTCCATTTGATTAAGTATTGAAAGTACTCTTGTCCTCGGTATTTACGAACGGTCTTTTATCTAATATCTTCTCTCGGTTGCAATGGTTGCGCCTGGAGGTAGTTGTTGCTTCCACTCAATCTGTTCCATGTCTACCGATATTTCTTCCGCACCATCACCTTCATACTTGTACAAATCTGCAACATTAAAAAATGGGAGATATTCCAACATCAGGTGGTAATTCAATCTCATAAGCATTTGCAGAAAAACTTTCTAAGTATCTTGCATGGCCCAATCTTTTTGAACTTCAATTTGTTGTATTGCTTCTTTGGGAATCTCTCCTTTCTCAAGTGGGCCAAAACCGGGTCTCCTACTTCAAAATGAACTTCTTTTTCGCTCAAAGTCCGCTATGCTTTTGTATCTTATGATGCTGCCTTGTAGTTGATGTTTCACTTGTTCATGTATGGCCCGGATCTCCGAAGAAAATTCCTCACCATCAGCACTTCTCGGCTATGCCTTTCCCGCATTTTTCAACTCCGATATTCCTCTAGGGTGCATTCCATAAACAATATGGAATGGAATCTACACTCAGTGCTTCTATTTGGTGAGTCATTATACGCATATTCTGCCTAGGGGAAAAATATGGTCCCATTGCTTGGGATGCTCTCCTGCAAGACTTCTCAACAAATTTCCCCGGACTACTATTCACCACCTCGGGTTTTTCCATCGATCCGAGGATGATAAGATGAGTTGAAACTTAGTTTGGTACCAAGTTTCTTCCACGGTGTCCTCCAAAAATGACCCACAAATCTAGTGTCTTTGTTCGAAACAATACTCTTGGGCAACCCATGCAATCTAACAACTTCCTTGAAAAACAAGTTAGCAACATGGGTGGCATCACTAGTTTTATAGCATGGAATAAAATGTGCCATCTTGGAGAATATTGTCCACTACAAAAAAGATTGCATCATTCCCTCTCCGAGTCTTGGGCAATCCTAGAACAAAATCCATACTCACCATGTCCCAAGGCCTGTCCCGGAACATGCAAGGGAGTGTACAATCCCTGCATTCCGGCTCCTTCCTTTAGCATATCGACGTAGTTTGCAATTCTTCACAAAATTTTCCACTTCTCTCTCATCTTGGGCTAGTAATAGAAGTGACTCACCTGCTCATAAGTCTTATCGGTACCAAAGTGTCCAGCAAGTCCACCACTATGCTTCTCTTTGATCAAATTTTCCCTCATGGAACATCTTGGTACACACGGTTGGATTCTTCGAATAACAAGTCCTCCTACAGGAAATAATCCATCCATCGGATTATATCTCATTAAAAATAGGGTTACTACATGCCTCAAATGCTTCCTTAAAATCTAGATCTGTTTTTATACAATTCTTTGAGAAAATCAAATCCTACAACTTCAAAATTAGTTTCTTGAACAAGCATGTGCCTCCTACTCAAAGCATCGACTACTTTATTGGCTTGGCCACTTATATGTTTCAAAAACAAAAATTAAAACTTTGGAGATACTCGACCCATTTAGCATGCTTATGTTTCAACTTGGGCTACTATACAATATACTCGCAAAGCATGATTGTCGGAATACAATACAAATTCCTTGGATATCAAGTAATGTCTCCACTTCTTCGAGTGCTCGAACAATTGCATAGAATTCCTTCTCATAAGAGGAATAATTTCTTCAGTGTCATTCGACTTTTCACTAAAATATGCCATATGCCTATCACCCTGACTCAACACAGCTCCAATGGCCTCTCCACTAGCATCACACTTTACTTGAAATGGTTTAGTAAAATCAGCGAGAATCAAAACAAGCTTCTGGGTTATCTTTTTCTTCAAAAATTTAAAGTTTCTTTCTACTTGATCAGTCCCACTTAAATGGTTGTTTTCTCTTCTTTATTGTCTCAATTATGGGTGCATTGATCTTACTAAAGTTTCTTATAAACTTTCTGTAAAAACTTGCAAGTCCATGGAAACTTCTTACCTAAAAACATTCTTGGTCGAAGGCCACTCCATAATTGCCTTAACCTTTTTCTGGGTCCATCTTCAATCCTTCGCAGAAAAAACAAACCCAAATACACCAACTCTTCTTTCATGAATGAGAGTTTCTTTAAATTTATCAGTAGTTTCTCTCGGTGCGGCTTCTTCGAGATATCATTAAAATGCCTTAAATGTTCTTCTCTAGTTCCGTTGAAAACTAATATATCATCCAGATACACTATCACAAATTTACCAATGAACTCTTTCAACACTTCATTCATGAGTCTCATAAAAGTTCTAGGTGCATTTGAAAACCCAAAAGGAATTACCATCCATTCATACGAGTCCTTCATTTGTTTTAAAATCATTTTTCCACTCATCGCCCTCTCTTATCCTAATTCGATGGTATCCAATTTTTAAATCTATATTTGAAAAATATTTAGCACCACTCAAACAGTCCATTAAGTCCTCAACTGCGGGAAAAGGGAATCATGCACCGATTGTGATCTTATTGATTTCTCCGGAATCGAGACACATCCTCCAACCTCCATCTTTCTTTGGGCTCAACACCGTGGTACTGCACATGGACTCAAAATTTCTCCGATCGACCCCTTGTCCACCAATTCACGTACTTGTCTCTTGATTTCCTCATTTTCTTTGGGAGTCATTCCGTAGGCTGCCTTATTTGGTAGGTTTGAACCAGGGGAAAAAATCTATCTCGATGGCTGATCTTCCTCACGAGTGGCATCTCATCGGGTAAATCATCCACAATAATGTCACGATAATTGTCTAACATCTCTTGTATTTCTATCGGCAAATCAGAAATTTTTGTAGAAGTAAGAACTACTTTAGGTTTGCAAACTAAAGCAAAGCTTACCTCTTCTTCTTCTATCTCGCTACAAATATTCCTTCCCGCTTAGCAACAAGGTCTTTGGATCAATCACTCTGTTGGATGGCTCTCCTTCTTCCATGGGTATCAATGTATGGTGTACCCCATCTTTGAAGAACTTGTAAGTGCTCTTCTTTCCATCATGCATTGCTGCTCTGTCAAACTTCCAAGGTCTACCCAGCGAGTATATGACACACATCCATGGGCATTACATCACACAGGAACTTATTGTTATATTTTTTTCCATTTGTAGCTCTATCTCGCACTCTGCTCTTTTACAACTAGTCTGGTGCCCCTTTGTGCGACCAGGGACACCCCTGTAGAGAGTTGGGTGCTCCCTTGTATTCAACTTAAACTTTTCTATTACCTCGATGGAAACCAGATTTTTCTGTGCCGCCACTATCAATGACTAGTCGCGAGCATTTCCCTTGGACTTTGCATATGCTCCTAAACGAAGTCTTCCTTTGGGCGAGCTCGGTGACCTCTTTGGCTTACTTAAAAATGACCTTATTTACCACCAAGGACTCTCTCCTCTCGCGGAAGAATTTCTTCTTCAATTTCTTCCTCTTCTCCGACCGAAAAGCAACGACATTTCTTGGACCATCACCCACATTCTCCGGACACTCATAGTGCTTATGTCCCACTTGTCGACATCTATAACACCTCAACTCTCTACCTCTCGCTCTCGTCTCTGCCTCCTCTTCATTTTCCTCCGTAAGAACCCCTTATTCGCCTTGAATCATCCTCTCGCAGATGCATGCCGAGGGTGAGCTACCGTTACCTCCATCATCGCATGTAGTATACTTTCCTCGACCACCCCGACTTCCCTTCCCATAGGAAGTACCTCTCTTCTTGGCGATCGTTTCCTCGGGGAGTTTCTCCTCTACTTTCAAGGCCATATGATAGGCCTCTTCCATCTGTCTTAGGAGACAGGAGACCAATATCATCTTGGATCTCCAACTTGAGACCATTCACATATCCGGCGGTATTCTCTCGGTGTATCTTGAAATTGCCCGGCTCTTATGCTTACTTTGTAGAATTCCTCCGTGTATTCTTTTACCATCAACAACCTTTGTCTCGGGTTCCGCATTTTCTTATACAATGTCATTTCGGTAATCACTAGGCAAGAATTTACCTTTTAATTTAGCCATCATTCTGGTCCAGCTCTTGATAGGTTGCTTTCCAACTCTCCTTCTTTCTTCCTACACTCCATCCCACCAAAGTGCGGCATGTCCTTTCAACTTTGTCACCGAAAACTTGACCCTTTTATCTTAGCTTATTTCTTCATAATTGAAGCATTTATTCATTTCATTTATCCAATCCACCAGTTCCTCTAGATTTAGTCCCCCTGCATAACTCAACACTTCAATTTTGGGCTTAACTACGGACCCCTGAGCAGTTCTAAGGAGTCTCGTGTCGGGAGGAATCTCAACATTTTCTTCGACTTCTTCCGTTTCGAGTTCCATCGATGTCTTCCGGATCTCCGGGACTTTGTCTTTCCTCCATGGCATCCATTCTAGCTTTGACCGTCTACAACATCCCCAACACCTCGACATTGGCAACAGGTCTCCTTCTGCTAGCACCTCTACCAACTTGGATTGCCATGTCGGCTCTTCTGCAAAACAACCTTAAAACAATGGCTCCGATACCACAAATGACGCTAACAAAACTAAAATTGGACCCTTCTAAGGAGAGATGGCCCACTATAGCATGGCTCTGTTAGCACTTCTATCCCTAACCCTCGTTCTCTTCCCCCACGTAGTCTCAATTGACTTCTTTGATGTATTTATCAAATTCGAGGAATTTGATAAATGACATAAACAACGACCTTTTTAATTATATATATTTCGGCTCTATATTATACCCCCGACCTTATAAAATTTACACTCTGAAATTATTTTAATTATCCGCCAACTATTTAATTAACAACTTTGTTATGCTCTAGGCCCTGCACAAACCATCGGCAAAATCCAACGGGACACACACCGTACCTTAGGTAAACGTTGGGCAAGTCCATCGTACGACCGCCATTAGATCGCAAGGCTCCGGATCGACGGCACATACGCATATCGCGCGGCATCCTGGTATGAACTATAACGTGCGATGGCACACTTTGACAGTGGTTTTCCGTGGGTCCACTCCACCACGTGTCGCATTCCCTTTGGAATCGCTCGCAAACAGAAAATACCGCTACTCACCCAAAAGCGGTGCGATATGGGCAACCCGACTTGCAAATCCACTCACGGTTTTGGCACGGTGCTTGACTATGGGTGTAAGTCCGGTTCCACTATCCTCTTGTTCATTAACTCATGTCTAATCCTCGGGTCAAGTTCAGAAGGCAAACAACTCGTCTCTCTTTATTAAGCGGGAATTTTATATTTGAACAGATGTTCACAACCATGGTTCTCTACATAGACCCCGCTTTCGTGGATGGGGTGAATTCACAAGGTTATCCAAACAATTCACGAGGAATTCAAAGACGAGAGAAACAAAATTTCCGATGCACAATTGCCTCAAAGTTAAACAATTCTTCACAATTATCAATTCAAACATTTTGGAAATCAACGAGACTCGAAGTCTATTCAACTTTGAAGCAATTGCTCAATACATAGAGTTTTATTGCGAGAATTTTCTCCTTTTCCCTTCTTCTCTCATTTCTGCTCCAATACATCCAAGGATTCAATTTATATACATTATAGTGTGACTCTTAAATTCTCTCATGAGGACCATTTTAGAAAACCAAAAGCCTAATTACAATTATTCAACTAAGTCGAAATGTGACGGATGGATCGAACCGAACTATTCGACTTCTACAAATCTAACTAATCTAAATGATATAGTCGGTGAGGTATTGACACCTAGCTATTACAATTAAAATGTTTTGAACCCTCCTAGCCACAACATGTGGACAAAACTTCCTACATTGCTCGGCTAGTGTCTAATGCCCCCTGAATCAAAGCTCAAGCAAGTCAAAACCAAATAGCTCTTCAAAACAGAGAATCAAAACCGAAATCAGAAATTTTAGAAGGAACTAGACCTCAAAATAGACCAAGGGAAGATGATCAACGGATCACTCTTCCCTTTCATCAAAACTATGTAAGTGAGGTTGAGGACACAAATTAGCAAACAGAGGATGAAGACATCAATATGTTGGGAGTAGATAATGATGACTTTGAAGTTCATTACGATAGAAAACAAGGTCTTTATACACCCTATGATGACAAAAGAGATGATGATGAAAGTTATTATCAAGACATGGAAAATGTTATCATAGAGCCTCAAAAAGAGTATGACCTTAGAAGCAAGAAGAATCTAGAAACCCCCCAACAACAAAACCTCCCGACAAATCTTTACAAAATAGCACTATAAGTAAACCCAAAATTATAAGACAAAAAAGACAAAATAGTGGTTGTTAATTCGATAAAGGTAAGAGAAAGGCACTCAAAAAAATGTAAAACAGAGTGCGGACCTTAGTAGTACTATTATCTCAGCTTTAGTACTCTTGTGAAATTTTTTTTGTCAAATGTAAATAGAACAAATCAACGAAATAGATTTTGTCTGCTGAGTGGCGATTAATAAGGCTAAGACAAGTTCTTCAAAGAGTCAAATTCCTTTTAGCACTGGAGCAGGAAATTTCAAGAATTAAAATCTATGTTCCCCTAATCGAGTTAGCTACCCAAAATGTATATATGACCCAAATTTTGAAGGCTTTGAAGATAGAGGAGAGTAATGACACGATCAATCTTAATGATGATCAACCTGAGCTTATTTTTTGGTCCAAATATTGAAGGTAGATATCAAGAGGGACCCTGTTCCTCCCTTTTTATCTAAGTTTAAACGTTCATGAAAAGATCTTGCACAACGCTATGCATGACTCGAGAGCCTTTCATAATTTAATGCCAAAAGGTCAGTAATGTAGAGGTTGGGTCTAGAAATCACAGCACCTTATAAATACCTTTAATCCTTTGACTCAAGCAAGAGTAAAATGTTTAGGGTTAATCAAATATCTCTTGCGTTAACTTAGCCTAGATTCCGACCAAATGTTTAGTCATGAATATAGTTGTGGGCTGATGTGCCCCCAAAGTATGGAATGTTGTTATCTAGGTATTGGGGGGGGCTAAGTTACAATGGACTATGCAGATGGACATGACCTATGCGACCATCCCTCGTTTTCAATTAGACAAGAATACTTTACGAGGAGTCCCATATGAAATACATGGTCGATAGTCAAGACATACCGGAGAACTCTCCTCTATATGCTCAGTAAACACAGGGCCTTGATTCTTTTATCCCTGTTTAACGATGAAAATTTTAGTGAATAAGTCACTTTAACGAAAGTTAATGACCGATAGAGAGGAGGAAGAAAAACACCACGTAAACATCAAAACAGCTTGTTGAACCCTCGAAAACTACAGACAAACAACACACTCGATCTTGAACGACGGATCATGAGTCCATCAATATTTAACCTTGAGAGTCAAGGAAAACGTTCCTAAAATTAAAGAAAAACCCAAGGAATTAAAACAAATACAACAAAGTACCGATTTTCAAGAAAAATATGAAAGCATTTTTGTTGAAGACGACGATAATCAAACATCGGAACACGAAGCTAGTCCCTTGTGGAGTATGTAATTTTGATGGGTCCCCGCACTAGAAGCAATGTTGGTGCGAGGGTCTCAGATATGGAACACCGAAACCAACCACGCAGAAAGCCTTTCCCGTAGATTAAACTTCCAATGTTTGAATAACATAGCGGAATATGAATCCATTCTCTTAGGCTTACATTTGTTGGAAAAATTAGGAGCCAAGAGAATTAAAGTATACGAGGATTCAAAACTAATCATTAGGTAGGTCAATGGGGAATACAATGCAAATCACTCCGGACTAAGAGCCTATCGAAACGATGTTGTGGATCTATTAAAAAAATTTGAGAGTCCCAAATTAATTTTTTGTCCCGAGAAGAAAAAAATATCATGGCCCACAGCTTAGATTTTTCAACTGTAACCTATTTAACGCCATATGAAACCAAAGAATGTACAACTCGATTAAATTCGGACCAATCGTTCCTAAAAATGAGAAATATTGGCAAGTATTCGACGGGGAAAAAACAAATAGAAGGCTTTATGCGAGTTCATAAATGAATTTGAACTTCACGAGTTTGGATTTAGATTATGAAACAAACTCGCCCTAGTGAAGAAAATTTTCTTGGTGAAGAAGAACCGTCTCCCCGAGTTTGTTGATATAAATCTGTTGTCAAGAAAACCTATAAACAAAACATAAATGATTACAGAGTTAGAACCGAGAGGAGTTAGAAACTCTGCAGTTTGAAAAATCAAAGTTTGCCAAAGGAGCTCTGTCCCCTTTAGAAGAGTTGTTTGATTTTAACGATGTGGCTAAGAAGCCAAAATTGGAGCTGTAGAGACCGAAGTGGAGGAGTGTAATATAGGCGAGTGAATTAAAACTGAAAATGATTAAACTTTCTAAGACTTTACCAACTCACATTAAACTCAAATACATAGAGATGTTTAAAGAATTTTCTAATGTTTTTGTGTGGAGTTACGAGGATCTAAAATCCCATGACATTGAAATAATTTAGCACAAAATCCCCCTCAAGGAAAACCAAAAATACATTCAAACAGAAAGCTGCGCAGAATAAACCCCCGTTCAGTTACCTTTGGTTGAGAAGAAGATTAAGAAAATGTATGAAGTCGGTATTATTGTCCCTATTAGATATTCTGAGTGGGTGTCTAATCTGGGTGTCGAGCCAGGAAGAAAACAGGGGAGATTAGGCTTTGTATAGACTTTAGAGACCTAAAAAAAGCTTCACTCAAGGACAACTACCCTTTACTTAAGATGGACCATATTTTACGGAGGGTAGTTGGTTCAAAAAGAATTTCTTTTTGCTTGATGGTTATTCAAGGTACAATAATATTTTACTCCACTCGATGATCAACTAAAGACAACATTTACTACACCTTGGGGCACTTTCATGTATGTGAAAATACCCTTTGGTCTAATGAATGCTGGGTGCAACTTTTCGTAGAGCCATGGACATAACATTCTCGGAAGAATTAGGCTTCTTCATCATTGCATACCTTAATGATGTCACTTTGTTTTCAAAGATAGATGAAGAGCACTTAGAACATTTGAGAAAAGTATTTGAGAAATGCAGAAAGTTTGGGATATCTTTAAACCCTAAGAAAACACTATTTGGGCTTCAAGAAGGTAAACTTCTTGTGCACATTATTTCAGAAGAGGGTATTAAGATAGATCCAAAGAGGATTGAGGCCATATTTAAAATCTCTCATCCTCGAAAAATCAAGGAGTTACAATCTTTCATTGGAAAGATTAATTTCTTGAGAAGTTTCATACCCAACTTGGCTGAGCTCCTTAGGAATATAACAAACATACTCGAAGAAGGAGCAAGGGGTTAAATGGACCTTGAAGGAAAATAAGTCCTTTGAGTTGGTGAAACAAGTGTTAACCAAAACACCTATCCTAATAAGTCTTGATTTTTTCAAAAGATTTTTTATATTTTTTTCATTTGCATCCGAACATACAATAGCTTTGCTCTTTTTACGAGAAAAACCCACAAGGACAAGAGCAGACCTATTGCATTATTTATTAAGGCATTAAGAGATTCTCCTTTGAAGTATAACATTATGGAAAAGCAAGATTTTTTCTTTGGTTAAAGCTTTGAAAGACTTTAGAGTATACATACTTCACTCACACATTATTTCCTTTTTCCCAAATTCGAGTTGTGAAAGACATTCTAACACAAGACCCGAGATGGTAAGAGAGGTAAGTGGATTGTGGTCATTCTTGAATATGATTTAGAGATCAAGCCCACTAATCTCATCAAAGGCCAAGGTCTAGCTAGTTTAATGGTTGAATCAAATTTTGAAGTTCTTGATATTAATATGATAAATGCTTTAGATGACCAAGAAGAATTCTCAACTCCCATTGTTGAAGACCATTTTATGAATTCCTCTTGGTATGCTTGATATTTTGTTTGTTTTTCTTAAATTGAATACACCTCCTAGTTTATCAAAGACAAAGGCAAGGTTTTTGAAGTTAAAAGTTGTAAACTATTGCATTATAGATAAATGTCTTTATTGGAAAAATTCAAGTGGGATATTGCTTAAATGTTTGCACAGTTTGATGTAGAGAAGGTTAAGCATGAATTCAATGAAGGAGAGTGTGGAGGTCATCTTTATTGGAAGACAACAGACTAACAAAATCCTAAGGGTGGTTACTATTGGCCTAATCCTTTTCTTGATGTACACAAGATGATAATTTCTTGTCATAAATGCCAAGCTGTTTGAAGGCAAAAAGGAAGATGCTATCCTTACCTCTACATCCAATCACCTGATGAAGCCCCTTTTCAACGATGGGGAGTTGACTTCATAGGAGAAATCCATCCACCATCCTCTCGCCAACATAGATGGATTCTCTCCCACAGTACTACTTCACTAAATGGATAGAAGCCATCCCTTGTAGGCAAGCCAATGATTCTGTCATTATAAATTCATAGAGACTAATATTCTCTCTAGGTTTGGTTTTCCTACCAAGATCATCACCGATAATGCAACAACATTTGGATCAAAGAAGATGGTTGAATTCTCGTCACAAATATCATTTAACATTGGGTCTTTCCATGGCCTATTACCCTCAAGGTAATGGACTAGAAGAATCCTCAAACAAGAGTTTGGTGAACATAATTAAGAAGTTGTTGGAGGAAAACAAGAAGTATTGGCACACAAAGCTAGTGCATGCACTTTGGGGACAGCGATTGACATTGAAGAAATCTATTGGTATGTCACCCTTCCATCTTGTGTATGGTACTGATGCAATTTTTTCCAACCCGACCCTTTGGTGTACTAGTTATGAAGTTGATTCAAGAGTTGCAAACTCGAAGATAATGACATGATCGGGAAGAATAAATCAAACCATTCACCTTCAGCGAAACCGAGAGAGGAGGTTTATAACAAAGCATTACAAAAGCGAGGACAGCATCAAGAAGCTTTTTGATAGAAGAACAAAGGCCGGACATTTCAAGGTTAGGGACAAAATGTTGAAGTGGGACTCAAGGAGGAAATTCAAGGGCAAGAACGGAAAATTTGACAACTTATGGCTTGGCCCTTATCTCATTCATTCTGCTTCCGGAACAATGCCTTTTTCTTGCAGGGGAGTTGGTCGGGAGCGAGAATTGTTTGGAGGTCATGTCAATGGCAGGATGCTCAAAAATTACTTCTCTTGATCCATGCCATTTTTTGAAGCCTTTTTATCTTTTTTCCATTATAAATATTTCATCCATCATTGCATTCAAAGTTAGAAAAAATAAAAAAATACAAAAAAAATAGAAGAAAGAAAAAGAGGGCAGATTGTAAAAAATAATAAAGGTACTGACCCCATACCAACAAAAAAAGAGAAACAAATATGAAAGTGTGAAATCTTAAATGCCACTCCTTAAAACACTCTTCTAATTAGTCAAACAACCTAATCTTGACTAATTATTTTTAAAATTGATCTTTGATAGGTTAGTGAATTTGATTGCCAAACAGGTTTAATCTTGGCTTATCGAGTAGGGTAGATAGACTAGAAATCAAAGGTTCAAACATGCTCAAAAACCGAACCTATGTGTCCAAAAGAAGAATGACTCCAATCTATTTCAAATTCCAAATCAAGAAAAAGGTAAACCTAGTTCTAAGTAGCTCAAAATCCGAACCGGAGAACGAGGAAAAAGAAGCTCAAAATAAACTCAAAAAACAGAAATAGAGAAGGATGTCCCTAAAACTTTCGGATCTTATGCATTCACCATTTTGATTTCATTTTCTAGAAAAATAATGTCTATGTGCATCTTATTTTTATGCCATAGATCTCAACAAGTCAAAACAGACTTAATCTTGACTTGTGTGCTTTTTAAATTTCGTTTTAGAAATTAGTGAATAAAAAATCATTAGATCTATTTAATCCTAATAGATATTAGATTAGGTAGAGAAGAAATATGAACTCAAAGCTGTTTAATCTGAGTTCATGGAGAAATAAGGATTAGAATTGGATTATTTTTATGCTTTTAAAAGAATAAAATTTTGTAAGAGAGTTTGCCAATCCAAGTGTACTCTAAAAAAGAAAAAAATGTTAGATTAGTAGGATTGGGTAGGTAGAAAGCTTGTTGATGAAGAATCCATTTTTTTTCATGGATGCTAACATTTTTCATAGCAAATAAAGACCATCTAAGTCAAGAAGTTGCAGCCCAATGGATGTGGCATCGATCGGCCTCCGAGAGTGCAAGTCTGAAGTTCTTGATGCCTTCAAGAAGGCACCATCCCCAAGTGGAGCCATTGTTAGCCACCCTATAAAATTTGTTATATCAAAAGGTGGATAAATCATTTTTTGGAGCCTTCAAGAAACAATTTTATCGCTAAAAATTTTATCTCTTGAAGACATCATACCCTTTGTTTAAATCTTCACCGATCTTTCCATTTCAAACTACGAAATTCTCGCTGATTTTATGAGAGAAGACTACCGCAAAAATCCCATTTTCCCCCCTCCTCCACTCAAAAAATAAGCTTCATTTTTTTCCCGTTTTCCCCCATGAAATTCCTCTATTTTTTCATGATTTCCTTCTTCCATTCATGAAAATCATTTTTACAAAGTTTAAAACTCATTTTTTAGACTTTACCGAAACCCCCCAAATCCACCAAAAACTTTGAAAAATCTCATAAAAATAAGTTTTTTTTTACTATGGGTTTAAGCCCCCTTGGCTAAGTCCTAACCACTTCCCCACATATGCCTTAGTGCTGGAACCAAGCGCTAATGATCCCAAGTGCTTATCGCATCCGAAAAAAACACGAGTGCACAAGTCTATACGCCATGTTAAAACCTCCGATGTGATTAAGCCCTTTGTTTATAAACCCCGATCTTATTATTATTTCATATAACCACATAGCCCGCATCCGGCACTTAAAAATTGTAATAAACCCTCCCCGATGCTTATTTCCCTTTGTAAATCCAAAAACCCACTTTTCCTAAGTTTTTGTCTAAACCTCTTAAAGCAATGTTTTCTATATAAATGGGTAGATTGAAAAGCCCCCGCATCAAAGTTTCGATGCGATTAAGCCCCCATTTGTATAAACTCCCAACCTCCACCCTCTCTATATAAACCTATGCTCGGGACCAAGAGTTAAAGACCCGAAGTGCTAATCGCATCGGAGAAAATCAAAATGGTTAGATTGAAAAGCTCGAAGGCCCGAGCCCGATTGGCCCTTTCTACATATAAAGCCCCGGGCCTATTATCTTCCATATAGACCAAAGGCCCCGACGAGACGGGTGCCAAGCCTTCCATATATACATAAACCACTCAATAAAAAAAACCTTTGTTTTTTCATTTAATTTTTGGTTTTCGTGTGTTATAAGGGGATTTCCACCGATTCATTATTTGAAGAAATCTCCACCGGGTTGATCCCGGACCAATCAACGAACCGCACGAAATCACATCGAGCATGTTTTTCATTGAGAGCATTAATATAATGCCACCCTCGATTGGTCGACCCCCAATGAGTTCTCCGCCATCGATCCGATCGGCAGATCGATGGCACATAGTTAATCGCACCAACACCATTCAAATTTCTTTTGCCCCACCGATGCAGCGATAGCTCCGATTGCGTCCGGACCATCCATGTGTCTAGATCGGACGATCCGGATCACATCTCCTAACTTTGGTTAAAATTTTTATATGCCACTCTTCATAATGTTTTCAGCCAATCACAACCATTGATCTATGCGGATCAACGGCCCTTATTAACCCTTTCTCCGCCTTTGAATTAATTCATTTATAACCCAAATCAAATCTTCATCATTGATCCGTTTCATCCAACGCTCATATTAAACCCGACTGAGCCTACTCCCTATGGGTGCTCCTTCCCTCCAAATTTGATCTCGATCTGTTCATCTTAGATCTAACGACTCGGATTAAAACCGCCCTTCCTCCTTCCGCCCACGCATCTTGCTGATTTTGTGCTCGATCTCCACCATTCGATCCGAGGGCCTAGATCCAACTACCGATCATGTAGTTTCGCGTAACTTTCAAAGACGAATGATAATCCACAAAATTTATGTGATATAAGCTATTTTAAAATGTCACGTGTGAGCGCGGTGGACACATATCGTGTTCAAAAAATTAAAAATTGCCTACCCACCTAATCTCCGCGAAAACAGTTGTTTGCCCTCCAAAAGCCACATTTCCCCATTTCGTTATGATTTGTCGTGTGCACTCCCCACCATTGATCTCTGCAGATCAACGGTTCGGATCTAATCTGTCCATACACTATCACCCTCCGCCTTCCTCCAAGGGATTTTATAGCGATCTCCATCTGTTTATCTCTTTGGGCTTATCTCATCCAATGGCCCAAATTCTTCCCAGAAACCCCCAATTTTATTTTTAACCATATTTCCTCCACCCCAAAGGGATTTTTTACTATTTTCCTTTTTATTTCCTCTATTCTCGCCTTTATAATCAAAATGTGACCCCTTCGCATTTTGTTATTAAGACTAATCCCCACCGTTGATCTTTGCGAGATCAATGACCACGACTTAAACAATATCCACTATTTCTTTCATCGCTCTCATTTTGACCCCCATAAATGAATCCCCACTCGTTGGATGCCTTCATCCAATGGCCACGCTCTTAACCTAAGCCTCGAAAGCAGCTTTTTACCCAATAAATGCAAGATTTATTAATTGTTTTTTTGTTTTGCGAGGTGTTGAATGGTTTTTCCATTATATCAAAGGGAAAACCAAAGGCCGAGGATGACGATCTCCCGCACCTTTGTACATAAACAAAAACCATTCCACTGGGTTCAAACTTCATGTTTCTTCAATGATTCATGGGCATTGATGCCATATGAGCCCTATGCGACACCCTGCACATCAACAAGACACAAACATTAAATCAAAGTCGAAGAGTTTCGGTGTTCGAGACTTAAACACACACAAAACGAGAGGATTGAAGATCTGATTTTCACATTTTTGGAGGATTATGGCTAATATTGAAAATCAAAATCCTAATCCTCCTAATTAAAACACAATTATAGACAAATCAAAAGATTTATCGATCGGAGGATGCCTCCATCGCACACACAAGGGGAAAAATTGATTCCTCTAAGCTACCTAATGCCACCCGTAGCCTCAAAGCATTCAATAGAGGCCGAGTTATGATAAGAAAAGAACATATTTTCCTCAAGCACAACCGAATATTTAATTATGCTAAAGGAAATTAATGCAAAAATATTAGCAGAGTTATTACAACATAAAATAGAGCCTTAAAGTCAACAAAATCTCCCACTAAGCTTAACTCCTAAATGTAAAACAATTAATACGGACAAATATCTCAGTAAACTTCTCCATTGAGCCCCTCAAAGGTCGAGAAGTACTAAATCTATATTAATTGAACACAGGGAGATCTTTTTATCCATCCCACCTCCTCATATCTTCTATAAATACTTCCGTAGAAGATGAAACAATGTTGGTTGCGAGAACTTCGAAAATATACTTGAGCTTGAAACTTCTACTTGTAAATAGTGTTCAAAGGCTCTCGAAGCTCTATTTGTGATAGAATAGTTAGGCGAGAAGTGAAGATGATTTCTGGGAATCGAAACATTGGACACGAAGATCAGAAATCGGTTTGACATCAATAACAAGTTGTTTCTTGGGATCATGGTCTATATCATCGGTGAAGTGCCTCTTTCTTTGTTATTGTGTTTCCTTCTATGTATGCCATATTGTTCACTATTATCCGATAAATAGCAACAATTATAGAGTTAGGATTTCTATCGTTTACCAGTACCATTCTACGACTTATAAGCTTTATCTCAATTTTTTCCTCCAAATTTGTTTATTTAAGAATGATTCAAGTATAGTCTAAATAGTTAGGAATGTTGGCATTCCCTCATCCTACTTCTTGCTTTAAACATTGTTCTTGAATGTTATTTTCATTATTTTCTTATTAAAGTTATACTAGAAAAGTGATGGTGAGCCCCGTTTTCTAGCTTCTATTCTCCAAAGGCAATCCTAAAAGTTTCCCTAAGTGTTGGTCGAAAGTAGACTAGGTTTAAAAGTACTTTATCTCGATCTTAAGTTGCACTTTGTTTCTCTTATGTGTTTTTCATACTTTCCGAAGGTAATTATGTGGATTACCTGATTTTTGTCCTATTAAGTTGCTTTAATACAAACTTTCCCAAGAATTCTATGGTTAGCCCTATCCTTGGTTGGTTTTTAAATAGCTTACTTAAGAGGCTTTTCTTGTTTGGACTAACTATAAATCCTTGTTGAAATTATTATTAATTTCCACCCCCTCCAACACTTTATTGTTTCCATTCCATCATTTTAATCTCAATGATCTTGTGATGTAGATGACTTGCCCTTGGATCACTCTTGATGGTGTTGCTCAATTAAAGCCCTATTATGACTCCATAGCTCAATGGACTAAAAACTAGCGTTATATCTATCTTTTTTAGCCAAAAACTTGTTCTGATTGCTTGCAACTTCACACCTTTGAAACTATTTCCATTTAGGACTTTCCCTTTCTCAACTAATAAATCATGCTCAACCATCCAAAACAAACAAAAAAACCCTCGGCCCTTCATAACTAGCCTAATATCATTACACAAAAGCCTTAAATATAAATCCAATCTTGGCACCTATTGGAGAGATCCCTCTCCCCGATTCGAGAGGGCTAGATCCTAGAATCCCAAAGTGGTTAGAAATAGTGTTCTCCCCCGGGAGTTGGACTCTTGCCAATGTTGCTAATTACAGAAGTGCTAACAGTGCTGAAAAAGCTCACCTCCAATGATGATCCCCTTTCATACTATGAGGGATTTTATTGAGAATTTCATTATGCATGGGTATCCTTGCCCATCTATTCTCCTCCTAGGGGTGAAATTACCAAAAATTAATGTTCCAACATTTGTACTTGAAAATTTTGGAACATTACATGCATGAACCTTGTGGATTTGGAGCAACAAACAAGACTCTAAGATAGAGTTATTTCAGCCAACTCTTCCTACCTTGGAAGGAGGAGAAATATCCACACACCACTCCACCTACAAGGAGAACTATTGGTGAAGATAATACTTATGTAAATCATGTTTTTACTTTCTGATTGTATGCATTCTTTTACTATGGATATGTGGGCCATGACTCCTAAGAGGAGTGCTATACACTTATAAGATTCATGGCCAAATTTGGGGCCAAAACTATTGCTGAATATGGCCACTCCCCTTTGGTGAGAAAAGGGATATTTTGCAGCATGATGGGTGCTTTCCTAAGGCACCAAAATATATCTTCAACTTTCAGCCATGGAGATATGTTATGGGCAGAAAGTAAGTGGTGGGAAAACCACTTACCACATCTAGATCTGAGGGTAGGAGGAGATGCCTTTCGCGACGGTTGCTCTTGGATGAGTGTGGGTACTCCCCAAACATTCATATTTTCTTGTCTCATGCCTTGTGTGTCAATGGGAGGATGCATAAGAAGAAGGCAAGGTTGCTTTGGTTGACAAGAGGAGAGTTTTGGACATCACATGTGTTAGTATGAATCTTTTGTCGTGAAAGACCACTTTAGCTACGCATAACAAATAGCCCTAACATCGATTATGGCTGCCAAATATCTTTTAAATCTGCAATTAGGTGATCCAAATAATGTGCTACAAATCAGTATCTAAGCATAAAAAGTACATTAAGCATAAAGTAAAAAGTGGCTCCATGCATCCAATAGAGAAACAAGACAAGAACAATGTATTTGAAATAATTTTTTATATTATGTTAGAAAAAGGGGCACACTGAGAGGAAAACGAGAAAGGTGTTTTCCCAGGTTCTCCTCAATGGGATGGGTTCTTGAAAGTCCTCATCATTTTCAGATCTAAAATTCCTCTCTCTTGTTGTTGTAGAAAACCAAGACAAACATAAAACCTCAAATGGGAGCTCACAAGGAAAAAATGGAGAATGTGACCTAGTATAGATCCAGAGTGATCTAATGCAATGGAGGTGACTAATGAATGGGGAAAACCTTTGTATTTATAACAAAATATTAGGGCGGTCCATAGAACTCGGTGCATGAATGAAATATTATTAATCGAATTCTAGAACCACCCTTTAGGAATATTTTATTATATTTGTTGGAGGGAAAAGGATTTTTGACTTGGATAAATTCCTTTTATTTATAAATAATAAATAAATAAATGATTTATTTATCATTTTAGGGAAATGATGGGAATATAATTAAATAAATAATGGTTTATTTAATTATTTATGGATGATTTAGTCAAATTTAACTAAGAATATTATTTAAATAATGACTTTGATAACTCATTTCAGGAAATAATTAAATAAATAAGGATTTATTTAATTAATTTCCTTGTTTTGGGTTAAATATGACCCGAGAAATATAAACAAATAAGTTATTTCACATGGTGAAAGCAATTTTACTCAGGTAAAATTGGTCTTACATGGTGTACTTGGGTTCATCTAATAATAATAGGTTAGATGACCAAAAAAATGGTGTAACGATTTCCCCCCAACGTACGAGTGTTGGGAGCAAATCGTATGGATCAAGTACGTTGTAAGAACCTCAATCACTAGATATCAAGAGAGGGAAGTAGAGAGATAAATGTAAGGTAGTCTAATGTGCCTAAAGGACTAGACACGAGGAGACGAGACTTACGATGTGCAACAAGTCTCTGAGTTTATGGTACTTGTGCGAAAAGGCAGCGGGGAGGCATACCTATGCCCGCCGAGACAAAGTACAAAGAATAGGAAAGTCCGATGAAACAAGGAACCGAACCATGAAGAATATGATGGCTTAAATAGGAGCCGATAAAAAATAGAATGATGGAACCCACATACACATGCTGTGCCTAGAATAACCGCTAGGGGACTTGTACAATAAGATTTTAGTACATGAGACACAAATACGCCCAAATTCCCTGTTTACACACGGGGAAGGCTCACAAAATCACGCGATACATGCAAATACGAAAAGAGGCGCTGCAAGTGGACGAGGCCGATGTCGTCAAATGGGAAGAGATGCATCCAAGGGTCCGAAATGAAGAATTCATCTGGGCATGTGGGGGGCTATCGGCAGGGGCCACCCCTCGAGGAGGGTTGAGACATCTCACACACACACGGAATCACTAATAGCTATCGGTCGCATCACCGGACTATCGAAGTGTATAGATCACGATCATGCTCGAAAAGAGCTTGAACCAAGGTACACTACCCCCTAGACCTAGCTTCCGGAGTAAATGAGCTGATGTCGATAGAAGTAGGTCCGCCATAGGTGAGGTAATAAGGGAATCTCACCTAAGGCATGGGAGAAAATAGTAGAGCGACTAACGTATGACACCGATAGATGATAATGAAATGAGGGATAACGAGTGAGCGGATGGACGACTTCCCTTGTTAGAGCATAAGGGGCATGAATGGCTTGGAAGCAAAGTCGACACAATGTCGGGGAGGATAGGTGACAATGGTACGTGAACGGCCATAATGTGCAACACGAGAGAGGGGACCAAGCGATGAAGGATGGAGGACTATAGTGGGAGATAAAGGCTCAAGATAGAATCCACGACGGATGATGACTCAACCGGATGCTCTAAAAAAAGGGTGACTCGATGGTGCTTGTCACATACAGAAAAGGTCCAATGGGGGACCATAAAAAACATGAGTACAATAGGGTATCTCATGATGAAAATCCACACGAACAAAGCCAAGTGAAGAGGCAAAGTGGTGCCCTCAAGTACAAGTGTTGTAAGTGAAGAATTCCGATTGGGAGGAGAGATGCGATGACCTTCATGGACAAAATGTGTCCTGAGTGAAGTATCCAAACATGAACAACTAATAGATCATCGATTTGAGTGCTCGCGGAGAGCTTTCCAATGGTGTAGACGGTGTCAAAATGAAGGCTACGGCTTAATCACGGCTGGGCGAAAAGAGGGGTTTTTTCTTCTAATAAAGGCATTTTCCCTCCAAAATCATTCATTTGTTTGTGTTTCATGGCAAATGTGGAGAGGAGAGAAGCGCCCTAAATCTTGCGGCGATCGTACGCGGACAAACGACCATTGGAATCGTGATCCGTCGACTAGGTGAAAGAGGCCCAATCCTACTCTTTGTTTTTGATGGATTCAAAGTTCAAATTAGGGTTTGAAATCTCGAAAGAACTCGCTCCTACTTCATCATTATGGTCGGGTCGCACTTTTTGGGCACTCTCCGACCAGGATACGGTTTTGGCCGAAAAGTGCGTTCCGTCCGATGATTTGGCCAAAAAGTGTGACCTCGTTAGATGGGGGTGGTTTCCGTTGTCGTTAAGGGATGGGGATGGCAGCTTTGTTTATCCGTAGACCGAAAAAGATGATGGTTTTGTGCAGTATGGCGATATACGGACCGGCGGGAGAGAGAGAGACCTGTACCTTTACGGATGGAGATCCAAGCGGATCAAGGTGTCCGTCGTGGCATTGGCTAGGTTTGGGGTCCAAGATACGTATTTCGGATCGGGTCTCCCGCCACGAGGGATGGTGGGAAATACACGCCCGAGTGTTACCATGAGGGCGTAACATCATGGATTTTGTTGAGCGACACTGCTTTCAACCGCCTGTCCGAGTCGACGGACTCCGATATCGTTCTAGGATCTAGAGAGGTTGGAGACCGAGCAAGCAAGGCAGAGGTGTTGCGGATCTTGGGAAACTCAGGCGTTCCATCACATCACTAGAGGGCAGATGATGATTGATAGAGTGTGTTGGGTGGGACCTATTATGGGTGGGCTCAAATTATGTTGGTGTTGGTGAAAGCGACGGCTGTCGCTATGTAGCTATGTAAAGTGAATCATGATTGTGCCTATGGGATGTTATTGTGCTCTTTCTTCTTTAGAAGATCCCGACCGTGCGACCTCGCATACGGCCACGCGATGGGGGTCCGAGAGAGCCTGGATGCGCTGGGGGACGAACACTATGTAGAGGAGGGGGGAGGGGCGATCGGGCGGGTGTTTTTACTAGAGTTCTTCACCCATTGGGATCGGATGCCATTGTACATAGACAACTATCCCTATAGTGGGATGAGTTATTGGGGAGATCCCTACCTTTGCGTTCGCTCGGTTGTACATGGGGGCCCAATGGTAAGTGACAAGCAACTAATATGTTATGTGCATTTTAGAGTTTGTGACTAGTATTCATGGTACCAATCCTTATACTTTGTGGAATGCAGACATAGCTTCGGTAAAGCCTGGCTGGATACAGGACGACCCCGCAGCAGCAGGAGCTACGGGTGCAAGTCGCATCAAGGACGTACGGAGGGAGGATATGGCCACTCTGTTAGAGGACATTCGTCATAGATGGCGAGGGGCACGACTACCGGTGTCGTGAGCGTGGTTGGTAGGATTTAGACACCAATACATAGAGTTATGTATTGGGCTACCCTTGAATGGCGAGGTATCATGCGACGCATGGCGGGGATGGCCAATCGTACCGTGCGTGATCTACGAGATGCGTGAGCGCAGTCGCTGGCTCGCATCCTCCAAAGAGTGATTAGATGTAGCGTGGTGCCCCCCGAAGCGCTATGTAGGGGCAAGTGGTGCCCCCATTTTTGTAGTTTTGTTTTTTGTAACATGCTATGGGAATGTCATGCATGTTTTCGATTGGATGGACTCTAAAACACATGTTATATGACATATATGATTTATATGCATTTTTTTTAAAATGTTATTGTGCTTGTGGATAAATGCCACCGCAAAACATGATTTGTGATTTGATCTACGTAGTGATTTTGACTTCTAGGTATATGGTTGATAGTAATGAATATAAATTCACGTATCAAAAAGTTTCTACTCCTAAATATTGTCTAAACAGGATAGTTTTATGCTCATCAACAGACACCATTAAGTTGTAAGACAAGAAGCGGGGAATCTAAATGAACGTGCGGATGGAGGATGTGATGAGAGAGGGCATTAGCTAAGAGACCACGTGATCGATCATATTTGTCCCTAATTATTAGTGGCGTTACCAATGCATACCCCATTTGTAAGAACGAGGGTACAGCAAGGGTAGAAGATGGCTCATGCGGCTAAGGCAAGATTCCGGGGAATAGCAACTTGCCCTACCCTGCATAGCCAATATAATGTGTGGACGAGAGGGTCGTGTGAATAGTGTCAAAGACAAGAAATGGGAGGAAGGAGAATAATGATGATGGCAACGTGAGTATAGGAGTCAGACATCCAATGACAACGATGGAAGGGAGTAGTCGGTAGGAAGTCTAGGACTCAGTAGTCTGACTAGAGGGAGACGAATGAGAACTATGGGAGGAAGAGCGAGGAACTCTGTCGTAGCGACATCATGCAGATCACAGATGGTATCATAGTGATTATGGGAAGAAAGGGAAAAGGTCGAGGAAACCACATGACGTCGCTAAGTTACCTAAATCATCAATGTGAAGAGAGGTGCACATATGGGTCATCGGGGGAATGACAGAAGAACAAGTAAAAAGATGGTCAAAGCGAGAAGAGCCCAAGGATGTTTCGAAGGGGAATCAAGAAAACACGAGATGTAGTGGATTCGGAGGAATGTACCGTGTCTGCAGGATGATGATGGGTATAGGAAGGGCGGCAGCAGTTCCGACATCTCAACATCAAGGGAGGAATGTCAATGGTGCTAGGGGGGATCCTGACGCAAACTCGACGCATACTAAGTAAGGATGGGAGAGGCGGATTGATTTTTTTCAACTTCATACTCGTGAATGACCCTCTAAAGAGGCTCGGGTCGAATGTGAGGTGAGGACAATGGTGATAATAATGGCCGTGGACACACACGAGCATGTGGTTTGTTGGTGCAAAGAGTCTTTGCTCTCAGTTGTAGATGAGGAAGAAGCGAGAGGTTTCAGTGTCGTAGATTCAGGGAACGCAACTCTAACCATGGGTTGGATACGGGGCAAACTCTGGACAAGTATGGGTGGTATGACCGATACCATCACACAAGGCACAAGGCTTCAGGGTGGAGGGGGGTGTAGGGGTCGGGCGTGTGGTGGATTTTTTCTTCGGATGCCCCCTTGCAAGTTTTTTCTTTTCTTGCTCGTAGTTGCCGTCGAGCATGAGGATGGTCCGGCGGAGGGGATAGGGCACCGTAGTGGTGGTGGAAGGAGCGCGAAACGAATCGGTGCTCGCGGTGTCACAGCAACTATGGTTTGGGGTGGCCCGTGGGGTCTTATCGGAGGAGTGAGATACCATCATCGGTATTCCCAAGGTTAAATTAGGGAGGGAAAGGGTGGCCATGACGGAACCGAATAGATTCTGACCAAGGAAAGGTATCGACCGGCGGGGTAATGGCCAGGAGGGACGACTCCCATGGTGGAGACCGAGGGAACCGACTCAGAGGTGGGGGAGGTTCCCCGAGTGTGAGGGGGATGGGGAAGGACGGGCGGGAGAGGGTCAGTCGGTTGAGGCGAAGGGCTAGGAACAGGGTGCGGCGACGAGGTTGAGGCTGTGACCAGCTGGTAGCCAGGCGTGGGCGGCGGCAGCTCGAGAGGATTGCATCACGAAAATTCACTAAGCTAGGATCGGACGGGAGGGAGGGCAAGGACTCAGGAAAGTTCCAAGCAAGGAGGAGTTCTGCAGATGTTGTGGGAAACGACCGCGGCAAAGAATCAAAGGCGTTTTCTTATCGATAAGATGTGAGAAATGGTGGATTCGAGGTATGAGATTATGGTTCATGCTACATCAGCTGGTCAATGGTAAAGAAATCCATTATGAGGGAAAAACATCTTTATGCGGTGGGCTTCGAGGGGACGACGGACATGGCATAGGTCTAACTACGCCCCAAAAAGAATGTTGTAGTCAAGTGGAGCGCCAATAAATTCAACGTTGACACAAACAAATGTCACTGCAGTAGGGTGATAGGACAGCTTATGGAATAGGCCAATGGGCTAGAGGCATGGCCATCCCACGCACGAAGAGTGATAGTGGAAGGGGCCAACTAAGGCGATCCAAGTTGTTTCCCAATCGTGCGTACATCACACGTGAGATGCGCCCTCATCAATAATACCAGAGTGATAATGGCATTTCGATTTTGATCGAGGGATCTGGAAAGAAACAAAAGCGAAGAAGATGGTCGAACGACGCACCGAAAAATAATTAGTTGGTCATCAGCAGATCTATAGCACCTACCTGAGATAGTAGAGCTCTTTTGAGAAGGACACGACGAGAGGAGTTCCGTTGTTGAAATGGTAGCAGATTGTGCCGGATCATCTACTATGTCAGATGAATGGGGCGCCCGACCGGAGGCTGACAGGCATTTGTAATGGACCCTTGGGGAATTTTGGGTATGAACATCAGCTTTAGGCAAAGGGATTTGTAGGGGACCATTAGGTGTCGACGTACGCTACGTGAGGACTCTGAAGATGGGGGACTCGGAGATACTCGAACGAGAGGTGTGGAGTACCGACGAGACCGAGTTTGGAGGTTAAGGTCGACGGTGAGAGGTTGGCTCGCAGGCCATCATGAGAATCGTAACCGCAGGAACCAAAAGGGGAAGTTTGGGTGGTTACCGGGCATGAGGTGGTTGAGCAGCCACGAATCCTTGTTGAGGAAAGTATCGTTAGAAACACAAACGGGTTGAGAAGCAGACGTATTGGAAGGGACGAGGAGAAATGTTGTCCCGCATGGTGCGGCTCGAGACTTCCACATCCGCCGCATTTGTGGTAAAAAGGGACAATCGTGAGTCTAATGACCATAAACACCGCAACACAAACAGGGCTTATTGATGAGAAGCGCACTGTTCGGCTAATGAGCCCTTGTGTACGCTGGCGTTGGTAGAATCAATACTTGAAGGATTGGATCCACGATTACCGAAGCGGATTGATTGTCTTTCCTTTTTCTTTGAGAAGGAAGAAGATTAGTTCCCCATCGCGCAAATACTTGCTCGGGAGGGGGTAGTAGGGTGTGGTTGCGGGGTGGAGAAGGAAAGGGAGTGGGAGGTCCAAATGAGAGGAGTCAGGACACCAGTGTTGTGGGGACAGATAAGTAGGATGGGCAATGTTGAGGTAAGGGAGTGTGGGAAAAGGAAGAGGCATGTCGCATCCCCGGATACATGCTACCGGAGGGGGAAAAGTGTCGCGAGGGGTCGGCCCCTCCCGAAGGGAAAACCATAGCCTGCAGATGTTGAGTAGGTGTGGCATGTGTCATAGCTCCAGCGATACCACCCGGCGAAGAGTGAGATGCCCCCGAGGCATTAGGGCCACCGGGCTTGGGGAGGAGTCAAGAAGGACGGCATAAACATAACCGCATTGAGCATAGATAAGGTCATATTTCGGGGCCATTTGGAGGGCGGCTTCTGTTTGAGGAAAATGGATGCGACATATTTTCCAATGGGAGGTAAAGAAAGAGCAAACTGAACTAGTCCATATAAACCCGATCTTTAAAGGGGGGAGTGCGACATAAGCTCCGTCTTCGTCGCCATTCTCGGACATGAGCGGAAAGGCGGGTCGAAGAGGATTGGTGAACAGAGTCAAGAGTTCAAGAGTACCGTTGTCGTATTGGAGAGGGAGATGGAAATAAGATAAAAAGGCTTGGGCAATGGTCGGCAAAGGTGGTACAGAAGAGGTGGCCGATCGACATACCATTTAGAAACTTCACCGGTAAGCATGCGTTGGAACAATAAAATATGGATGGAGTCATCGGTGATGGAATTGGAGGAACACCACATGTGGAAAGATTGGATATGGTTGGAGGGATATTCACTAGCGAGGCCTTCGAACTTGGGAATGTCTGGAGGGGAGCTTGGTTCGCTTAGCGCCAACTCAACATCGTGGCAAATAGGATCATTGATTAGCTGATTGAAGTCGGGAGACCGAGGCGGCCACATAAGGAGTAAATGCAGTGAGGTAGGTCCCATAGTGGTTCCAATCGGAAACGGACGCGAGTAGCGGCTGAGTTTCCACGCCAGCGTCTAGGCCCCGAACTAGCCATGGTGAAGGTAACAAGGGGAGAACCGGGAGTAGGGGGAGAACCCGAACGATCGTAGGAAGAGCGGAGTGCAAACTTCGAGGGAGGACTTACTCGATGATGACAGAAGGAGGAAGTCGACCAACCAGGAAATCGAGGGTGAAGGCGAAGAAGTCTCCCGGACAAACGCCTTGGAGGCGCAATGATGACGGAAGAAGAAAAGTCGACGAGGGCAGGGAGGGGCAAAATCAAGTGCGGTCAATGTCAAAGCAAGGCGAGAGAGGTGCGTGTCGATTGATTTTAAAGGCTTTCGATAAGCGTTAACCGAGCTCTTGTTCACTTAGGGTCGATCAGGCAGTGTGATACTTTCAATTTCTTAAACCCGGACGTTTTGAGAGTAAAAGAAAAAGTGTGCTAGCATCGAAAAATAAATGCAGGTAAACAAAATCGAAAGAACAGAAAATTAACGACGAACAATGCATCAATCTAACCCAAGCTACAGGTCTCTCAAACTAGTCTATAAGAGGGAAAAAACTAAGCAAAGTCATGCAAAAAAGAGGCCAATATATCTAAGGTCTGGGAGGGACGGGGATCTAAATGAGAAATCAACTGAAAAGAGGTGAGAGAACAACAAAAGAGGCCGAGGCAAGGTTCGTCGCTAAAAAAGGAGGAGATCAACTAAAAATAGGAGGGACAAGGAGGCGGCCCTAAAAATAAACCCAAACAAAACTATATGAGAGTGATTTGAAAGGGATAAGAGCTGATCTAAAGTGGATCCGAAATGAGGTACCGTATCTAAAATAAATAAGGTCGAAACTGCGGAAATTCAAACTTCGAAACAGAAAAAAATCTCCCACAAAAAGTGGAGGGTACTAGAGACCTAAGGGGAAATATTTTCACTTAGTTGAGTGAACAGTCTTAAACAGTTCAACGGGTGGAGACAAGAGGTCGGAAAGCCCTGGCGTGCTTTAGACAAACCCGCGAAGTGCCGAAAAATTGCGAAGAAAAACGTGTGTCGCAGGTTTCTAACTTGTTTTCGATCAGGGTCGCGCATTTGGGGCGAAGAGTGTGACCCCAAGGCCAGCCACGAGCTTTTTGGGTCGATAAGTGTGACCTCGCAGTCCGGGTCTCTCTGGCGCGCATTTCGAAAAATTTGTCGCTCTCACTGTGCACCGATGTCCGTCACCCGTGGAATAGGGCCGAAACACACGAAAGTTAAAAAATTTTAATGTTTGAGTATTTTAGAGGTGAAAAGCACCATAAAAATAGGAAAAAACGAGAAAACAGAAGAGAAACCTAGGTCCCGAAACACTGGATATGCGTGAATATATAAAATGATGGGCGGTCGCAAAAGAAACCCGTGTGGAGTCGCCTATTGTTAGTATGAATCTTTCGTCGTAAAATACCACTTTAGCTACGCATAAAAAATAGCCCTAACATCGATATATGGTCGCCAAATATCTTTAAATCTTCAATTAGTGATCCAAATAATGTCGCACAAATCACGATCTAAGAATAAAAGACATTAAAGAAGTAAAAGTAAAATGTGGCTCCATGCGATCTAATAGACACAGACAAGAACAATGTATTTGAAAGAATTTTTATATTATATTAAAAAGGCACCTGAGAGGAAAACAAGAAAGGTGTTTTTCCGAGTCTCCTCTCAATGGGATGGGTTCTTGAAAGTCCTCGCATTTCGCATCTAAAATTTCTCTCTCTTGTTGTTGTAGAAAACCTAGACAAACATAGAACTCTAATGGGAGCTCACAAGGAAAAAATGGAGAATGTGACCTAGTATAGATCCGCAGTGATCTAATGCAATGGAGGTGACTAATGAATGGGGGAAAACCTTCTATTTATAACAAACATAGTTGGCCTAGAACCTTGCATGAATGAAATATTATTAATCGAATTTTAGAACCACCCTTTAGGAATATTTTATTATATTTGTTGGAGGAAAAAGGATTTTTTGACTTGGGTCAATTCTTTATTTATAAATAATAAATAAATAAATGATTTATTTATCATTTTAGGGAAATGATGGGAATATAATTAAATAAATAATGGTTTATTTAATTATTTATGGATGATTTAGTCAAATTTAACTAAGAATATTATTTAAATAATGATTTAAATAACTTATTCTTAGGAAATAATTAAATAAATAAGGATTTATTTAATTAATTTCCTTGTTTTGGGTTAAATATGACCGAGAAATATAAACAAATAAGTTATTTCACATGAGAAAGAAATTTTACTTAGGTAAAATTGGTCTTACATGGTGTACTTGGGTTCATCTTATAATAATAGGTTAGATGACCAAAAAAATGGTGTAACAACATGTTAAATCTCATGTCCATGTATTTACTTTCGTTGGGATGTATCTCATGTATTTACATGTATTTCCGTTTGGAATGTATCTCATGATCATGTATGTACTTGGGAGAAAATGTAACTCTCATAGGAGGGGGCATAAGAGAGCTTGTTTGTATCATTATGATAATGATGCTCCGATCTTTGTTGGGAACATGATGGGAGGAATGACACATGGGTTGGATGTGTCCAGTGGGAATGAAACTTCCCTATACTTATGCATACTTCAAGAAGAGGATGGAACATTGTATGGTCGCTTTACACTATGTCTTTTTGTTTCCTTGTGTAAGAAGCCATATGATTGACTTATGTATTTGGGAAAACTCCTCCCACATGGGAAGATTTTTGCAAGATATGTGTTGCTTGAGTCACATTTAGCTAACACCTCTTATCCTCTATTATTTTCAAGCTTTCAAGAAGCTTATGGTAGCAAGAAGGTGGTGGGATGCCCATTTCTATTGTACTATGTTTTGAGGCAAAGAAGAAGAAGAACAACGCTGGTCTCAATTGAGGGACTATTGTCACCATCCAATACATCATATGACACTTAGTCCATGTTTCTTTTGGAGCACATATGGTGATGGAATTTTACTCACTATATGCATGGGAATATTAGGGAAAGAAGGGTCCTCCTAGAATCAATGAAGGGAATCATGAGATTCCAGTGTCTTTGCTTTACGAGGACTATATTATTGCATCCCAGGATCAATAGCTCCACATTTATCATAAATGGAGGGAGACAGCCAATTTGAACATTCATACCTCTCATTTCAAGCCATGCGCCTATACATTGTGTAAGGAGGGGATTGGTGATTGTTTCCATGAGCTACTTAGGATGGCTCGGGCCTTTGTTTGGATGATAGCATGGAGATTGGAGTGTCTCATGGGGGATGAATCACCCACCATTTATCATCTCATGCCTTGAGAAGACCAATGGACCCAGACATGTTTCTTTCTATGTATCTCCCACTTCCTCATGATGACGGCCATTTATTCGTGTTATTCACCAAAGGCAAACTTGTATTCTTGGGATGAGACAAACCATTGGAGATTTTTGAAAAATCCTTGTGAGTTGCTTGAGGACAAAGAAAAATTTTCGAGGGGGAGGAATGTAATTTTCCCAATTAGCCTCAAGCTAATTGAATATTAAATTTGGTTTAATTTTATGTTCATGAATAAATGTAAAAGGGAGGAACATAAAAATCCCTAAAATTAGTGAATAAATCAATGCCCGCATGAACAAGGCTAAATCCGGGCTACTTCAATAAAACACCCTTATGTGTGAAAGGGGTTGAGACTTTTGACTCCGGTAAACAAGACCAAATCAACAACACTCGCCTAGATTCAATGACCCTCCTAGATGCACAAAGCGTAGTTTTAGATGGAGGCCACACATGTGAAAGGAGCTAAATCATTGAGATGGTTTAGGGTTTTTCAAGATCTCATTCTTATAAAAAGGAAGAGGAGGACAAAAAGAGAAGTGGTTGTTGAAGACCATATTATTTCACGAAAGAATTTGTACGTGGAGACATTTCTCATTCTCTTGGCTATTTAGTAGAGAATAATTTTGTTTAGCACAAGTATCTCCGTTTAGAATCCCTTTCCTTTTCCTTGAGTAGCTCTTGGAAGAGACTTGTACTTCTTGACCACTATCGCTTTAAGTCACAAAGGCTTCTACTTCCAACTAAAACTCGAGATCCTCGTTGAGAGGTTTGGTTGCATTTGTAAGTCACGGCCATGGAGGCTAGATCCCACTCATATCTAGGCCAATCTAGTGCCCCTTTTTAGTGGGAGAGGCTCTATCCCAATGGCAAGAGTGTTCCGGATCATTTGAGCTTCCGTATCTACATCTTGGCATGGGAAAAACTATTCATCAAGCTTCTAAAACGTAGTCCCTCTTCTAGTACCTGCGTTATTTGCAAAGAGGAAATTGCGGTGTTGTTTTGGAAAATTTTGAGGAGTGATCTCTAGTGTTGGGGATCTACCCTTCACCGTGGTGATGACACATGGATTTATGTTCTTATACATGTCATATTCATATCTGATTTGAATACTCAATGTCATATTCTTCAAAATTTGAATAGATCTGAGACCGTGGTGCACAGAATCTCGGATCCACTCCATGTGCTTCATGATTTGCCTGAAATCCCCAAGGGGAGACGTAAAGTAGAGACATTATAGTGTATGGATCTATCATATATCTGATTTTTCGGGCATTATTTTTTCTCTATATCTAATTTTTAATCTACTACTACAGTACACTCAATAAAATAACATTGTCAAGCCTTTGCGATCAATTCTATGTGTTGCTACACACCTCATTTCGAGGGTTTCTTTCATCAAAGTCTTCCATTTTTCTTCATGTTCGATAAATAAAACTCTAGATCTAATTTTTTGCATCATATTTTATTATAAATCCTCTTTAAAAGACACTATGCATGCTTTATAAACGCTTTTGTTTTAGTCAAGTCATGGGATTTCGTGTGTTTTTAAGCCATACCGGGACCGGGAGATCCGTTTAACTCAAGAGTGATTTTTTTTCAGATATTTTCTCGCATGAGTCCCAAATTACATATTCTAAGGGATCTCATATTATGTTTTCTTATTATGATGCAAATATCTGAAAATAACGTTTTAATGGCATAAATAACTACTTTTCCCCCACTTTTTGGCCGACATAATGGATGAGATTTCTTGTTGTTGTACATGTAATTGATGGATATGTGTTTCAAATGAATTTTATGAGTTATTTCTCATTGCTAATCTAGATTTTTGCTTATGCATTGCAGCGATTCCAATCCTATTCTCATACAGAGTTATGAATATTTTCCCACGATAACCCTTTGAGATGAAATTTGCGTAAGAAGCTCGAAAAAGATCTAACTTCCCTAGATCATATCTCCGAAAAATGTTATGAACCAAGCTTCGAAAGTTTTACGACACTTTTTCTTAGGATTTTCGGCTCTACTCTAAAAATTTCAACTTTCCGAATCTTTGTAGAACAAACATTATATCGAAAATTCCGCGATGATTTGTTTAGGTTAAATTTAGGAGCCTACAAAAAGCCCTAACTTACACAGACTATATCTCCAAAAAAATATTGTGAACCAAGATCCGACATTTTGCGACGATGTTCCTCAGATTTTTCTTCGCACTCTAAATTTTTTAGCTTCGATACTTCGAGAAACGACGTTATAGCGAAAATTCCACGATGACCGTTTTGGATAAACTAAAAACCCTAGAATCCAAGTTTATGATACCAAATGTTGTGAAACCAACATAAAAAATAGAAGAAAAGAGATATCAACGCCTTTACAACAAGCCACTTCTGATGGGGGAAAACTCCAATACATTACATGAATGAAAAAGTCTTGGATGATACAATTACAAAACCTCCCTTTCTATATATAGGAGTCCATCCGCCACCAAATGTAATCTTAGTAAATCACAATGTAATCCTAGCCGACCTCAACAATAATAATTTAAGGGCACAATAATAAACAATATGGGGGTTACAGGGTACAATAATAACAATAATGGGGTTACACTAACAACAATAAGGGACTATTCTAGTAATATAGGACCTAACATATTTTAAAGAAGTTTCGTAAACAATATCTCAAGTTGTACTCAAAGGAGTATGGACTCACCACTAAATTTCGCTCTTTCACTCTATTGAAATCATTCCTTGAAAACAACCTCTCAAAGCCATACTCAAAGGGATATGGACTTACAAAAAAAGAGAAACTCCTTCTTTATACTCTATTTAATTATTTCTAAAATAACAAGCTAGATGGAACCGGAGGGAAATTAAGAATCCTCCAATCGTACCTCAAGGAAACATTAAGACTATGAAGAGCAAAACGAACTAATGTGCTTTTCAAAATATATTTATTAGCCTAAAAATTTTTACTCTCATCGTAACAAAGAAAGATGAAAACATAATGAAAATAGGAAATCAACAATAACATATAGAAGCACTTCACCAATAGCCAAGCTCGGGGATCTGAAGATCTAGCTTCCTCCATCAACAAGCAAATTAGGGCATCCACAAGATCCAAGACATCAATTTTCCTTCAACTTCCAAGAGACTATGTATTACTATGTATTACTGTCAAATGCCTTTATGAAAAGAAATCATGCTCTAGGTGCGCTTTTGGTCTTTGGGGAGTTAATGCTTCTTGATTTAGTCACTCGAAGTTGTATTTGTGTTAATATATCTTTGCTTTTAACATCAAATTGCCTTTTTAGGCCTTTGAACCTTGATTTAGCCTACATAAATCGTCTTATTGTCTTTATCCTCTCGTCTTCTACTTTATGACTATTTTGTTTTATTCATTCTTTGTTTTTAAACCTTTGACCATTATCTTTAATCATTGTCTTCATCACTAATCCTCTATTTTTATCCTCTTGATTTGGAATTAGCCCTTTAATCCTTACTGTTCTTCATCTCTTCATTGATTTTTTTGACTTTAGTTGTTTGCATTTGTCCTTTATGTGCGTAGGAGGGTTTCTTCATGATTTGAGGGTTTTATAACTCGTCGATGACTCATGATTCATCGAGGGTTAAGCCTTTATGTAAACCCTCCTTGGTTCTTTCATATTAATTTACCTCTCGATCGTCATATAGAGGTTAATTTTATTATTTCTTAACCATTGGAATTCCCTTTCAAGAATCACTACCATTAAAACACCGCAAAACACGTACAAATGTTAGTTTTTAAAAAAACCTTTTCTCAGAGGGGTGAAATTGCATTTTTTTCGGGGTTTGGAGCTGCTGTCGAGAGCGTGTTCAAAGGAGGATAAGGTGTAAAGGAAGGGTTCTAGAGGTGGAACACAGGGATCTTGAACGGAGGAAAAACAATTTAAATTTTGGCATGAGGGGGGCAAAAGTGGTTTTAGAAAACCATAAATGGTTTATCACGTAGGTGAAAGGAGGGAGAAATGGTTTTGAGTGGGGGCTACGCGGTTCCACTCAGGAAATTACCACGTGGCGTGAAAAAAACACCCATTTCGTGCAAGTTAGGAGTGTTAAAGTCCAATGTCATCTTTTGTGCGATATTGGATCCGGACCATTGACTTTTCGAGGAGCGAGATCGACGGTGCGGACAGAGTCCGGGGAGCGGGCGTGTCCGGGGGAGTGGAGCCTGCGCTGGAAGTGGTGTCATTTTATTGGATAAAGGGTTAAGTGGAGAGCGTGGGCCTACATGATGACGTAAGGCAGATTTTGTCAAGCTAATGAGGTCGGATTAATGTGGGAATGAGAGGAAGGATGACTGAGTGACCATCGGGATCGCTGGGAGATCAAATCCCGATCAATTCGTGGGAGATGGTCCTAGAAACACATAGAGGCGTGGGCTGAGGTGGCGCCGTTGAATATTTGAAAGGTTTGGGAGGGGTTTTCATAAAGGTTCGTGAGAGCTTGGCATACATGAAAGGGTAGAGTTTATTCGAATGGGAGAAGGCCAGAAAACAGCGCAGGCTCACGTTCTGTGTGGGGTAAGGGAGACAGCAGTTTGAAAATCTAAAAGGGCTTAAGGCCTATTTATGTCCAAAGGGCGGGTTTTACATAAAAAAACAAGGTTTTTTAATGAAATCAAGAGGGCCCGACATGTTTAAAGTTAGATTTAAACAATGTAAAAAGGGATTTCTACATTGTTTAAGGTGTTTTTAGAGGAAAAAAATGATAAATGGGAGAGGATTTTTTAGGGTTTGGGAAAGGGGGAAAAATGGGGGTTTTTTAGAGGAAAACAGAGTGAGTGAGAGTTAGGGGGAGGAACAAAATGAGGTCTCGTAAGCCCATAAAATGGAGGTTTTCTCAGAGCACAGAGGGACAAACTTTGAGAAGGGAAAAATGTGAAGTTTTTTAATGAACTAGTTTAGGTTTAGGATAATGAAAGGCAAAGTGAGATTTCTCAACTCACAATGTTTCTCAAATATTGTTTCTAGAAATCTAGGATGATAACTTAGTCATCTTTTGATATCGGCAAAATTTACGCGATGACTACGTTGGCTCCACTTGGGGAGAAACTTTCCTTTTAAGGTGTCCTAATCTCATTTTATCAAATCTCTAAGTTTCAGCAGGCTGACAGCGTCTTGTCCATTGGGCATATTTCCTTCTTTTTTCTCTTGCTGATATTTTCTGAAATGACAATCTTTAAAAATACGCAAACATATGATTTCTTTCGAACAACATTTCTACCTACCCAACCCTACTTGTCCTAACATTTTTCTTCTTCTTTGAGTGAACTTGAGCTAGCAAACTCTTTTGACTTTTTATTTTTTGAAAACATAAATAAACTATCTACTTCAATCTCTATTTCTTCTAAGAGTTCGCATTAAGTTAGTGAACCTCTTTTATTCTCTACCTAAAAACTATTTGACTCGTCAAGATTAAGTCTGTTTGTAGTCTCGATTCTCTACCTAGTGACATTGAAATTTAAAGCATGGTTTTTTTTTTTTAAATCAGGTTTAGATAGTCTGATTCACCATGGTTGTGACATTGAAACAAGCTGCACACAAACATTATTTTCATCAAAAGTAAACTTAGAAAGATAAGGGTATGATTTGTCATTTGGAATATATCCTCACCTATCTCTTTGGTTCTGTTTTGAGCATGTGGAACTAGGATCTTTATATTTCCCTAATCTATCATTCTTGATAAGTCAAGTCTGAAATAATATTTGACAATCTTTGTTTCTACTAACTTATCAACATAAATTGAAAGCATGTTCAGCCATCTAGCATAATCATAGATATCATTTTAAATCAGTAGTGGCATTTAGACTTGCACACTTTCAGCAGTACTGTTTTTTGGGTATGGGGTTGTACCTCTTTTGATTTTCCCTCTTTTACCTTTTATTTTCTTTCATTGTTTTTGTATTTTATTTGATTTTTCTCATGCTATGTTATGTATAATGAGTGAAAACTTTGGATATAGTACTCTTGAAAAAAATAATGTTTAAGCATCCTACCATTGACAGGACCTCCAAATATTTCTTCTCCATTAAGCCCTTGTAAAAATAAAGCATTATGACCTCTAATTGAGTGAATGATATAAGGTCCGTCCCATAAATTCTCAAACCTGCCATGTTTACCTTTATCTTCTCTCTTTGAATCTCATTTCAAAACTGTGTCTCCAACTTGGAAGTTATTTGATTTGTTCCTTCTGTCAAAGATCTTCTTGATGTTTTTTTGTATACCTCTTCTCTTTTCTGCTGTAAATGAATAGTTTGATTTAGTCTTCTTTGCATGTCATTTTCCTCTATTTGTACTTCTTAGATAATTTTTATGACTAGGACTCCCAAAGATGTAGGGAAGACTGCATTTATGCCATATACAAGCTGATAGGGGGACATATTTATTGATTTCTTGGTGGTTAGCCTATCATCCAATAATGCATGAACCAACTTACTATGCCATGATTTCTGATTTTGATCCAACAATTTTTTGATAATGTTGACCAGACTTTTGTTGGAGGATTGAGCTAATCCATTTCCCTGGGGGTATTAAGCTATGGAATGGCCCAATGTGATATGATATTTGTAACAGAAATCAACCATTCTTTTGGATTTGAAGGCAACAATATTGTCTGTAATAATTTTCCTAGGACAACCAAATATGGATAGTATGTTGGTTTCAAGGAACTTGATAATGACAGAGTCAGTAGCATTCCTAGAAGGAATGGCTTCTATCCACTTGGTAAAGTAATCTGTGGCAGTAAGGATCCACTTATGTTGGGAAGATGATGTTGCGTGAATTTCTCCAATAAAGTATAAACCCCATTGCTGGAAGGGAGCCTCAACACTCATGGGATGCAAAGGCAAAGGTAGGAGCTTTCTCTTACCATCAAAAATCTGACACTTATGGCAAGTCATGACTAATTTTTGAGTGTCTGGGAAAAGGGTGGGCCAATAATAACCAGCTCTAAGAGTCTTGTTGGCTGTTGTCTTCCAGTAAAGATGGCCTCCACATTCTCCCTCATGCATCTCATGCATGAATTTTCCTGCATCATCCTTAAGAAAACATTTAAGCAATATACCAACAACATTTTTCCAATATAATACTCCATCTAAAATGCAGTAATTTAAAGCTTTTTTTTTTCAAGAATATAGCTTTAGTCTTTGATAGAGAAGGAGGAGTATTAATATAGAGAAGCACATAATGCATACCAAGGTGAATTCAAAAATATTTCTTCAATGTGAGGAGCTATGAATTCTTATGTTTCTTCTAAAACATCAACCATGTTTATATCTAATGCTTGGAAATTTGATTCTGACATGAGTTTTGCTAAACCCTATCCTTTAATCAACTTGGTAGGCCTGATCTCTAGATCATATTCTAAGATAATTGCAATCCATTTTCCCCTTTTACCATCAGGGTCTTGATTTAGAATGTCCTTGACAACAATATGTGGGACAAAAGCAATGATGTGTGAGTGTAAAATGTAAACTCAGAAATATTTTAATGCTTTTATCAAGGCTAAGGCTTGCTTCTCCATGATATTATACTTGAGTGGAGCATCTCTTAAGGCTCTACTGAAAAAGGATATCAGTTGTTCTTGGCCCATGTTATTCTTTTGCAACAAGACTGCAACAATAGTGTGTTCAGAGGCAAATAAGAAAATGTAGAAACCCTTAGTGAAATCAGGACTAATAAGGACTGGTGTTTGAGTGAGAGCTTGTTTCACCAGTTAAAATGAATGTTTGGATTCTAAGGTCCACTTAAATCTTGTTTCCTTTTTGAGCATGTTTGTGATATTCCTCAAAAGTTCAGCAACATTGGGGATGAACCTTCTAAAAAAATTGATCTTCCCAATGAAAGATTGCAACTCTTTGAGGTTTCTAGGATGGTTGATTTTCAATATGCCTTCAATCTGTTTAGGGTCTAGTTTGATTCCCTCTTCAGAAATTATGTGGCCAAGAAGTTTTCCTTCTTGGAGACCAAAGAGTGTCTTTTTGGGATTCAAAGATAAGCCATATTTTCTACATTTCTCCAAACCTTTCTCAAATGAATCAAATTTTATTTATCATTTTTGGAGAAAACAGTAATTTCATCAAGGTAAATGATTATAAAATAGCCTATGTCTTCTAAAAAAGCTATGTCCATGGCCCTTTGGAATGTGGCCCCTGCATTCATTAAACCAAATGGCATTTTAACATACATGAATGCACCTCAATGTGTGGTAAAAGAAATTTTGTGTTGATCACTTGGGAGTACTAGCACTTGGTTGTAGCCTGAAAAACCATCCAAAAGTGATATTCTCTTAGATGCAACCACCTTTTGAAGTATGTGGTCCATTTAAGGCAAGGGATAATTATCTTTCAGGGAGGCTCTGTTCAAATTCCTAAAGTCAATGCAAAGCCTAATTTCCTCAGTCTTCTTTCTAACAGACACAAGGTTGGACACCCACTGTGAGTATCTAAGGAGAACTATGATTCCAGCATCATACATCTTCTTAATATCTTTCTCAACTAAAGATAATAAAACAGGGTTTATCCTTCTTATTTTTTTTCTGAAAGGTTTTTGATTTTCCTTAAGAGGAATTTTGTGTTGAATAATGCTAGTATCATATGATTTCAGATCTTTGTACCCCCATGCAAACACATCTCCAAACTCTTTGAAAAGTTCAATATATTCTTGTTTGATATGAGTAGGGAGAGCGCCAGATAACTTGATCATTTTGGATTCATCTATGCTACCTATGTTATGTTCTTCTACATTGGTTTCTGTAGGCTCGATATTTGGTTTTTTGGCTACATCATTGAAATTAAACAACTCCTCTAATGGTGTAAGACCTCTTGGTATTGAATCATTTTTACATTGTAAAACTTCAATGTCATTTTGGTCTGTTTTGTTTAGTAATTATGCTATATAAAGATATTCAAATTGATTTATATCAGCAGTAGAGGACAGCTCTATTTTATGGAATTGTTTTTCATCAAAACATTCTTTTTCATGGCTTGAGCTAGGTGTTAATTCAAAAAAATCATTCTTTGATTGCAGAAAATCCTCAATGTGTTTATCACCTTCAAATAATTGCCAATAGTCTTCATTGTCAGGGACTGTGGGCCTGTTTTTTACTTTGACAGTGAATTTTTCATTTTCATGGGGGATTTGGCAATTGCTGGTAGCAAAGGCAAGTTCATTTGCAAGGTTGTTTTGAGCTTTAGGGATGAAAATGAGTTCATATTTTTCAAAGGTTTTTAGGAGCTCCAAGGCAGCATTTATATATTCTCTTAGTCTTGGGTTTTTGGCTGAATACTCCCCTTTTATTTGCCTAATAATTAGCTCTAAATATCCTTGGATTGATATTTTATTGGCTTCTAAATCTTTGAGCAAATGTAGGCCAAGTAGGAGAGCTTCATATTCTGCAATGTTATTGGTGCATTGGAAATCAAGTTTATAAGAATGTCCTCGGTTTGTATTGTGTATCCATACACCAACTCCAGAACTTGTTTTGCTACAAGAGCCATCAAAGCTCATTTCCCGCAGTGTTTCTATCTCATGCTTATTTTCCTTTTACTTCTCAAGGCTGCTAAGGTTAGGGTTGTTAGATTCTTCTTTTGGGGAATGATTTAATTGTTTAGGGGAACTCAAACCTATTTCATTCTCCTTTTCTTGTTGGCTGATTTCATCTTCATTGTACAAGATAAAGGAGTCTAAATCCGAATGAATAGAATAAGCAAGAGTGTTGTTTGGCCTATCTATGTTGCTTACCATAAATTTCATATGAGATTCTCTGTATAATCTTCTAGTTTCGTTAAAAACTGGTATGGTAGCATAAGACATGTCCATTTGAAGGTTTCCTTGAAGTTTGGATCCCCATGATCTAGATAAAAGCATACCATATTTTGGGGGAATGTCAGCAACAACTATGTCCATAACTAGACCCTTAGCAGGAATTTGTGCCAGATTGACACATAAATCCTTGATCAGGCCTAAGCACTTGACTTTGCTTGAATCAAAGGAATATAGGTCCTTCTAAGGTTTAGTAATCTCCAAGCCTAATCTCTTTATCACTACTTTTGGCATAAGGTTGTGAGAGGCACCAGAATCTAGCATGGCATTATGTAAAATCTTATCATGTATATTTAAGCTGACATAAAATGGAGGAATGGTTCCTTCTTGGAATTTTCCTTCTACTTCAGGACCAAACAACAGTTTTGGTTTATCATCTGTCAAGTTCAAAGTATCAATATCACTGCATATATTCAAAGCTTTCAAAACTTGGTTTTTATATACATCCTGGGTTACTAGTTCAACTAAGGGTATGCTAATTTTGATCTTGGCTATCTCACCCTCAAGGCTGAAAGGGAATAATGTTTTTGACATATTTACATCTTTTTTGTCAAGCATAGTCTTTTCAAAAATTCTGATTTTCTGAGTTTTATTAGGACTGTTATTTAGGACAGATTTTTGAGGGCCACTAGCAGAAGTACTAGGGCAGCTTGGGTCAACACTTTGATGATTGGTTTTGTCCTTATTTGAGTCAGTTTTCTTAATCAACGTGTTAATTTTGTTTGTTGTCTTTTTAGGATAATTTTTTGAATTTTTCCTAATAGCAGTACCTGTGTTTTCATCATTGGAAATTTCTAGTTTCCTTTTACTTCTAATATCATATTGTCTGTGTACCTCCATTACTGCATTTTCAAACCCCAATTGGTAATCTTCAGAATCCTCATGATTATTTTCAGTTTGTTCTGAGTAGAAGAATCCTTGTTCTTATTTAGTGAGGAAGACATCTTCTCACTGTCAGATCCTATCAGATTTACATGATTTTCTTCTAATATTTCAGTTTCCCTTTCTTCTTCTTGATCTACATAGTTTTTTTGAAAGGGAGGCCTAATTTGCTGGTCATTATCTCTTTGTCTATCTTGAATAGGGTCTCTTCTGAAATTGGGATTTCTATTTATGTTTTGGGAATTGATTTGGTTTTCTCTTGGAGGCACTCTATCATTTAAATTTATCTTCTCAAGCAGTATTTCCACTACCCTCACTAAGTTATCAATTTTGGCATCAGATGATGAGGTTGATGCCATTGTTTCCTCTTTATATGTAACTCTTTTCTCTGATTTTAATCTAGCTCTTTTCTCAATCAGATTTGCTTCTACACTAATAGCTCCCCTTTGCATATCTTCTAAGGTTAGGGGGTCTCTTTCTCTTAGCTGGTAGGCCATGTATGGATCAAATCCTTCGGGAAATCTAGCTAAGGCTAGGCCTAGTGGAGGTTTCATGTTTGGGGGAAGTGCATTGTAAACACTATTGAATCTAGTGCAATAATCTTGGACACTTTCCCCAGTATTTCTTTTAAGTTTGCTATATTCTGAAAGGATTTGGAGAGGGTTCTTTTTAATTTCCCATTTGTTTATGAATGTTTGGTATAGAGAAGGGAGATCATTTATGCTATTAGGAGTTAAGCTTTTAAACCATTTCTTGGATTCTCCTCCTAAAATTTGGGTAAAGATTCTCATCTTAATGGTCTCTTCTTCTATTTCCATGTAATCAAAGGCATCATCCATTTTATCTACATGATGTTGGGAAGTAGTAGATTTAGTTCCAGTGAAATGGGGAATTCTAGATTGATAATCATTTGGTAAAGGAACCAAAGGTTGTGGTAACACTAATGGGGCATACCATGCTGCCAATGTGGGAGCAAATGGGGGATTTACAAGAGGTGGATTTGTGAAAGGGAAAGTGGGATGAAAAAGAGTGTTTTGAACAGTGGATGTGTGGATGGGAATGGTGGAAGTACTTGGGCCAGCAAGCTAATTATGAGCAGATTTTCCATGGAAAGAACTGAAGTGGTGGAGAAGCTGAAAATCAAGAGGAGTGGAAGGAGATGCTTCTCTGCAAAAGTTCTGCTGCAAATCTGTGGGCTCAAGGTTAGATTGGTCAATATCACTATGTGACTTGGTTCTAAATAGGTTCTTTGTGTGAGATAAGTCAAAGTGAAGATCTTTCAAGACTGTAAGGTTTTCAGGGACATATCTTATTCTTTGGATAGTCCTATCGGTAGTCAAATTTCCAGTTTTAGAAGTTTGCCACAAAATATTTTCTAGATCATCAACTATTGGAGGAGGATTAGGGTCTGGATGAGATCTAGTATTGATCCTATGTGAACCCAGATTTCAAGTTCAAAATGTAGAGAGGCTAAAAACTTTAAGGATTGTTTTCAAATGTTTTGACCTCTCTTAGTGTTTTAGTACCTTTCTAGAATATGGGACTAGGCTTCCAAACTTCTTTAGGACTGATTTGATACAATCTTAAGGGAATCTAAAAGAACTAGTGGATAAATAGGCCTATTGGGGCTAGTGGAGTCGCCAGGTGGAAATTTTTAGCTTTTTTGAAGGTAAAATGAGTTATGTTCCACCACCAAATGAGTAATAAAACCATTCTAAGAATGTTTTTGGGGTTTTTTAAGTTTTTATGTGGTTCTTATGGTTTTTGGAGTCCTAAGGAGTATTTATTTTGTCACTGACTCAGAAGGTCCCATCGTGATCGCTAGAATGTTGTGGTCCTATGATTTGGAAGATTGGCATACCAAATGACAAGGAAACATGGAACCAGTCTTTGAAATTTCATTCCTTCTGAACAAGAGAAGGTCTCAAATTGACACAAATGATATTGTGCTTACTTTCTATAAAAAGTTGGTTGACTAAATTATTAATTTAAAGTTTGTTGATTATTTTCAGTTGGACATAATGATCCAAAAAGTATAGATAGAATGAGGAAATGTATAAATCATTGGGCAATGGAGTCTCAAATGGAAGTTATGATAAATTTTATTAAAAGATTCAGGAATTATATCTGAAATATAACTTTGTACAATGGAATCTTAAATTTTTGGATAATAATTGAACATTAAGGATAAGAATGAAAAGTAGGACAAAGAGCAATTAAGAATTATTTATCATGTACTTTAAACAAGAGAAATATTTCAAGGTAACTGTTTTGAAGCAAGCCAAAGGATAGGGCAAACCATAGACTTCTTTGGAAATACTTTTAATAAGCAAACCTTTCAGACAACAATTCAGCAATCAAAGACTACTTTCAGATAAAGAAAACATATAAGATAACAATAAGAGCAGCCTAATATCAAACAGATATAATCTAATATGCTTTTGATAAGGATATTCAAAGCAACTTTTTAAAGGTAGACCATAGGACATGGCACACCATAGACTTCCCTGGTTTAGACTCTACTAAGCATACTTTAAAGAAGTTTCAGAAACAATTCTCAAGTTGTACTCAAAGGAGCATGGACTCACCACTGAATTTCCTGGTTTCACTCTATTGAAATCATTCTTTAAAACAACCTCTCAAGTCGCACTCAAAGGAGCATGGACTTACCAAAAGAGAGACTCTTTGGTTATACTCTATTGAATTATTTCTAAAATAACAAGCTAGATGGAACTGGAGGGCGATTAAGAATCCTCAAATCATACCTTGCAGAAGAAAACATTAAGACAATTAAGAGTAAACAGAACAAAGGTGCTTTCAAAAGACATTTATTAGCCTAAAACCTTTTCTATACTGTAACAAAGAAATATGAAAACATCATGAAAACAGGAAATAACAATAACAGATAGAAGCACTTCACCAACATGCAAGCTCAGGGATCCAGTGATCTAGCCTCCTCCATCAACAAACAAATAAGGGCATCCACAAGATCCAAGACATCAATTTTCCTTGAACTTTCAAGAGACTATATATTACTTCAAAGATTCATCAAATGCCAACAATACAATGAGTTCAGATGCAGTATTTATGCTGCAAATGAGGAGGTGGAGCTCAAGATAGGGTTTGAATGTCATTAATTACATATTAAATGCATTCCTAACCTTGAAAACCATGCAAGGCATAAGGTAGGAATATCTTTAGCTAAATCTTTGTTTTAATAACTCTGTCTTAACTTATAAAGAGGAAGAGGTAAAAAGTTTTACTTTTAAGGCCTATAATAACTTTTACAATAACTTCCTTGAAAGATATAAAATATCTCTGACTGTGGAATAACTACCAAAATGCCTTTATGGAAAGGAAACATGCTATGGGTGGAAGTTTAATCTTTTGTAGCAGTAACTGCTTCTTTGTTGAGTTATTCGAGGCTATTTTTGGGTTATCTGTCTTTGTTCTAATCATAAATTTATCTTTTAGGCCTTCAAAATTTGTTTTTTTTTTTATAATCTGCCTTACTGCCTTTATCCTCTATTCTGCTTTATGACTGTTTTATTCATTTATCATTTACCTTTAAACCTTTGAATTTTCATCTTTAATCACTGTCTTTAAAGGCTAATCTTCTGTTTTATCCTTGGATCTGTAACTAGCCCTTTTGACCTTATATTCTTTATTCCTTTACTAATGCTTTTGTGGCATTTTTCCTTTGTGTGCAGGGAGGGTTTCTCCATGGTATGAGGGTTTATAACTCATCGATGATCATGATTCATCGAGGTTTAAGTTTTTTTATGTAAATGCTCTTGGCCTCTTTTTATATGAATTTATCTCCTGGATCGTCATCCAAAGGTTAATCTCATTATTTCTTTGGCTATAAAAATGCATTTTCAGGGCATAATCGCCATTAAAACCTACAAAAACATAAAACAACGTTAATTTAAAACCTGCGGGAGGGGTTAAACTGCCTTTTCTTGGGGTTTGGAGCATTGGGGGAAATTTGAAAAGAATGAGGGAGTGTAGAGAGGAGGGTTACTGAGGTGGAACATAGCGGAGAGACGAGAAAATTTGAATTTTGGCACGAGGGGGAGAAAGGTGGTTTAGGAAAACCACGGCGGTTTATCACGTAGGTGAAAGGCGGTAAAAGGTATTGGGCCAGGGCTGCGTGATTCCACTAATTGACTGTCGCGTAGTAGGGCGAAATTGCCCATTTCGCACGGGTCAGGATCGTTAAAGATCAGCGCCGATTTCCGTGCGATATTGGATTTGGACCGTCAAATCTCAAGGGGTGAGATCGATGGTGCAGAAGGGTGGAGGGACCAGTGCGCAAATCTGTGGAGTGGAGCCCAGGACAGGTGGCGGGCTGCGGTTGGTCGGCAGGGGGGTAGTGGAAAGTGGGGCTCGGCTTGATGGCGTGGTAGTTTTTTCGTGTTGCGGGGTTGGGTTATATGCAGGGTTGAGGAAGGAGATGGGATGACCGTTGCATCGGGGGAAAAATCCCAATCAATGGTGGAGATTTTCCTGGTAAAATCTGCAAGTGAAAAAGAAGCGGGCCCTCTTTTTAATGTTTTTCGAAGGTTTGAGTGGTTTTTTATAAGGTTGGGGGTATAAAACTAAAATCAGTGAAGGGGCTTTAGAAATGGGTGGAAGCCTTGGTCTTATGGGAGCAAAGGGGACCATGGCTGAGACGAGAAGGGGCTAAAGACCCAATTTATGAAAAAATTCACTTTTAACATAAAAACAGAGTTTTTATGAAAATTTAAAGGGTCTGATAGGCTTAGAAGTTAGCTTTAAACAATGTAAAAAGGGTTTTTACATTGTTTAAGGGTTTTTTAGAAGAAAATGATGTGTGAGGGGAATTTTTTAGGGTTTTTTGAGAGGGGAAAAAGGGAATTAATGAGGGTGTAAGTGAAGTAATGAAAATGAGGCAAAAAGGCCAAGAAAATGGAGTTTTCTTTGCAGCAGGGTAAACTTTGAGAAGGCAAAAGATAAGTTTATAGTGGAACAATTAGGTGTAGGATGATGAAGTCAGTGAGATTTCTAGAATTCAAAATGTTTCTTCAAATATTGTTTCTAGAAATATAGGCTTTACAACTTAGTCATCTTTTGATATCAGAAAAATTACTGGTGACTAACAGTGAGATTTTTTTGAAGATTTTCTAGTGGATTTTTCACGTTTAATTTCTCTAAAATTTGGCAGGAATTCATTGAAATCAGAAGCTTGATGGGTGTGTCTGCATAATCTAAGTGCTCTAAGGATTTTTAAAGGTGCTGAATCCATTTATAGTAAAAAACCTGTTTAAATAAAAAAAATCAACACCTCAAAATTTTTAACCAAATTCCAACACCAACACTAGAAATTCCAAAAAATGACACTAAAACATATCCGTTTATTACTAATTGCCAGAAATATTTTGCAGCCTGAAATATATCCTATACTTGTATTTTGTTACATGTTCATTGTCTAATTAATAGGACATATTCATTTCTTTGCATTTACTTGAATTATTTTCTCTCCATAATTGAAATTCGAAAATTATATTAGGGTCATAAATGTGTAAGATGATAACACACAGGAAAATGTCTAAACAATTAAGGTAAATAATTGTTTACGTTAAATCGATTTAACAATAATAATAATAAATAAATGCAAAACAAAGCTCCTAACTATTTAACTGCGTTGTTTGGCATAATGTACTTTATCATTGGTTTAAATTTTAAATCAATTATATAATGGAAAGTTCCAAGATTTTTATACATGATCATCATTAGAGTGTGACGCAAATTTTATAAAATTTTAGAAATATGGTCCAACTAAATTTTATACGAATTCAAATCTTAAATTTACAAAATATTTACTTTGTATAGCGTTTTTGGTTTAGAGCACACTACTTAGGTTAATTGTTCCACCCAACTATCTCATACAAAACTAATTCACTATTATTTTTTTTATATAAATATATGATTAAAGATCATTACCATATTATTTTCTATTAGTGTTTTTATAAATAAAAAACATAATTTAATTTCTTGGTTTAGAGCACACTACTTAGGCTAATTGTTCCATACAACACTAATTCACTATTATTATTTTTATATAAATATATGATTAAAGATCATCACCATATTATTTGCTATCAGTGTTTTTATAAATAAAAAACATAATTTAATTTTTAATATTTTTAATTTATCTTTTTATTAGTTTATTTAAATGATTATATTATTTTCTAGTAGTTTATTTATAAATAAAAAGACATAATTTTTATCTAGTAAAAGAGATATAGTATTTTTTCTTATGAAAATTAGTTGTTTGAATCCTAGCCTATATCAGTTCTTTTTCTACTCTGTTTTTTATCATGTTGTTAGGTATTTGTAATTTATTAGCAAGATTGGGAGAGTCCAATCACAGAGTTAACATCATTTCAACCAAACTTTGGGATTCTAGGATCTAGCCCTCCTGAATCCGAAGAGGGATCTCTCCAATATGTACAAAGATGGATATTGTCTTTGAAAAGCTTAAGGTAATGATATTAGGCTAGTTATGAAGGCCAGGGGTTTTGTTTTGTTTTGGATGGTTGAGCATGAAATGTTACTTGAGGGGAAAGTCCTAAGTGCAAAAAGTTTCAAAAGTGAGAAGTTGCAAGCAAATAGAACAGTTTTGGCAGATAGATAGATAAGATATAGCATGGTTTTTTTAGTCCATTGCAACATTGGAGCTGTAAGGTCATATCTACTCTCTAATTGAACAACAACATCAAGTGTGATCAGACCACATGATCATCTATACCACGGAGATTATTGAAAGTTAAAATGATGAAATACAAAACATTAAAATGTTGGAGGGGTGAAGCGAAGTAATAATTTCTCGGAAGGGATTTTATAGTTAGTCCAAACAAGAAAAGCCTCTTAAGTAACTGTTTTAAAACCAACCAAGGATAGGGCTAACCATAGACTTCTTGGGAAAGTTCTTATTAAAGCAGCTTAATTGACAAACAATCCAGTAATCCACATAATTTCTTTCAGAAAGTATGAAAACACATAGGAAAAACAGAGTGTAACTTAAGATCAGATAAAGTACTTTTAAACCTAGTCTGCTTTCAGTCAACACCAAGGGAAACTTTCAGAATCTGCCTTTGGAGAAAAGAATCTAGGAATCAGGGAAAACCATATCTTCTCTAGTCTAACTTTAATAGCAAATAATGGAAATAACATTTGAGAACAATGTTTGAGCAAACAGAAGGACGAGGGAACGCCAACATTCCTAACTGTTTAAACTGTATTGAATCATTCTTAAATAAACAAATCTGAAGAAAACATTAAGATAAAGATTTCTCAACCAGAGAAGGTTACTGCTATACAGAAAATCCTAACCCTGTTTAAACTGTTCTTTACAGAGGGAAAATGAACAATATGGCATACATAGAAGGAAAACGATTAACAAAGAAAGAAGCACTTCACCAGTGATAAAGACCAGGATCCCAAGAAACAGTTTTTATATTGATGTCAAACCAGTTACAATCTTCAAGTCCAATGTTTCAGTTCAGCAATCATCTTCACTATTCAACCTAACTACTCTAGCGCAAACAGAGCTTCAAGGGCCAGTGAACACTATGTACAAATAGAAGTCTCGAGCTCAAGTGTATTTCAAATTTCTACAACCAACAACTCCTCATCTTCTATAGAAGTACTTATAGGAAGATGAGGAGGTGAGATTTTAACAAAATATCTCAAGGATAGTTAATGTAAAGTGAAGACTTCTCGGCCCTTTGAGAGGCTCGAGGGAAAAAATTACAGGTGGATCACTACATTAACTGTTTCACAATAAATATCAAAGCTCGGTGGAAGCTTTGTTTGACTTTGAGGCTCTGTGTATGTTTTGGAGTAACTCTGCAGATATTTATTCATTGGTTTCCTTGCAGAAATAACTTCTTGGCAATGCTAGAGGCAGATATTTCTTTGAGCAATAACTTCGGCCTCTGTTCTGAATGGTTTGAGGTGACAGGTGGCTCTTTATAGTAGCTGAGGAATCAATTCGCCTCAGTTTGAAGCGGTGGAAACCTTTCTGTCTGATAAAATACTTTAGGTTTTCGTTAAACTGTGTTTTGAGTCAGGGATTAGGCTTTTGATAACTGTCTTAGCCGTAATCCCCGTAATACTGTCTTCAATCTTCATCTGCTGTGCTTTATTCTCAAAATTGATACTCTTTAACTGTGTTTGATTTAAAACAGTGTCTTGTCGATGTGCAGACCCGCACTGGGCTTTACGGCATCAAAACTCATAGAATACTGACGAAACATGGAATAGAGCCCCGTGAATGGCTTCTTTTAGATAGCTCGAAGGCACAGGAAACGTCTTTCCCATCCCTCGGCTTTCCTTCATTCTATAATGGAAAACCATTAAAACACCTGCAAAACACAAAAACAGTTAAGAAATCTTGCGGAAATAGGTTTAAACTGCTTCGGATGGCGGGGGAGGAGCGTAGCCGTTGGATGAAGGCAACCAACGGTTGAGATCTACATAGAAAGGCAAAAAGGATAGCGGGAGAAGAATAAGGAGGAGCAGTTTTGGACCGTCCGATCTGGACACGTGGACGGTCCAGATCTAATCGGAGGGTCTCAATCGGGGGTGGCAGAAAAGGGGATGCGATTGAATTTCCAGTGCGATTAAGAGTTGGCTGTTGATCTGCAGATCAGATCGTCAGCGGAAAACGAATCGGCGGGTTTTGAAATGGTGGTATGACTTGCGATCAGAGGGAATAATGATCGTTGGATAGGCGGGAAATGGACAGCCCAAATTTAATCGCAGGATCGCAATCGGGGAGGTCACAAAACAACATGCGATTGAAACTTTGCGATTGAGCGCTGGCCGTTGATCTGCAGATCAGATCGACAACGGGGAATGAATCGGAGGTAATCGCAAGGGGGTGAAACATTGCGATCCGATTTTGCGCGGACCGTTGGATCAAGGATTAGATCAACGGTTGGGATTGAATCGGGGATCGGCAATCGGAGCACAGAGAAGAAGGCATGCGATTGAAAGTTTGCGATGTGATTGAGTGCAGGCCATTGGATCAAAGGACTAGATCAACGGTCATGATTGCTACGACCTACGCACCGGCGGAAAAACCCTTAAACACATGAAAACCAAAGTTTTTTGCGAATAAAACAAGTTTAACAGATTGGGCGGAAAATATATAGGTAAAGGAAAAAGGCACCCGATTGCGGGGCCGGGGGTTTTCACGGAATGTAATATGCCCGGGAGTTATAAAGACAAGGGCTAATCGCAATCGAGCCATTGAGCCTGGTCTTTCCGATCAACCCATTTGTATTGTTTCCGATTGCGATTGCGCGATCGGCTCTTTTCAATCAACCCATTTATATTCAGCACATGGTTTTAAGTTTTAACTTAGAACTTTCGGAAAGTGGGTTTTTGGGTTTACAAAGGAAAATGATCTTTGTAATGGTTCAAAGTCATGCACCCTTTGGATATTTGCGATGCAATTAGCGCCGAAAGCTTTGGCGTTTGGTTTTAACACATGGGCATGTGGGGGGAAGTGGTTTAGGACTTAGCCCAAGGCGCTTAGGTCCATAGTAATAAAACTTTGATTTTTTATGAGAAATTTTCAAGGATTTTAATGGATTTGGGGGTTCAGAAATAGTTAAAAAGTGAGTTTTTAACTATGAAAGGGGAAATTTTCATAAATGGAAAGAAGAGGACTTATGAAAACAAGGTAGTTTTGATGGAGAAAAAGGGGAGCAGATGAAAGGTTTTGAGAAGAGGAGAATGATATCTTCAAAGAATTTTTCATTGGAGTCAGCATTCTTCCCTATATAAAAAGGGACAGCAAATGAGGATTTTGGACAGAGGCATGAGGCCTTACAAGGAGTCTTCAAGAGCCAACAATTTTTAGTGATAAAATTTGTTCCTTGGAGGCTCAAAAAGATCTTAGCCACCTTTTGGTATAACAAAATATTATAGGTGGCTAACAGTGGCTCCACTTGGGGATGGTGCCTTCTTTAAGGCATCAAGAATTCAGACTTGATTTCTGGGAGGCCGATTAGTTGCCTCATCCATTGGGCTGCCCTTCTGTGATTGAATGATCTTCTTCTAAAAACATATTTGGCAGCCATGAAAGAAAATAATGGACCTTTATCGCCGGCTTGCTACGATCCTACGGATCTAGCATTTTTTAATCGTTTTCTTCATCGAGTACTTGGATTGGCAAACTCTTTGTATTTTATTCTTTTAAAAAGTGGGGAAATATGATACATTTCTACTCCTTATTTCTCCCACTGAACTCAGTTAAGCAGGTTGAGCTCGAGATATTTCTCTACCTAGTCCTGCGTACGATTTGGGATTAAACAGTCCAACAAACTTTCATTCTCTAAATTCTACAACAGAAATTTAAAAATAGTCAAGTCAAGATTGAGTTGTTCGACTTGCTATGATCTATGGCATAAAAACAAGCTGCACATAGATTATTATTTTCGGAAATTGAACATCAAAAATTGAAGGCTTAAGATCTGAAATCTTTTTATTATGGCCTTCTCTCTTCTTCTCATAGCTATGATTTTTCTTTTTTTTTCTGTGAGCTATCTCTTCCTTGATATCTGATTCAGATTTTGAGCAAATTAGAACCATTTTTTCCTCTTTTATGACTCAGAAAATAAAACGGTTTTGAGTCATCTCTCTTGGAAACTTTGGTTCAGATTTTAAGTTTGTTTGAACCTTAATTTCTATCCTAATCTATGTACTGATAAGCCAATATTAAACGGTTTGGCAAATCAAATTCACTACCCTATCAGCAGAAAATTGAAAGCTAATTAGTCAAGATTAAACAGTTTGACTAACTAGAAGTGTTTTTTGCAGGAGTGGCATTTAAGCTTGCACACTTTCAGATTTCTTTCTCTTTTTTTGGTATGGGGCTATACCTTTATTGTTTCATCAATTTCCCTCTTTTAATTCTTTCTTTGTTTTTGTATTTTTGAATTCTTGATTTTATCCAAACGAGAGAAAACAACAAATAACTACATGCTCGGAGGCAGGCTTTATTGACATTTCTATCTAACCTATTCTAAACATGGAGTATTTACATATTCATATGATACAAAAGTGCCAATGCGACGAGGCAGTGTGTCAGAAGAAGTAGTAACTGCAAGAATTTGCTTGTCGGAGGGTATCCATAGAACATATTGAAGTTTAACCTTCAATGTCAAGGGAACTTCCTTGAGAAGATAGCTGACTTTTCATGTCTGACGGCTCTTACTTGAAGGATCAATGTTTGATAATTTGAGCCAGTCGGGATTTCCACACACTCTTCCATAGGATCAACAAAGAAAAGGTGAAGATTCTCTTCCTTTTGGTCCTCCACAATTGGTAGATTGTCTGCTTCCAAGACATCAGCTTTGAGGACTATCTCTTCAGTATGTAGCTTGGAAGTATCATCATTCTTAACCTACAAAATAGCAAATAGTGAAGTATCTTCTTTCTTTGAATCTATGCTTGCTTCTGATATAAACCCAGGCTCTTTAAATGACAGAAAAATATCAGTGAAGGGAGAAGTTTCTTCTTGAGAAGATGATATATCCACAGCAGGATAGTCTTCTATTTTTTTTTCTTCTTCATCTTCATCATCTTCTGAACTGGAGGACTCATCATATTTGACAGCGTTGTCCTCTTGTGGCCCTTGTATGCTTGTATTTAGTGAACTGAATTCTGAGAAGAGGTTATTATATTCTTGAGCGGGGGAGTATTTAAAGGTTTCCTATTTTTCAAGAGAAAACTCCTTTTGCTCAAAAATTTCTTTATTGCTCTTCTCTTCACCTTCTGAGTTGAAAGGATGCTGATTTCCAATTATGTGAAAGCCATTAGTGATGGATCGAAATGGATGATTTTGGCTTTCAAGCTGGTGATGGTGAAATTGATAACACCAATCAAACGCTGGTCACCCTGCATGATTAGTTTTTTCTTGGAACTCATCATCATCATCAGACTGGTCGAAATTTGGAAATTTATCAGAATAAAAAATTTCATCAGCCGAACATATTGGGTTCTTAGCAGATCCCTTTTTATTCTGATCTATAAAAGAAATTTCTAAATCTGCATAACAAAGTTCTGTAGGTGAATGGGCAAGAGTGTTTGTTTCGCAAAAAATTTCAGATAGCGGTTGTTTATTTATAATCTGATCTATCTCTTTTTCTGTCAAAGGTGAAGATGTTTCTATGTTCCTTCGAACATGAGTACCGCAGTTCTTTGTCTCTTGCGAAGACTGATTTTGAGGCTGGATGTCTTCTTGAGCCTCAACTATAAGGGATGATGAATCAATATTTGAGTTTTCAGGGATATCTTCAGGAACGTTCTTTACTGCTTGGATTATCTCTTCCTCAACTGATTCATCTATGTTTTTAAAAATTTTCAATAGGATATTAAACTCATGAACGGCTATTAAAAGATCTTCAGGATGCATCTCTTCCAAAGCTTCCTCATTATCTATAATGTGTTGGGTGATGTTTTGTGATGGATCATAATATATTGCGCCCCATGATAATGACGTAGTGTTTTCTTCATAGTTCTCATAGAACACATATTCAAGGTCACTTAAAGAAAACAAACTACTAGATCGTAAGCATTCATACCAATCCCTAGCTTTTCCTTCTAATGTTAACATGAACATTTTCATTAGGCAGTCTTCATGCCATTCAAATTTCAACCTCCATACATGTATATGAAATCTGATGAGATGTAATAGAGGGTCATCAAACTTTTCACCTTGAAAAACAGGCAGGTTGTCATCCCAATCCACCCGGGGCATCTTATGTGGAAACCCAGGGATATGATCTCTACTAATTGGGGCATATCTTCGTTGTATTCTCGGAATCATGTTTGTAAATCAGAAAAGAGATCATTGTGTCTGGTCAATCGGTTCAGGGTCTTCTACCAGTGGAGTCATTTGGTCTTGGGAGTTTCGAGTGTGGGTCGCGAGGGTGGAAAAAATTTCGCTCCTAAGGAGGTAAACGTTTTATGGTTCCCACCACCACTTATGATTCTTGCAGAATTTGTGTAAGATTCTCGAGGCTGGAATTAGCTCTCAAGGGTGATCGAAAAAGATTGAAGATTTAATCTTAGGAGACTTCCCTAAGGATACTTTCTAGGTTATCAACTATCTCGGGTGGATCGGGGTTCGGATGGGCTCTAATGTGAATATTTTAAAGCCATATCATGCATTTCATAGACCCAAACCAACAAGAAAAGTTCGACGGATATGACAATATTTGAGAGTTAATAGCACATTTACACAAATCTTAATCCTACGGTCCTCTAGCGAGTTTGAATGATTTTATAATGATAAGGGTTCTTCCCGGTGGAGTCTTAAGATGCTGCTAGGATTGTGGAGTCGCCAAGTGGAAATTTTTAGCTCCTTTCAGAGGTAAAAGGTCTTATGGTCCACCACCATGTTTATTTAATTCCAATCTGAAATATTTTTAGGTTTTTCTAAATCATTCTTCAGTTTTGTGGTTGTTAAGAATATCCTAACTTTGTTTCAAAACTTAGATAAGGTTGCGAGACAAAGGCAGTCTACTCTTATGGCTAAGCCAGCTGATTTTTCAAGGTTAGATGAAGTCTTAAGAGAAACCTAGGGTTTACCTAGTTTGTCACTGATTCAAACAAGTTCCATCATGATTACCAGTTCTTGGTAGTGCTTGAAAAGGCTGCTTTTTACTCTCAAAGTGTTCTTGAATAAAGGGTTTTCTGAGGTATTAGAAACACTCAGATCCCCAGCGGAGTCGCCATAAATGTTAGGTTCTAGTGGCTCAAGCTGGTTAATAAAGCAAGCGCTCTATGAACCCAACCACAAGATTCTTTATAAATGGATTTTAATGTGAAATATTCTGAGTTTTGAGTCCCCATCGGAGTCACCAGAAATGTTAGGTTCTGGTGGCTCAAGCTGGTTAATAAAGCAAGCGCTCTATGAACCCAACCGCAAGCTTTTTTATGAATGGATTTGAATGTAAAAGATTCTGAGTTTTGAGTCCCCAATGGAGTTGCCATGAATGTTAGGTCTCTGTAATTTATTAGCAAGATTGGGAGAGTCCAATCACAGAGTTAACATCATTTCAACCAAACTTTGGGATTCTAGGATCTAGCCCTCTGAAATCCGGAGAGGGATCTCTCCAATATGTGCAAAGATGGATATTGTCTTTGAAAAGCTTAAGGTAATGATATTAGGCTAGTTATGAAGGCCAAGGGTTTTGTTTTGTTTTGGATGGTTGAGCATGAAATGTTACTTGAGGGGGAAGTCCTAAGTGCAAAAGTTTCAAAAGTGAGAAGTTGCAAGCAAATAGAACAGTTTTGGCAGATAGATAGATATAACGCTGGTTTTTAGTCCATTGGGCTATGGAGTCATATCTGAGCTTTAATTGAACAACAACATCAAGTGTGATCCAAGGGGCAAGTCATCTATACCACAAGATTATTGAGATTAAAATGATGAAATGGAAACATTAAAATGTTGGAGGGGTGGCAACTGATAATAATTTCTCAGAGGATTTATAGTCAGTCCAAACAAGAAAAGCCTCTTAAGTAACTGTTTTAAAACCAACCAAGGACAAGGCTAACCATAGACTTCTTGGGCAAGTTCTTATTAAAGCAGCTTAATTGACAAACAATCCAGTAATCCACATAATTACCTTCAGAAAGTATGAAAACACATAAGAAAAACAGAGTGTAACTTAAGATCAGATAAAGTACTTTTAAACCTAGTCTGCTTTCGGTCAACACCAAGGGAAACTTTCAGAATCTGCCTTTGGAGAAAAGAATCTAGGAATCAGGGCAAACCATATCTTCTCTAGTCTAACTTTAATAGCAAATAATGGAAATAACATTCGAGAACAATGTTTGAGCAAACAGAAGGACGAGGGAACGCCAACATTCCTAACTGTTTAAATTGTATTGAATCATTCTTAAATAAACAAATATGAAGAAAACATTAAGATAAATATTTCTCAGCCAGAGAAGGTTACTGCTATACAGAAAATCCTAACCCTGTTTAAACTGTTCTTTACAGAGGGAAAATGAACAATATGGCATACATAGAAGGAAAACGATTAACAAAGAAAGAAGCACTTCACCAGTGATAAAGACCGGGATCCCAAGAAACAACTTTTATATTGATGTCAAACCAGTTACAATCTTCAAGTCCAATGTTTCAGTTCAGCAATCATCTTCACTATTCAACCTAACTACTCTAGCGCAAACAGAGCTTCAAGGGCCAGTGAACACTATGTACAAATAGAAGTCTCGAGCTCAAGTGTATTTCAAAGTTCTGCAACCAAAAACTCCTCATTTTTTGTAGAAGTACTTATAGGAAGATGAGGAGGCGAGATTTTAACAAAATATCTCAAGGACAGTTAATGTAGAGCGAAGACTTCTCGGCCCTTTGAGAGGCTCGAGGGAAAAATTTACAGGTGTATCACTACATTAACTGTTTCACAATAAATATCAAAGCTCGGTGGAAGCTTTGTTTGACTTTGAGGCTCTGTGTATGTTTTGGAGTAATTCTGCAGATATTTATTCATTGGTTTCCTTGCAGAAATAACTTCTTGGCAATGCTGGAGGCAGATATTTCTTCGAGCAATAACTTCGGCCTCTGTTCTGAATGGTTTGAGGCGACAGGTGGCTCTTTGTAGTAGTTGAGGAATCAATTCGCCTCAGTTTGAAGCGGTGGAAACCTTTCTGTCTGATAAAATACTTTAGGTTTTCTTTAAACTGTGTTTTGAGTCGGGGATTAGGCTTTTGATAACTGTCTTAGCCGTAATCCCCGTAATATTGTCTTCAATCTTCATCTGCTGTGCTTTATTCTCAAAATTGATACTCTTTAACTGTGTTTGATTTAAAACAGTGTCTTGTCGATGTGCAGACCCGCACTGGGCTTTACGGCATCAATACTCATAGAATACTGATGAAACATGGAATAGAGCCCCGTGAATGGCTTCTTTTAGATAGCTTGAAGGCACAGGAAACGTCTTTCCCATCCCTCGGTTTTCCTTCATTCTATAATGGAAAACCATTAAAACACCTGCAAAACACAAAAACAGTTAAGAAATATTGTGGAAATAGGTTTAAACTGCTTCGGATGGCCGGGGAGGAGCGTAGCCGTCGGATGAAGGCAACCAACGGTGGAGATCTGCATAGAAAGGCAAAAAGGATAGCAGGAGAAGAATAAGGAGGAGCAGTTTTGGACCGTCCGATTTGGACACGTGGACGGTCCAGATCTAATCGGAGGGTCTCAATCGGGGGTGGCAGAAAAGGGGATGCGATTGAATTTCCAGTGCGATTAAGCGCTGGCCGTTGATCTGCAGATTAGATCGTCGGCGGAAAACGAATCGGCGGGTTTTGAAATGGCGGTAAGACTTGCGATCGGAGGGAATAATGACCGTTGGATAGGCGGGAAATGGACGGCCCAGATTTAATTGCAGGATCGCAATCGGGGAGGTCACAAAACAACATGCGATTGAAACTTTGCGATTGATCCCTTTGCGATTGAGCGCTGGCCGTTGATCTGCAGATCAGATCGACGGCGGGGAATGAATCGGAGGTAATCGCAAGGGGGTGAAACATTGCGATGCAATTTTGCGCGGACCGTTGGATCAAGGATTAGATCAACAGTCGGGATTGAATCAGGGATCGGCAATCAGAGCACAGAGAAGGCATGCGATTGAAATTTTGCGATGTGATTGAGCGCAGGCCATTGGATCAAAGGACTAGATCAACGGTCATGATTTCTACGACCTACGCACCGGCGAAAAAACCCTTAAACACATGAAAACCAAAGTTTTTTGCGAATAAAACAAGTTTAACGGATTGGGCGGAAAATATATAGGTAAAGGAAAAAGGCGCCCGATTGCGGGGCCGGGGGTTTTCACGGAATGTAATATGCCCGGGAGTTATAAAGACAAGGGCTAATCGCAATCGGGCCATTGAGCCTGGTCTTTCCGATCAACCCATTTGTATTGTTTCCGATTGCGATTGCGCGATCGGATCTTTTCAATCAACCCATTTATATTCAGCACATGGTTTTAAGTTTTAACTTAGAACTTTCGAAAAGTGGGTTTTTGGGTTTACAAAGGAAAATGAGCTTTGTAATGGTTCAAAGTCATGCACCCTTTGGATATTTGCGATGCGATTAGCGTCGAAAGCTTTGGCGTTTGGTTTTAACACATGGGCATGTGGGCGGAAGTGGTTTAGGACTTAGCCCAAGGGGCTTAGGTCCATAGTAATAAAACTTTGATTTTTTATGAGAAATTTTCAAGGATTTTAATGGATTTGGGGGTTCCGAAATTGTTAAAAAGTGAGTTTTTAACTATGAAAGGGGAAATTTTCATAAATGGAAAGAAGAGGACTTATGAAAACAAGGTAGTTTTGATGGAGAAAAAGGGGAGCAGATGAAATGTTTTGAGAAGAGGATAAATGGCAATCTTTCAGCAGTCTTTCAGTTGGAGTCAGCAGAAATTCCTTAGTATAAAAAATGGGACAGCAAATGAGGATTTTGGACAGAGGCATGAGGCCTTAAAGAGACTTCAAGAGCCAACAATTTTTTAGTGATAAAATTTGTTCCTTGGAGGCTCAAAAAAGATCTTAGCCACCTTTTGGTATAACAAAATATTATAGGTGGCTAACACATGTTACAGATGTGGATCAAATAGGTTTTTGGAGAAAAAAAATTAGTCAGCTATTTTCCCAATCTTTGCATACAGTCATATTATCATTAGTTGTTACATGGATGCGATGAAATGGCTCTTTTAAACTTCTTTTATTCACAATGAAAGAGTTTTTTTTTTTATTATTGAAAAAAAATCTGGAGAAATAAAACTTAGATTGAAATGCCTTATTATCAAAATAAAATTTGGGACATTGCACAATCTTTTCATGCGTTTACTAAAATTGACCAAAATCACTACATATATCTTGCTTAGCAACTATTGGATCTCTTTAAGAATCTTACGACATCTTGCTTAGCAACTATTGGATCTCTTTAACAATCTTACGACGTTTCCTTTGCAACATCGGGTAATGATGCAATTGCTAGTAAATAGTTTGACAAATTAACATTACATTACATAACATTTTATAACATTGCTAAGTTGTAGAGTGAGTCTTGTTGTAAAAATGGAAAATTTAATTAACCAACCTAAGTACATTTTAAATCTGAATCTACCAAGTGCCAAGAAAGATTAAATTCAAAGTTAAAATAGATCTAAGTTGATACTCTTACATTTTACAATAGATTTCCTCAAACTTAAGCTTGTAAATCACCATCAATAAACTCATCAAATGACTAAATCAAACTTATTTTAATAATTATTCACTTTTAATTTTAAATATTTAACAATATCGCATTACATAAAATTTTACAACAACTCATTAAATAACCAATTCATACTTATCTTAATAATTATTAATTTTATTTTAAATATTTGACAACAATACATAAAATTTTACAACATAACTATCATCTATACTAAAACTAAAACTAAAATGCCTCCGGACACGAGTATATTTATTTTCTTAAAGGATTCATTTCTTACCTGGTCCTGTGATAAGCATGGATTTCAAATCCCATGGAGACTCTCTTTCCTCTATGCTCGTTGTACTATACCCACGATCTTTGACTCTCTTTCGATCTTGACATTGAAGAACTTCCACTTTCACTTTCATAAACTTCATACCCAGGAATGCTTGAGGTTTGACTTATCGTTGAAATTGACCTTGCCGGAATTGTGCTTGCCGGAATTGAAATGTTGTGACTTCTCCTAACTTGATTACTACTTGATATTTCATATACCGTACAAAAATCAGGGGCATTTTTCCCAACAGTTCCGGGTACATCAACTCCCTTGAATCTCCCGGAGAAAAACAGGGTTAATGTATGAGGTAACCATAGGTAAATGAGGTGAACATAACTAAAATTATGAATTTCATAGGTTATTTTGTATTCAACAAAAATTAAGAATTTTTTACTTGGTATTTACTTTTTTGATATTTAGTTTATAAATTGTTTTTCATAATTTTACAGATTTAAAGTTAAGATGGATCTATTTTCATTTATTTTATATAATATATACTTAATTAAATTTTTTGAAATATTTTATTTGTGAATCATATTCTCCACGTTAAAATGTCAATACATTCTTTCACATGTTGGGAAATATAAAACATATATTCATAAGACTCTCTCTCTATATATCAAATTATTTTTCTTATTATTATTTTTCAAAATGTTACGTATTAATTCTATATTAAACATTGAAAGAATCACAAATATCTCTCATACCTTGATTAGAAAGCACCTATTAAAAACATAAGAACTATTTACCCTTTTTCTATATATTATCTTAAAAAATTGTTTTATAACCCACATTAAACTTTTTTTTGTTGTTAATATTTTTTAATTGTTATATATCAACTCCATATTAAAAATGAAATAAATTACTAATTTTAACTCAATAAAAAACGTGTGTATATATCTATATATATATAACTTTATTTTTAGTTGATAAAAAATATGTTATTTAATATGAACATTGAAATATTCTATTTATAAGGTACTCTCACACACACATATATACATACCAACTAAAGATAAAATGAATCAAACATTATGTAATATTAATAATATTATTTTTACATGTAAGGTTTTTAGATATTAAATAATAAAGAAATTAGAGTTCTATTTCATGTTAAAAATAAATTAATCTTCTTTTTACTTTTAATTACTTTATCTATGTTAAAAATAAATTACTTTTATTTACTTTCAATTATTTTATTTATCATTTATGAGGTTTTGGTTAAACGGTGATGAGACAAATTGTTATAACACTCATCATAAGTTTAATTCTCTTTCTCGATAAAAATAATGTTCAATTCTCTTATGTTTTGAAATTCAAAAATAAGATGTTATGAAATTCAAGAATAAAAATATAAATGTTTTAAAATAAGTTCTAAACAACCATATAATTACTCGAAATAAATATGTTTTCAAATTCAAGAATAAAAATATCAATGTTTTAAGATAAGTTGTAATCCAGTGTAAGATGGTTTGATTTTTAATTTCAACCTGAAACTCACTACATGCTAAACCACTTCATTCTAAACGTTTTTTAATCACTTTTACCTTGTAATGGCATTGCGAGAAGATGATCCCATAACAAGTTTACTAATGCCATGACTTGACATTTGCTGAATAATTGTAAATGCTACGACATCTTTTTCTGCAATCGCAAGCACAGTTGCCACCTGTGTTTTAGATTATAATAAATGGAAAGTGTTGTTTTTATTTTTTTCTAAAGAAAATGAATTATTATGTTCCAAACTTTCTTAAATAATCCATTATGAGCTGCTAATTTCTAAAACTCAAAATAGTTTTAAGACGCAAAGGTTCATTTTTTAGGTTATCTTATTTGTTTAAATGATAAATGAAATATACTTATATAGGAGGGATGGCCAGGAATTTTATTTGTTTAAATGATAAATGAAATATACTTATATAAGGAGGGATGGCAAGGAGCTTGGGCCAGACTAACTCTTAGCATGAATGGATTTTTGAGTGGGGAGTTTTGAACTGGTGACCGTTACACTTCAGAGTCTTTAACAAAACACCTTATCATCATCTACTCTATGTCCCATGAGCATCTCACAAAACTCTTTATTTAGGCATTATGAATGATTTTTTTTAAAAACATCTGCATATATGTTCTTGGAAATTTAACAACTACCCTAAACTGAGAACTTTTCAATAAATTTGACAGAGTAATGTGCCAAAAGAGTCTAGTTTTATGAGATTGGTGATTTTGTAACAAAAAATTTTAATCAAAATTTCCTAATTGTTTGAATGAAAATGTGGATCTGATATAGTGGTTTAAGTTATGAATGAAGTTTGAACCTAAGATCAGTGACTAGTGACTGCTAAGTTTACAGAGTATTTTTATCAGGTAGATTCCCACCTGAAAGCTTCTAGGCTTCTAAATAAAAAAAGTGTTTTAACCACTTGACTAGACCAATTAAGCTTACCCTCTCTACTAAAGAACATTGTATATAACTTTATATACATAATATAAAAAATATAGAAAGGTTATTTGCAATCTTAAATATTTGTAGATTTTGAAATATTTGGGCAATCTTATTTGCATAAGAAAATTCAATCAATTGAATTTTCTCATGAATATGAGCAAATTCCTGAAGTTTTCTTGAAATTTGAAGTAATATTTCTGAGAATGAAAAAGCCAGAATTGATGAGCCAAGATATGATCGAAGCATTTGGGCAATATCTAAGATACACCTCATGTAGATGAGTGAAATATTAAATTGTTGATATACATACAATCAACAATTGGATGAGAAGACATGCACGCACAAGAAACTTATTCCATATCAGGAAAATGGGAGAAAAATAAATTGTGGGTCATGTTATCACTTGGATTGAACCTCAGGCTGAGAAAGGAAATTCCGAGGTAACCTCAAACCACGCTTAGCCAAGTAGCTAGCCCTACTAGGCCAGGAGAGGGCTCTCTCTGTAAGGATCACAATCAAGATGACTGAGGAAAGAAGATATTAGGCTAGGTATAGTAGCTCACAGTTTTGATTTTGATTGTGTAGGGTTTTTTTGGATCAAGAGGAGTCAAACAGCTAGGGCAAGGAAATTAGGTCAAAATTTGCAGGGTGTTCTATGGGGAAAGGTAAGTACATTGTTTAGCACTTTCAGGTTTTGATGATGGGATGATCAAGACAGGTGAGGAGCTAGAAAGAGCATGGTGAATTCATGGTTTCTTTCTAAACTGAATAAATTACAAATTATGAATGTTTTCCCAAAATAGAGCATAGAAATTATGGATTCTGTTTATCTAACTTGAAAAAATTCACTTAATAGCAATGAAATTAAGGATGAACATATGATAACAAAAGAAGAAACTGCAAATAAACACAATACCACATGGATCCCATAAAAAATAGTTGTAAATTTGATTAATGTCCAGGCCCAAACTGATACAAAAGTATGTCTCTTGAGATGCAAAACCTCCAAGTGAGTCCAACCATTACAATGACTGAGGAAAGACATCATATAGACCTCAAAACCACTCTCCCTAGCCTCAAGGAGTCGAATCCATGAGATAGGAATCAGTTTCATCTACTCCCAAACAAGAAACTGAAGACTAGGAAGACCCAACAATTTGCCTCTAAAAGAGAGGAAACTGATTCATTGGACCTCTAGAGGAATTACTTAATGTATCTACCCTAGATAATAGTAAAAACATGACATTTACATTTATAGTGAACTTTTACATCAATAATTTCTCATTTCCAAAGATAAAAAGTCAAGCTGGAGTGAAAATCAGAAAATTGTTGAAAACTGTGAAAATTGCATTTTCCTGGCAAACACACAATGCCCTAATAGGAAAAATAGCCTGTTTTGCAAGAAACTTTTGGAGGCCTTCCTGGTGTCCAAATCAGCTCCAAGATACCTCATTGGAAATATCTCTAAGTCTAGTTTCCAAATGCCTCCCGTTTCCAAAATGGTGCTCATCTGCCCTATCAAAAAGTGAATCTGCCAAGGTTGGTAAATACGCAGCGCCTAGGTCAAAAAAGGAGGCAGAAACATGAACATTTGGTGGTTTTTTGCACTTTTGAGGGACCATTTCTCCTCCACATTTTCTGAAACTTACTAGGGTTTATGTATTCATCATTATGAACATGATGGTGGTGCCCATTTTTCATTTGGATGCCCCAAAAAAGAGCTCAGCGCCTTAGGCACTACGCATTTGGCAAATTTTTTAGTGCAAAAATACTCAAAAACACTGAATTTTCACCTTTTTGAAGACCACATTTGGAGGCCTTCCTTGTTTCAAAATTGGGCCCAGGATAACTCATTAGAAATATAATCAAGTATAATTTCCAAATCTACCTTTTTTTTCTTATTGGCGTTGATTTTCCTTGTCAAAAGTTATTTTTCCCAATACTGGTCAAAAAGTGTTGAAGAGGGTGCAGAAATGCAGAGTGCTAGTGCAGGCAACTTTTGGAGGCCTTCTCAACTCAAAATTGAACTCATGATAGCTCATTGGAAATATATCTCTGTATAGTTATCATTTGACTCATCAAGCAAGTCATTTGGACAATCCAGCTATGAGAAAACTTGATTTTCCCAAGGTCACTCCACAAATGCAGCAAACCTCTTGTAGCACCTGTATTTTTGACATTTCTATAGAACCATGACACCTATGTAAAAATTGAAGGAGTTTTTTCTTCTTGGACCTATGATGGAAAAAAAAAAACTCTCTCACTTTTATCAAATTCATATCTTTTTGGTTGGAAACATAGTTTAAAGCGGAATTGGCCCGATGAGTGGCAAATGACTTGACTCTTGGAAAGACTTCTAAAAAAATGATGGAGACATGATGTTTATGAGTTGAAATGATCTCATACTTACTGATATGACCTACCTTATGGCTCTTCTTCTCAAATGTCTCGTTTCCATATCAAACCCTACCTCAATGGGAGAGGAAATTAGGGTTTGTGAAGCATTTTGACTTTAGTAGCTCTTTTGTAGTTGTTGGTTCATATCTGATGATTTTTCCTTATTTCTTACATGATTTCTTCTTTGGTGTTTGTTCCTCACTGACACTTCTATCCTCTTCTTTATACATTATGGGCTTGAAGGCTTTGGAAACCCTAAGGTAAATGGAATGAGATGAAGGGAGTGAGAGGTGAAATGAATAGCTTAGGAAAATGGAGGGAGTGAATGTAAATGAAGACCTAGGTCTATGAAAACCCTAGGATTTAACAATTTTTATGACTGATATGTGTACAGGGACATGAATATGGTGGATATGATGCCTGAAAATTGGGAAGGAAATGAAAACTAGGGTTTCATAGCAACAAGCACTTCAAATATTCTTATGGGACACCAAATATATTAGAGGAGAGGTGATTTAGGGTGCACTTACTAATTTAAAGCCTCTTGAAGAAATTGGGAGGAGATTTGAGCTTGTTGGAGGTAGTGAAACTCTTCAAAACCCTCGCGTTTTGGAGGAACGCGCAGTGCCAAGAAAAACATGCAGCGCCTCTGTTCAAATGCGCAACGCCGATCTATTTGGTCTGGTGCTCTCATGAAAACACGTAGCACCATCGGGTAAATGCGCAGCACCAAGGCAAATGTGCAGCACCTGGGTGCAAACGCGCAACACCCTTTAATTTTGACCCAAAATGCTCAGAAAACTTAAAATTTCTTCTTTGCTGGAAACTCCTGATGGCTGAACGGAAAAAATGAATTTCTTTGAAGTGCTTTGAAAGAATTTATAGCCTAGTGGATTTGAAATTTAATTTGAATCACCCACTTATTAGTCATCAGTATTTTTTCCTATTTTGATGACTAGATTCCTTGGCTGAGTTTTCTAGAAGCTAATCTCAATCTGTCAATTTGTCATCTAGAAAACACCTAAAACAAATTTTTGTCTTCCTACCCCTCTCCTTTAGCCTATAATGAGAAAAATCCTTCATTTTCCCTACCTATTACAGTTCAACAAAGCCTCCCTGTCTATAGCTATTATAAGTTTGCCTCTCTACCATCAAAATCCTTTGATTTTATGCAACTCACTATCCAACATTTAACAAATTGTCTACCCCTCTCTCACTGATCACTTTGTCATGTGATAACATACTCATGCCCAAGAAGATTTTCAAAATCCATGACAAAGTATGTACGTCTAGGTGATGGTGTTTTACGGAAAATTCCTTGGCGAGACTGTTTTAAGCCAAAACTCTGTCTTCAATATCAGCCAGCCATCATGTCGTGTTATTTGCCAAAGCCAAAACCCTTTTCTATCCCTAGGTCATGCATCATCAAAGAGGTCACTTTGTTTTGTTTCTAGCAATTCTCAGGAAAGTTCAAATCAGGAAATGAAGGAGTTTCCCTGTCTGAAGAAATATGCTTAGATCAGGCATGATCCCAATGAAACATCAAAGAAGCCCTCCAAACTTCAAAAGCATATGTTTTTACATCTCTGCAGGGATGTACTGATTGATGACACTAAGTAGAGTGTAAGCAAAAAGGAGCACCTCAGGAGAAAGCTTCATGCTTTATCAGTTTACTATGGAAGTTAGAAGAAGTGCAGATTATGACTAGCCCTACAAATCAGCCTTATACCACCAACAGTGATAGTCTTCTGGAAAAAAGGGCTTTAAAGACAATTAGGCATCACAGTGAAATTAGAAGAAGGACAACTACTTCTTATACTTCATCAGGAACTAAACTTTGAAAGGTTGTCACAAACAAGTTCACCACACCTTATAAAAACATAGTCAAGGGAAGAAAGAGTTTTTTCAAGGATGCATCAAAATGAGCGCTCACCACCTACAAAGCACTTTATTTACTCCTGAATATTCCCAGTAATTTTATGCAAAAATGGATTTACTTTACTGACAGCTCCTCATGAAGCAAAGGGCATCATGATTCAAATCATTTCATCAAGGATAAGTACCAAGGATTCACTGTTGCCTTCTATTTTGTATTTTTCAAAGAAAACAGACAGGGGTCACTATTTTGAAATGAATGAAGTTTATAGTCTTCAGGACCTCCATCAGCAGATTAGTAGGGCACCTTATAGTAGCTCTGAAGGGTCACAAAGACTATGTTTTGGAAGCCTCCTTCAAAAGATACGTAGAGGGTAAAGGCACAATCTCAAAGGGCCTAGATTTGGAACAAGTTGCTTTCCTCAAAGGTTAACATTGACAGATCAAAGACCTCCTTTCAGAGAAGGAAGGGCACCCTTCACAGTCCTAAAGAAACCCCCTTAAATGACAAGCACAGGATCCCTTTTGAAAGATAAACATGGTTTTTCTAAAAGAGCCACTAACAATTTGTGCATGGACATTTTACAATTGGTTGACAGAGGTCAAAAATCACCCATAAAATTTATCAAACATTGAGGGGCCACAGAGAACTTGTTCGAGAATAGTTCTCAAATGGTAGACAGATATGCAAAAACACAGTGTTCACAAGGCCTCCTTCAGTTATAAGCAGATGGAAAAAACACAGTGTTTACAAGGCCTCTTTCACAAATAAGCAGAGGGCCCACAGAAAACTGGTTCAAAAGACAAATCTTCAAATAATGTAGCAGTGTTGAGATGGATGAAGTTTTCTATGTTTAAGAGGACCTCCTTCAAATAAGAATAGGGTCAAAATTCATCAAATATTGACAGTGTTTGGAAACATTTGTCAGTAATGGGAAGTTTGAGAGATAATGTTTGAAAGAGTGCATTCACTAACAAACCAAGGCTAGAATTTTATTAAATCAACCTCATCTAAATGATAAAAAGGTACACCAAGCTCTATTCAAAGGTGAATTATGCAACTGAGAGAAAGATAAATTCACACAGGTGTTTTATGTAAAAGAGGCATCTTTCATTCAGACAAGCCTATTATAGTTTTGAAATGCCTTCCACCAAATGATGAGAGCAAGTTTTAAATGTTGAAAACAACCTTTTTCAAATAAATAGACAAAGTTTTAAAGGGGTTAAAACATGGAGTATAGGATAAGTTCCCATGCAGTTTGTCAAACATAAGACCTCTTTCAAAATGAACAGATGGTCAGGTTGCCCAGTGTAAATTCTGTGGTTGAGAAAAAGTGTCATTAATACATAGTGAGAGCCTCTTTTCATGTCAAAGGGAGTTTTCAATGACAAATGCTGTTTAAAATGAGGAAAGTTGTTGGTTTTCAAATACAAAAGAAAAGGTAAAAGGTAAAAATCACTAAAAGGAGGGAAGAAAGGGCATTCAAAAACGTTTTAAAGGAGCTATAAAAGCTCTGAAAATTTAAGATCATTTTCTATTTGTGCAAAAGGGCAAAGAAAAAACATTTTTTTTCGAAACCTTGGGCGAGCATTTGTAGAAAATTGAAGACGCGACGTGCCTGAAATTTAGCGTGAAGCGCCTGTAAGCACCTTTACAAGGGCTTATGCACATGGCACAATGCGCCTGTAAGCACCTTTACAAGGGCTTCTGCACACGACGTGATGCGCCTGTAGCAGTGTGTGACGTGCTTGTGCGTTTTGACCAACCGACCCGCCTGGCATTCAGAGGGCGCCCAGGGCCCGACCCGACAGATCTGCCATGGCCTGTAGGTGCTACACGCCTGTGCATAGGAGTGTAGCACCACTAAACACACCTTCATTTCACCTCAAAGTAGATTTTCGCCCTGTGAACTCATCTCCAAAAAGAAGCCACACATTTTTAAGAGGTATTCACCAATTTTCTTCACCTAAGTTTTTGAGTTTGGGAGGGGTTAAGAGTCAATTTGGTTGACAAGAAAAGCACAGTCCTCTGAAGGAGAAAAACACAGTTTATTCCTAAAAAACCACCAGGTTTTCTAAGATACAACATGACAGTGATTGATGAAAGAGGGTTTATTGTTTGGCTACAAAAGACCTGCTTGTTGATTAAAGACAAAACCCTAGTTTTTAAGAAAGAGATCATTATCAGTTGAAAGCCCTGTTTTTCTTAAGAAGCCAGACATAGTTTTTGAAAAGGGAGAAACTCAGTATTTTCAAAGCAGAAAAGGCACATTTCTTAGGAAAGAAAAACTATTTTCATTAAAAGAACCTGGTTGCTAGTTAAAAAAGACTTACAGTGTTGAAGGAAGAGTTTTGTTTTTAGTTCATTTTGAAGGCCTGTTTTGATAATAGAGTGAAAGAAAGCCTAAAAAAAAGCTATGCCTCCAAAGAATGTCAGCAAGGGGGGTTTTCACAAAATATTTGAGCTTGTTACAACTCAGGAAGTAAATGAATCCCCTTCAATTCTTTTTAACTTCCATGAGGTAGGTTGCGTTGATTTTTTCCAAAAAGTCCAGGAAGTCACCAATTACCCTCCCTTAACACAACTGTTCACCCTGAGGCTGCAAGGAAAGCATGTCCACTTAGCAGGTCTGGATTTTAAACTCACTCCTAGGGCTGTCTTCAAAGCAACTAAGATCCCCTATATAGGAGAAAAGTGGTTCAAACAAGCATACCTAGATCTGAACCACTATAAACCTTTCTTAAAACCTGACCATCAGGATGCTTGCCAAGGTATATTTCCTTTTTCTCACTTATTGAGCAGCTATGCGCCCCTCATGAGAGTCATCATGAAGTATTTCACATGTGAAGGGAGGCTTTCTCGGATTTATTCCTATCACATCAGGCTTATCATGCATTTCACAAGAACTCAGTTGCTGAACCTACCTTTCTTCCTCTGCAAAAGCATAGACAAGATGTCCTCCCTTATTGAAAATATACCTCCTGCTAAGCAAAAAGCTAGTATTTTCCATCATTCTCTCATCAAAATCATCATCCTTCGCTAGCTTGAAAAGAAAGGAGTGTCTTAGGAGACTTTCATTTCTCATCCATATTTTTCCACTACCTCTTCATCTCATGGCCCATCCCACATATCCTCCTCACCCTCCACTCACTATGTCTCTCCTCCATCAAGTCAAAACACTCCTCAAAGGCAAACATCACCCATGATTGACAGTGAAAAAGAGCACTCTTTTGAAAGTAGGCATGAGGTTAGTGGTGATGAGGAACATTGGGACACTAAGAAAATTAGTGAGCCTGAACCAAGTGACAAATCATAGGGCAGTGACCGTGAGCAGCAAATTAGTGATGATGAAGAGAAATAGAGCAGTGACCATGAGCAGCAAATTAGTGATGATGAAAAGAAACAGAGCAGTGAAGGAGAGGTGAAAAGTAGTGATGATCAAGAGTAGCAAGCTAGTGGTGATAGAGAGCAAAGTGAAGAGGTATAAAGTAGTGATGAAATACAAAGTGACCATCAGCAGCACAGTGATTAGGAAGATAGTCCTCAAGGAAATAATGAAGATTCTAAGCAGGGTAGTGATGATGAACAAAAAAATAGTCCTCAAATAGACAGTGAGGGAGGTGACAACATGCAAAGTGACCATGGTGGTAGCCCACACACAGAGGCTAAAGAAAACAATGAAGATAATTGCAGCATGCAAAGTCCCAATTAAAGCAGCCCTCAACAAATTCAAGATAGTAATGAAGGTAAACAAGGTAGTCTACAGGCAGAAAGTAAATATGGTCAAGCAACAAAAAGGGATGATGAAGCTGACAGCCCTAAAGAACATCTTCTAAACAGCACGGATGAGGTTGAAGGCAACACATGTCAAGAGGTTCAAAACAGTGATAAAGGTGAAGCTGAAGTAGATGATGATGAAGGCAGTGATGTAAAAAATCAAGTTGAACAAGTGCAAATAATGAAACCTCCTCTCTCTTCTCCTAAACATAGCCAAGAGCATGTGCTAGCTTCCTCTCCTAGGCAAGGGGGACTGACTCTTCCTCCAAAAGTGGTGAAACCTAAAAACACCAAATCTACTAAGAAGAAAATCACTCCAGCAGTGACTAGCAATGTCACTAGAGCGCTAAGAAGTAGAGGAAAACTGCCTAAGAAGAGTATTGTTGAATTTCCAAAGAGGAAAAGGACCAAGAATTCTACCCAAAGAAAGGGCAAAGAAAAATTTGAGTAGTAGGAGAGTAGTCATGAAAAAGAAATGGAGTTTGACATCATACAAATAGATAGTGATGCTAGAGATGATGAAGCTAGAATTCTTGAGGCTCTTTTGCAAAACAAAGAAGCCCAAATCCATGACTTAGAAACTGATCTAGAAAGGTCAAATGACCTCATAAATGTTCTACAAATGCAAAACAAACAAATGAGTGGTCAAATGGTAGTTTATGAGGCCCGGGCATTCAAATACCAAAGGGAAGCCTACAAAGCACAAGTCAAGCTTGAAGAGTATATGGTCGAATTTGATGATACTGAAGAAGAAGAGCAGCCAATAAGAAAAAGGCCTAGGACTATGGGTCTCAGGAGAGCTTTGGAGAAAAGGAAGGAAGAAGAAGCAGCCCTTGTTTGATCTTATCCTCTCACACAATTTCTCGCCCAAGAAATAGAAAATGATAAAGAATCATGGCTTGAAAGAGCCAACAAGAATTTGGAGGATAAATTAGAGAAATCAACTAGAGACTTGGATCTGCAGAGGAAGATGACCGGGCACTACAAGAAATTGAACCAATTTTCCCGAAGAAATCTCAAACTTGCTCAAGAAAGGCTCAAAACTACCCGAAAGGGGCGCTTGGTAGAAAAAGTGGAGAAAGGAATATCTAGGCTTGAAATCTTGGCCTCAGCTTCCTTGCATGCTTATAAGAACCCATAAGGGGCTTACTCACCAAAATTGAGAAAATTTTAACATGATCTTGTTTCTTGTGTTTTTTGGCCCTAATTGCACATTTTTTTAGGCACTTCCATGGATGCTAGGGGCATCCTCAACTCATGAGAGTCATTTTTTTGGATGGATTAAATTTGGGGTTAGCTACTCACAAATTTTCAGATCCAAAAGAGGTGTTTTAGTCCCCCAAAGAGGCAAAAATTTATCAAAATTTACCTTTCTGCCTCACATATCAGCAGTTGAGACCCCAATGGGTTTTTTCACTCAGTCCACGTTCTAACAGACTTCCAGGGATCAGTTTGGGAAAAATCAAGTCGTTCTAGAAAATATACGTCCAACGCTTTCCAACGAGCTATCACGAGCCTCTTTTCGACATCAGGAGGTCCCTCAAAAGTTGTCTGCAAAACATGCTTCTTTCTGCTACTACGCTCCTGTAGCATTTTGGCTAAAAAGGAATTTTTCTGAATATGCTCATCCAAATGTGCGTTTAGCTATTTTTATCTCCATTTCAGTGATTAAAAATCAATTTTATTTCTATTATTAGCTTAAATAGATATTTTTGAAGATATTTTGTGCAGACAAAATCAGATATTTGTATTAGGCCAATGGTCGTCTAGATGCTCTAGGATAGTTTCTTTCTCTTTGGCCTATATATTCCAAGAGAATTCATTGTAACAAGAGGTTGAACTTGATGTTATAGAGAAATACATAGTATTACAAGATTTGAAGAAATACTTTGTCTCATGAAGTGGATGATTTCTTGTTTGACTTGGATGGTGGAGGAGGACTGTTTGTAGGATTCCATGGCTTGGTGAATGGTATTGTGTTTCTTATCTATTATGTTTCCTTAGTTTATCATATATGTTTTCATGCTTCTTGCTTGATGTAGGTCAGTAAAGAATAGATTTGATACATGCCCATGGAGGCACCTCAAGTTTCTTGATTCATTATAGCTTCTATTTTTTTTCTTCTTTCTTGGTTATGTCAAAGAATTCTTAACTTCTCTTTGATACCCTAAGAACTTGTTATCAATTTCATTAATGGTTAATATGTATGATATCTAGTATGATTCATGGTATGCCCTGCTTACTCATAGCTAACCAAAACTCCATCTCTGAAATCTCTCTTTGAAGTATTGGTTGTCTAGTTAAGCCAAAGAGGTCTTGTTTCGATCTTGCCCTTTTCCCATGCTCTGCAGTCTTATTTCAAAGTTCCCAATAGCTCAAAATATGATGTTTAGGAGTTCCCTCTTCATAGTTTGAGTTGTTTATTTGTCCTATTTGTTTTCCCAAAAGTATGAAGGTGATTTTCCCAAATTTATAGGGTCTTATACTTCTATGTATCACCTGAATGTTTATTTTATGCATCTATCAGTTTGAGTTTCATTTATAGTGATTAATGGTTAGCCCTACCACATGAATGTTTGTTGTAAAAATATTTATGCTTTAAAAACATCTTTGTCTTTCACAAACTTAGTGTCCATCTCATTTCACTTACACCCAAATAATCCATTTATCTCGACAAAATCGGCCCTACAATACACCTTGTCCACCATTTGAGACAGTCTCGATATTTTCGACCCCATAGCCGAGTTGATCTGACAATATTTTTATCTATTTATCCTTTGATCAATTCTCCCTAAAAAACCTAAAACAAACCAAAACATACTTAAAAACTAGCCTAAAATAAAATACATTAAAAGCAAACAAGTTTACATCCTTTGCATATAGAGAGAGCCCTCTTTGAGTCCAGGAAGGCTAGGCCCTAGGGCACCAAAGTTGGTTTGATGTTACCTTGTAATTTGGCTTTCCAATCTGCCAAATCACGGGACCCTAACATAATGGCGATCACGGTGGGACCTTGAGTTAAAACATCCTAGGTATCCCTTAGGAACTCTCAAAGTCTAAGTCAAACTTAGAAAACTTAAGTGTTGTCCGAAGAGTAGAAACTAACTCTTTCACCATCCTAGAAAAATGATGATTCAGTTATAGGAAAATCTTACAAACCTCAGGGCTACAAATAGGAACTCAGAAAACTCCAAAAAATATCCCTAGATTGGCTTTTTCTCAGTTATTGGTGGTGGACCATAAATACATATCTCTAAAAACAACGAAACATCCACCTGGCGACTCCACTAGACTCTAGTAGGCCTAATACTCCATAAAAAACCAAAATTTTCATCAATCATACTATCCTATTGACTTTCCTTTCCAAAAAACACAAAGCTCATGATGTAGCCTCTAAAATCAGTGACAAACTAAGTACAACTTAGGGATTCAGAAATCTTCATCTAAACATAGGAAATCAACAAAATAACTTGAAAATAGAACTATAACTTTCTCAACAATCTAGCAAACTATTGAAACTAAGTTCTAAGTCATTCTTTCAAGTTTCCACATAAATTTTTTCTAGAAAATAATTTTCCTAAAAAACCTCTTTGTTAGTATTGGTGGTGGACCATAAATCCCAAGAAAATCCACTTAGCGACTCCACTAGCCTGCATTTTTTTTTTACCTTACTCACATTCACGAAACCCCTAGAGAGGATAATCATCCCAAAAATAATCAAAAATATCACCCTCTCTAAATTTTTACTTTGAAATCTGGCTTCACGAAGAATTAATACTAGATCTCACCCGGACCCAAATCCCCCTATCATAGTTGATGACCCAAAAAAGATTTTGTGGAAAAATTCTAAAATTGGTAACTTAGCTACTGATAGGACCATCCACAAAGCAAGCTCTGTACCTGAACATCTTACATCCTTGCAAGATTTCCAGTTTGACTTGATTTCAGCAAAAGCCCTTTTTAGAAGCAAGTCGCAAATTAAAATCAACCTTGACGATCTTGAGCCCTTAGATTTTCAACAGAGTCCTAGTAGAGAAGCCTCACCTACTACACCTCCTGATTTTCAGCTTCTCCACCACTTTGGCTCTTATCACCCGAAATCTGCTCAGAATCAATCCACAAGTCCAAATACCTCCGCCACACCCATTTAGACCATCACTGTGCAAATCACCTCATCCCATACTACAAACCCTCATACTTTAAATCTACCATCAACTCCCATCATGGTAGCTTGGTATGTGCCCTTAGTATTACCTCTGCCTTTGGTACCTTTTCAAAATTATTACCAATCCTGAATCCCACACTTCACTGGAACTGAGGCTACTACTGCTCAACAGCATGTAGATAGAATCAGCGATGCTTTTGACTACCTGGAATTAGAAGATGAAACCATAAAGATGAGAATTTTCGCCCAAAACCTAGGTGGAGAACCCAAGAAATGGTTTAAAAGCTTAGCTCCTAACAATATACATGATCTCCCAGCACTTTACCAAACTTTCATAAACCGGTGGGAAATCAGGAAAAACCCCATCCAAATCCTTTCCGAATATAACAATCTTAAAAGGAATATGGGAGAAAGTGTTCAGGACTATTGTACTAGATTCAACAGTGTCTATAACGCCCTCCTGCCTCACATGAAACCTCCACTTGGCTTAGCATTAGAAAAATTTCCCAAAGCTTTCGATCCTGATATGACATACCAACTAAGAGAAAGAGACCCTGCAACTTTAGAAGAAATGCAAAAGGTAGCTATTAGTGCCGAAGCCAACCTAGATGAAAAGAGAGCTAGGATCAGATCAGAAAAGAAAGTCACATACCAAGATGAGGCCATGCTTTCAGTTTCCTCCTCAGATCCCAGAATAGACAACCTGGTTAGATCCATGGAAAAAATGTGGGAAAGAATAAATCTGAATGAAAAAACACCTCTTAAGGACAACCAGCCAAACCCTCAAAATAGAAACTGGAACCAAAACTTTAGAAGAGACCCACCTCAAAACAAACCAAGGGAAAATGACCAACAGATCATGCCACCTTTCAATGAAAACTATGTTGATGAGTTAGAAAGAGATATGGAACCACTTGATGAAAATCACTTAAACTTGATAGGTTCTAATAGCAAGGGTGAGGTTTTCCTCACAGAAGAAGAACAAGTTTTCTTCTCCTCAAATCAAAATGAAGCAAATTATGAGGACCCCGAAGATCCTGAGGTAGGATTACAAAACACTATAATGGAATTCCATAGGCAATATGATCTTAGGAGTAAGAAAAACCAAGACAACTCTAAGAAAGGTATCTTAGACGTTGCTGTTACCAAAACCCCCGATACGATTCCTAAAAGGACAACAGATAGTAACAAAATCATGGCTAAGAAAACTGACCAAAACAAAGACAAAGCTGTTCAGGCAAGCCTTGATCCAAACTGTCCTAGTACCTTTACTAAGATTCCCAAAATAATTGTATTAAACAAAACCCCAAATCAAAATCAACAAATTAAGAATATAGAGAAAGTCATGGCTGAAAAAACTGAAGAAAATCTATCTAAACTACAAGCACCCTTCAATTTTGAAGGGGAAATTTCCAAAATTAAGATAGCCATGCCTATCACTGAACTTATTGCCCAAAGCTCATACAAATATCAAGTGTTAAAGGTCCTAGACATAGGAAATGATGTAGATACTTTACATCTAGTTGATGATACCCTTGAGGTGTTGTTTGGACCAAAAATAGAAGGAAAACATCAAGAGGGAACCACTCTTCCTTTTTACATTAGTATGAATATACATGACCAAGTCCTACATAATGCCATGGTAGATTCTAGGGCCTCTCACAATCTCATGCCGAAAGTAGTAATGGAAATATTAGGCCTAGAAATAATGAAACCTTATAAAGAATTATATTCATTTGATTCAAGCAGAGTCAAGTGTCTAGGCCTGATAAAAGATCTTTGTGTCAGTTTGGCCCAAGTACCTGCAAAACACCTGGTCATGGACATAGTGGTAGCAGACATCCCTCCCAAGTAAAAATTTTTTATCCAGATCTTGGGGGGCCAAGCTTCAAGGAAATATTCAACTAGATATGTCTTACGCCACCATTCCTGTGTTTAATCAAACAAGAATACTGTATTGGGAATCACACATGAAATATATGGTCAACATCCAAGAAAGGCCAAATAACATCCCTATGTATTCCATACATTCAGACCTAAATTCTTTCATTTTACATACTGATGAAGACATTGATAAACAGGTAGGAGAAATTGAAACAAATCTAGGCACACCGCATCAGCCGCCCCAGATTCTCTATGATGAGCTGGATACTCAAAACTATCATGACCATGAACTATTATGTCTTGAAGAGTGGGAGTTTGATTTTCTAGAAATAGAGATAAATCAGAAAATAGAACACATTCTACACCCTCAAGAAAGTTGCTCAAACCAAGGACAAACATCAAAAGTACAATCATAAATTTTTTTCAAAACAAAAGCACTGGAAGGCTTACATAGTACAAATGTTTTTGGAAATCAGGAATAGGGGAGTCTTATGTTCTTACCATACTTAAATGATTCACCATCCCAAAAACTTACCTCTCCAAGTAAAGCTTTAACTTTTGCAACCACTATGATGAATCTAGGGAAAATGTCTAATGTATTCAATGAAGAAGAATATGATGACAGCAGTCCCAAGACACCTGAGTTAATTGAACTAGCTAAAATTCTATCATTTCACCAGAGATTAAGAACTGCTAGAGTATGAAAAATTGTTCAAGATACTAATACATGTCGGGAAAATAGTTTAAAACACTGTGACAATGCTATCATTTCAAGAAGTAACCCTTACAAAAAGAAATGCAAAAATCTTGGTCAAACATTAACAATTAAAGACAAAGCAAGTGGACATAGGATATGTGTAGATTTCAGGAACATAGATAAACCTCCCCGAAACAACACTTATATCCTTCCCAAAACAAATCATACCATACAGAAGCTAGGATTTTCTAATCATATGTCTTTGCAAAGTTATGTTTCAGGATATCATCAGTTAATTCCTCTTCAAAGAAAACATTTTAAATATTTTTTCAAATACACTGGAAGCAGTTCCAAATTCAAACCTAGAGTTGCAAAACCGCCAAACACCAAAGACAGGTTCCTGAAGGCCATGTTTCTAGTTCTGAATTTCTTCATTATGATGTACATTGACGATGTCATCATCTGTTTTAAAAATGACAAAGAGTATCTGTATTACCTAAATAAGATGTACAACAAAGGAAGGAGTGTAAATCAAAGGTATAGAGAAAAGTAGCAAGCATATACAGAATTTTTCAAAGACTCTTGCAAGAACCCTTATGTTGTGTTTGAAAGGGAAAATTTTCCAAACTTTTCTTTTCAAGAGCTGACCGGACCAAGAGCATCAGGAGATCCCTTTGAAGACAAAATGCTCAAGTTCCACCATTTTCAAGATTTCTAGTTTCAAAAACATTTTCACTGATTGTACATATCACTGTTTGAATAAATAAATCAAAAAACAAAAAATACAAAAAATAGTAGAAAAGTTGAAAAGGGGATAGTTTTAGAAAATAGCAGAAAAGCCCCATGTTCAAAAAATAGTCATGCTGAAAGTGTGCAAGCCTAAATGCCACTACTAGTGCTCAAAAGATATCTTGTTCAGTTATCTAGCCTAATCATAACTGAACATGTTTTAAATTGATTGCTGATAAGTTATTGAAAGAAGTGATATTCAAATTGTGTAAGATTGACTTGTAAATGAATGTAGATTAGGAAAATATATTGGTTCCACACGCTCAAAACAGAACCAAAGAGGAAAACAGGGAAGAAAAACAAACTATGTATTCCAACCCTGATTTTTCTAAAATCTCATTTCGTGCGAAAATAATATTTGTGTGCATCTTGTATTTTATGCCACAAATACATGACAAATCAGACCATCTAATCCTGATTTGGTCATTTTTAAATTTTATGTTTTAGTTTAGTGAATAAAATCCTGTCAAACAGCTTAATCTTGACAGTCGATCTAGCATAGGTAGAGAATCAAAGGAGTTCATCAGTTTAATCTGAACTCTCGGAAGATATAAGTGTAAAAGTAGATAGCTTTCCTTTTTTCAAAAATATCATGTCAAAGGGTTTCTAGTCCAAGTGCACCTAAAGAAGAAAAAATGTTAGGATTTATAGCCGGGTAGGTAGAGATGACTTTGATGCTAATCATGTTGTAAATTTTTAGAAATAGCATCAAGAAAGAGAGAAATTTGCGCCAATGGATAAAGCACTGGTCTTCACAAGCCATAGATCTACAATTCTGGACACCTCCTAAAAGGGAGTTTCCCTCCCCAAATGGAGCCACTGTTAGTGATCAGTATGTTTTCCTATTTTGATGACTAGATTCCTTAGCTGAGTTTTCTAGAAGCTAATCTTAATCTATCAATTTTTCATCTAGAAAACACCTCAAACAAATTTTGGTCTTCCTACCCCTCTCCTTCAGCCTATAATGAGAAAAATCCTTCAGTTTCCCTACCTATCACAGTTCAAAAAAGCCTCATTGTCTATAACTATTATAATTTTGCCTCTCTACCATCAAAATCCTTTGTTTTCATGCAACTCACTGTCCAACATTTAAAAAAGTGTATATCCCTCTCTCATTGATCACTTTGTCATGTGATAAACTACTCATGCCCAAGAAGATTTTCAAAATCCATGAAAAAGTATGTAGGTCTAGGTCATGGTTTTTTAGGGAAAATTCCTTGGCGAGACTGTTTTAAGACAAAAACTCTGTCTTCAATATCAGTCAGCCATCATGTCTTGTTATTTTCCAAAGCCAAAACCCTTGTCTATCCCTAGGTCACACACCATCAAAGAGGTCACTTTGTTTTGTTTCTAGCAAGGCTCAGGAATGTTCAAATCAGGAAATGAAGGAGTTTCCCTGTATGAAGAAATATGCTTAGATTAGGCATGATTCCCATGAAACATCAAAGAAGCCCTCCAAACTTCAAAAGCATCTATTTTTACATCTCTAAAGGGATGTACTGATTGATGACACTAAGTAGAGTGTAAGCAAAAAGGAGCACCTCAAGAGAAAGTTTCATGCTTTATCAGTTTACTATGGAAGTCAGAAGAAGTGCAGATTATGGCCAACCCTACAAATCAGCCTTATACCACCAAAAGTGATAGTATTCTGGCAAAAAGGGCTTTAAAGAAAATTAGGCATCACAGTGAAAGTAGAATAAGGACAACTGCTTCTTATACTTCATCAGGAACTAAACTTTGAAAGGTTGTCACAGACAAGTTCACCAAACCTTATAAAAACATAGTCAAAGGAAGAAAGAGTTGTTTCAAGGATGCATCATAGTGAGCCCTCACCACCTACAAAGAATTTTATTTACTCCTAAATATTCCCAGTAATTTTATGCAAAAGGGATTTAATTTATTGACAGCTCCTCATGAAGCAAAGGGCATTATGATTCAAATCATTTCATCAAGGATAAGTACCAAGGATTCACTGTTGCCTTCTATTTTGTATTTTTAAAAACGAACAGATAGGGGTCACTGTTTGAAATGAATGAAGTTTATAGTCTTCAGGACCTCCATCAGCAGATTAGTAGGGCGCCTTATAGTAGCTCTGAAGTGTCACAAAGACTGTGTTTTGGAAGCCTCCTTCAAAAGATAGGCAGAGGGTAAAGGCAAAATCTAAAAGGGCCTAGATTTGGAACATGTAGCTTTCCTCAAAGGTTAACATTGACAGATCAGAGACCTCCTTTCAGAGAAGGAAGGGCACCCTTCATAGTCCTAAAGAAACCCCCTTAAATGACAAGCACAATATCCCTTTTGAAAGATAAACATGGTTTGTCTAAAAGATCCACTAACAGTTTGTGCATGGACATTTTCTAGTTGGTTCACAGAGGTAAAAAATCACCCATACAGTTTATCAAACATTGAGGGCCAACAGAGAACTTGTTCAAGAATAGTTCTCAAATGGTAGAGAGAGATGCAAAAACATAGTGTTCACAAGGCCTCCTTCAATTATAAGTAGATGGAAAAATCACAGTATTTACAAGGCCTCTTTCACAAATAAGCAGAGGGCCCACAGAAAACTGGTTCAAAAGACAAATATTCAAATAATGTAGCAGTGTTGAGATGGATGAAGTTTTCTATGTTTAAGAGGACCTCCTTCAAATAAACAAAGGGTCAAAATTCATCAAATATTGATAGTGTTTGGAAACATTTGTCAGTAATGGGTAGTTTGAGAGATAATGTTTGAAAGAGTGCATTCACTAACAAACCAAGGCTAGAATTTGATTAAAGCAACCTCATATAAATGATAAAAAGGTACACCAAGCTCTGTTCAAAGGTGACTTCTGCAACTGAGAGAAAGAGAAATTCACACAGGTGTTTTATGTAAAAGAGGCATCTTACATTCAGACAATCCTATTATAGTTTTGAAATGCCTTCCACCAAATGATGAGAGCAAGTTTTAAATGTTGAAAACAACCTTTTTCAAATAAATAGATAGAGTTTTAAAGGGGTAAAAACATGGAGTATAGGACAAGCACCCATGCAGTTTGTCAAACATAAGACCTCTTTCAAAATGAGCAGATGGTCAGGTTGCCCAGTGTAAATTCTGTGGTTGAGAAAAAGTGTCATTAATAGACAGTGAGAGCCTTTTTTCATGTCAAATGGAGTTTTCAAAGACAAATGTTGTTTGAAATGAGGAAAGCTATTGGTTTTACCTTTTCCTTTTTTCACATCAAAGGGAGTTTTCAAAGACAAATGTTGTTTGAAATGAGGAAAGCTATTGGTTTTCAAATACAAAGGCAAAGGTAAAAGGTCAAAATCACCAAAAGGAGGGAAAAAAGGGCATTCAAAAATGTTTTAAAGGAGCTATAAAAGATCTCAAAATTAAAGATCATTTTCTATTTGTGCGAAAGGGAAAAGAAAATTGAAGACACGACATGCCTGGAATTTAGCATGACACGCCTGTAAGCACCTTTAAAAGGGATTCTGCACACGACGTGCGATGCGCCTGTAGCGGCATGCAACGCGCCTATGCGTTTTGACCAACCGGTCCCACCGACGTTTAGATGGCGCCCAGGGCCCAACCCGACAGATCCACCGCGGCATGTAGGTGCTACGCACCTGTGCACAGGAGCGTAGCACTGCTCAACACACCTTCATTTCACCTCAAAGTGGATTTTTGCCCTATGAATTCATCTCCAAAAAGAAGCCACACATTTTTAAGAGGTATTCACTGATTTTCTTCACCTAAGGTTTTGAGTTTTGGAGTGGTTAAGAGTCAATTTGGTTGAGAAGAAAAACTCAGTGTTGTTAAGGAGATAAAACATAGTTTATTCCTAAAAAACCACTAGGTTTGCTAAGATACAACAGGACAATGATTGATGAAAGAGGGTTTATTGTTTGGCTACAAAATACTTTCTTGTTGAGTAAAGAGAAAAAACCTAGCTTTTAAGAAAGAGATCATTATCAGTTGAAAGCCCTGTTTTGCTTAAGAAGCTAGGCATATTTTTTGAAAAGGGAGAAACTCAATATTTTCAAAACAGAAAAAGCATAGTTCGTAGGAAAGAAAAACTATTCTCATTAAAAGAACCTGGTTGCTAGTTAAAAAAGAGTTACAGTGTTGAAGGAAGAGTTTTTCTTTGAGTTCATTTTGAAGGCCTGTTTTGATAAAAGAGTGAGAAAGCTTTAAAAAAATCTATGCCTCCAAAGAAATTCAGCAAGGGGGGTTTTCACAAAATATTTGAGCTTGTTACAACTCAGAAAGTAAATGAATCCCCTTCAATTCTTTTTAACTTCCATGAGGTAGGCTGCCTTGATTTTTGCCAAAAAGTCCAGGAAGTCACCAATTACCCTCCCTTAACACAATTGTTCACCTTGAGGATGCAAGGAAAGCATGTCCACTTAGCAGGTATGGACTTTAAACTCACTCCTAGGGATGTCTCCAAAGCAACTAAGATCCCCTATATAGGAGAAAAGTGGTTCAAACAAGCATACCTAGATCTGAATCACTATAAACCTTTCTTAAAACTAGACCATCAGGATGCATGCCAAGCTATATTTCCTTTTTATCACTTATTGAGCAACGATGCCCCCCTCATGAAAGTTATCATGAAGTATTTCACATGTGAAGGGAGGTTTTCCCGGATTTATTCCTATCACATTAGGGTTCTCATGCATTTCACAACAAATCAATTGCTGAACCTACCTTTATTCCTCTGCAAAATCATAGACAAGATGTCCTCCCTTGTTCAAAAGAGACCTTATTCTAAGCAAAAATCTAGTCTTTTCCATCATTCTCTCATCAAAATCATCATCCTTCACAAACTTGAAAATAAAGGAGTGTCTTGGGAGACTTTCATTTCTCATCCAGATTTTGCCACTACCTCTTCATCTCATGGCCCATCCCACATATCCTACTCACCCTCCACTCACTATGTCTCTCCTCCATCATGTCAAAAGACTCCTCAAAGGCAAACATCACCCATGATTGACAGTGAAAAAGAGCAGTCTTTTGAAAGCAGGCATGAGGTTAGTGGTGATGAGAAACATCAGGACACTAAGAAAATTAGTGAGCCTGAACCAAGTGACAAATCACAGGGCAGTGACCATGAGCAGCAAATTAGTGAGAATGAAGAGAAATAGAGCAGTGACCATGAGTAGCAAATTAGTGATGATGAAGAGCAGCAAGCTAGTGATGATAGAGAGAAAAGTGAAGAGGTACAAAGTAGTGATGAAAGACAAAGTGACCATCAATAGCATAGTGATCAGGAGGACATTCCTCAAGGAAATAATGAAGATTCTAAGTAGGGTAGTGATGATGAAAAAAAAAATAGTCCTCAAACAAACAGTGAGGGAGGTGGCAACATGCAAAGTGACCATGGTGGCAGTGCACACACAGAGGCTAAAGAAAACAATGAAGATAATTGCAGCATGCAAAGTCCCAATAAAGATAGTCCTAATAAAGGAAACCCTCAACAAATTCAAGATAGTAATGAGGGTAAACATGGAATTCTACAGGCAGACAGTAAAGATGGTCAAGCAGAAGAAAGGGATGATGAAGCTGACAACCCTAAAGAACATCTTCTAAACAACACTGATGAGGTTGAAGGCAACATATGTCAAGAGGTTCAAAACAGTGATAAAGGTGAAGTTGGAGCAGATGATGATGAATGAAACGATGTAAAAAATCAGGTTGAATAAGTGAAAATAATAAAACCTCCTCTCTCTTCTCCTCAACATAGCCAAGAGCATGTGCTAGCTACCTCTCCTAGGCAAGGGGCCATGACTCTTCCTCCAAAAGTGGTGAAGCCTAAAAACAAAAAATCTACTAAGAAGAAAATCACTCCAGCAGTGACTAGCAATGTCACTAGAGCGCTAAGAAGTAGAGGTAAAATGCCTAAGAAGAGTATTGTATAATTTCCAAAGAGGAAAAGGACCAAGAAGTTTACCCAAAGCAAGGGCAAAGAAAAAGTTGAGCAGCAGGAGAATACTCATGAAAAAGAAAGGGAGTTTGACATCATACAAATAGATAATGATGTTGGAGATGATGAAGCTAGAATTCTTGAGGCTCTTTTGCAAAACAGAGAAGCCCAAATCCATGACTTAGAAACTGATCTATAAAGTTCAAAGGACCTCATACATGTTCTACAAATCCAAAACAAACAAATGAGTGGTCAAATGGTAGTTTATGAGGCCCGGGCATTGAAATACCAAAGGGAAGCCTACAAAGCACAAGTCAAGCTTGAAGAGTATATGGGAAAATTTGATGATACTGAAGAAGAAGAGCAACCAATAAGAAAAAGGCCTAGGACTATGGGTCTCATGAAAGCTTTGGAGAAAAAGAAGGAAGAAGAAGCAGCCCTTGTTCGATCTTATCCTCTCACACAATTGCTCGCCCAAGAAATAGAAAATGATAAAGAATCACAGCTTGAAAGAGCCAACAAGAATTTGGAGGATAAATTAGAGAAATAAACTAGATACTTGGATCTATAGAGGAAGATGACTGGGCACTACAAGAAATTGAACCAATTTGCCCGAAGAAAGCTCAAACTTGCTCAAAAAAGGCTCAAAATTGCCCGAAAGAGGCGCTCGGTAGAAAAAGTGGAGAAAGGCATATCTAGGCTTGAAATATTGGCCTAAGATTCCTTGCATGCTTCTAAGAACCCATAAGGGGCTTGCTCGCCAAAATTGAGCAAATTTTGACATGATTTTGGTTTTTGTGTTTTTTGGCCCTAATTGCACATTTTTCTAGGCGCTGCCATGGATGCTAGGAGCATCCTCAGCTCATGAAAGTCATTTGTTTGGATGGATTAAATTTTGGGGCAGCTACTCACAAATTTTCAGATCCAAAGGATGTGTTTTGGTCCCCCAAAGAGGCAAAAATCAGTCAAAATTCACCTTTCTGCCTCACATATCAGCAGATGAGACCCCCCAAGTTTTTTCACTCAGTCCATCTTTTGACAAACTTCCAAGGATCAGTTTGGGAAAAATAAAGTAGTTCTAGAAACTATACATCCAGGGCTTTCCAAAAAGCTATCACAATCCTCTTTTTGACATCTATAGGTCCCTCCAAAGTTTTCTGCAAAACATGCTTCTTTCTGTTGCTACGCTCCTGTAGCATTTTGGCTAAAAAGGCAGTTTTCTGAATATGCTCATCCAAATGTGCGTTTAGATATTTTTATCTCTATGTTAGTGATTAAAAGTAAAATTTATTTCTATTATTAGTTTAAATAGATATTTTTGAAGATATTTTGTGCCTTGGGCTTTGCAAAGCCTCAAGGACAAAATCAAATATTTGTATTAGGCCAATGGCCTTCTAGATGCTCTAGGATAGTTTCTTTCTCTTTGGCCTATATATTCCAAGAGAATTCATTGTAACAAGAGGCTAAAATTGATGTTATAGAGCAATACATAGTATTAAAAGCATTGAATAAATACTTTGTCTCATGAAATGGATAATTTCTTGTTTGACTTGGATGGTGGAGGAGGACTGTTTGTAGGATTCCATGGCTTGGTGAATGGTATTGTGTTTCTTATCTGTTATGTTTCCTTAGTTTATCATATGTTTTTTCATGCTTCTTGCTTTTTGTAGGTCAGTAAAGAATAGATTTGAGACATGCCCATGGAGGCACCTCAAGTTTCTTGATTCATTACAGCTTCTATGTTTTTCTTCTTTCTTGGTTATGTCAAAGAATTCTTAACTGATCTTTGATACCCTAAGAACTTGTTATCAATTTCATTAATGGTTATTATGTATGCTATCTAGTATGATTCACGGTATGCCCTGCTTACTCATAGATAACCAAAACTTCGTCTATGAAATCTCTCTTTGAAGTATTGGTTGTCTAGTTAAGCCAAAGAGGTCTTGTTTCGATCTTGCCCTTTGCCCATGCTCTGCAGTCTTATTTCAAAGTTCCCAATAGCTCAAAATATGATGTTTAGGAGTTCCCTCTTCATAGTTTGAGTTGTTTTTTTGTCTTATTTGTAACATATAGAGAGAGCCCTCTTTGAGTCCAGGAAGGCTAGGTCCTAGGGCTCCAAAGTTGGTTTGATGTTACCTTATCATTTGGCTTGCTAATCTGCCAAATCACGGGAACCTAACACCACTTTTCTAATGTTCACTTTTCCTTTGGCACTGATACTCTTTAAATTTCTGACTTTTTGGCATTGCAAGTTGATCAAACATGGAGTTTGGCTTTCTTTGCTCCATTTAGGCTGAATGATTGCATTTGACAACTTGGGATTGAATTTATTACATATGAGAACATAAAATTACATTTGGAAAAACAAAATAAATTACATATTGAATTTTATATCAAAATGACATTTTGATATAAAAATCATTAAAATGAAAAAACACAACTCTAAAAATTAATAATTACATCATGATAATCTTATTTAGTCCCTCTCATATATGTGTTGACCTTATCTGAAATGAAAGAGTAACCTTGAGAGATATAAAACCCTAATGACCTAATGGGACTACTTTAGACCTGACTTTCATGAATGCGATTTTGACTTAAAAGACTTCCAAGTGAAAAAATCATTTCCATAGGTGCTGTTGTACTCAAGGAGACATGAGAATGAGTCAGCCAATATGATCTTCTGAGGGAGAATGAAGCTTATTGATAAGGAAAACCACCAGTGGAACAATTTTATATCATGACCTAAAGGAATGATTGAAAATTCTTTAGAGTGGGACACCTAAGATGCACATGCAAAATGTGTTTTGATCCTTGGTGGAAGTATGAAAATATTGACACTAACATTGGCTCCAGCTGGGGATGGTAGCTCCTTGGAGGTGCCAAGAACACTGTAGAACAAGTGCCTATTCATTGGGCATGGAGTCAATAGCTAAAAACCAAACTGAATACTGAAAGAAACTTGACTCAATAAACTGAACTGACTCAGACTAAAGCACAATTGAAAAACTGAAAAAAAAAAATCTCAGAATTGATCTTATTCAACAAAACCTACTCTAATTGATTCGTTCATCACCTGATCAAGTGAAATGGAATAACCAATGCAACCATGTAAGAATTCTAGTTGATGTTTGAATTCTCTGCGAGTGCTTTCTTATGAGCAAGAAGAAATACTAAAAGGAAACTCCCATGAAAACTTGTCAACAGATTGAATCTTGATGAAATTGCAAAGCATGAGCCCAGTGGCTGACCTCAAGAATGATGTGAAAGGATCTTCATATGAATACATATTGATTTCCAACCCATCCAATACATTACTGCTCTGCTCTAGGTAGTCTTCATACCTTGGTGTTAAAATTTTCCTAACATCTGTGCTTTCTTTCTTTGATGACTGTAGCAAGTTGACAAAAGGATCCTGAAACTCGTGAATGACTATTTTTTCTTGATGATCGACAACAAAACAAGAATCTTCTCATTACTCTCCTGATATGACTGCAAATCTTGGTATGAGATTTGTAATGTAACACCTACTGAACAAAACAATGAATTCGAATGTTGGATCAAGTTTATATAACCACTCTTTTCAGGGTCACAATTAGCTAATGGAGAAGGCATTTTACTGCAGATATCATCCAACACATCATCTATAGGATCATGAAAAACTTGAAAAGACTGCTGAAACGTATCCATTGGTTTTATTGAGGCTGCATGGCACTCTACAGGCTACTCATCCTTTTCTTTAGAGATATTATGAAAATTTTTCTTCAAAAATTGAAATGGTTCAAAACATAGTGGTACAGAATCATCTTGCCTCATTTGATCATATGTTTCAGCTTCCAAGTCTTCATCTACAACTTGAAATTCAATGGCATTCAATGGCAGCAAATTTGGAGCTAAGGAGGTTCTATGTCGCAAATGATTTCCTCAACCATTTCATGAGAATGTTAATCATTTATAGTGTTTACCACTTGCTTATATTTTCCTCTTATTTTTTCAAGTGAGGAGAAACACAAAGGTAAGGAGCTCTGATAAAATTTTTTATTATGCTCTTGATTATCAAGATCAAAACTTAATGAGTGTTGATTTCTGATCGCATGAAGTTATCTCTAATGAAATGAAATGAAGTAAAACAAAGAGGCAAAGATCCTTCACTTAATTTCAAATATTTTGGACTTTCCTCATCATTGTCATAGCTGATATGCATCGGCTGATCACTGTTTTCGAGCTGCTGAAACTGAACTTCCTCCCACAAACCAACTGATGATTTCTCTGAAATATTAGCTTTTTTTTGGAGAACATAATCATCATCATTCTGATAAAACTTTGGAAAATCATCAATATAAGTAATGTCACCAATCATACACATTATATTATCATATTGTTTCTCCTCGGATTTATCTACCAATCCATTTTCTGATCTATGGTAGCTGGTATTAGCAGGAAAAGCTTTAGGGCTTGCAATCTCTTATTTTTTTGGGATAAGTGGGTCATGATGATCTTGAATGGAAAATACATCTCTCGTGGTGATCCTTTGCATCATTTCACCTATTGTACTCACAAAAATTGCGAGCTTTACCTCTGAATATGCCAGGTGCTCTACAATGTTCTTCTTCTCTTCTTCCTTCAACTTTGCCCTTTTTATTAGTAGATTAACCTCTACATCTACTGCATTGTTCAGCATCTATTCAAGTGTTTCAAGGTTCTTTTCTCTCAGCTGAAACTCCATTTCTAGATCAAAGGAATTTGGGTAATGTAAGAGAGTTGAGTAAGGAGGAGTTCTTATATCAGCATGTATCGAATAATAGACTTGATTGAATTTAGAAGAAAATTGTTGTATTGTCTCCCCTATCTGTCTTTTTATATGGTCTTATAAAAACCTAATGAACTAATGGGACTATTTTAGACCTGACTTTCATGAATGATATTTTGACTTAAAATACTTCCAAGTGGAAAAATCATTTCCATAGGTGTTGTTATGCTCAAGGATACATGAGAATGAGTTAGCCATTATGATCTTTGAAGGGAGAATGAAGCTTATTGACAAGGAAAACCACCACTGGAACAATTTTATATCATGACCTAATGGAATGATTGAAAATTATTTAGAGTGGGACACCTAAGATGCACATGGAAATTTTTTTTTGATCCCTAGTCTAAGTATGCAAATACTGACACTAACAGGTCATAACATATTACCTTGTCTCGTCAAAGTAGCTAATATGTTGACTCAGAGCATTGGTTCTGAATGAAAAAACAATCCAAAAACATGAACTATTCTTAGCAGACATACCAACCAAACATGTAAGGTATAGTAAAGCATAAGTAAGGATTCATACATGCCATTGGAATGGTGAGCAGGGGTAGCCTGACATGTAAGAGAATCAGAGTTTGGTCTGGAGACATAAGTTGGTCCAGCTCCCACTCGACAACATACATGTTATTATTTCCTTTCTTAACTGCTAATGTTATTACCATAGGAGGTGTCACTACAAGGAAAAGACCCTCTAGCGGAGGTTATAAAGGAAGTTTTTAGTGTTATAAAATTGGCTAAAATTGTCAAAAAAAAAATTGCTACAACATATGTTTTCGGTAATGGAGGTTTTGGCAGAGCGTCTAACGAAATTTCAACACAACTAAAAAAAACTGGGCGAGAGGTTGTTACAGATTTTTTTCTCATAGGTGTGCTAATTAGGTGTCAACGCACTGGTTCATTTTATAGTGAATGCACCGGTACTATAAACCTACCAAGCACCGGGACGAAAAATAAATTTAGGATGCCCCTGGGTGTTTAGCAATGTCCCAATGTGTGTCAGCCAGAGAGCGCCCCGGGGTAGTCGAAGGTGCACAAACTGGGTCGTTAAGGTCTAAAACCGCACTGGGCGCACTGTAGGTGATACAATGCACCATGTCGTTCTAATTGGTATTGGTATTTGTGCGGTGCCCATAGATCGTATCAACGCACTGGTGATTATTATTATACAAATTCACTGGCGTGCAGTATCACACAAACACACCGAGCGTTCTAATTGGTATTGGTATTTGTGCGGTGCCCATAGGTTGTAGAAATGCACTGGTGAGCAGTCTCAAATAAACGCACCAATGTGAAATATCACACAAACGCACTGAGCGTTCTAATTGGTATTGGTATTTGTGTGGTGCCCATAGGTCATAGAAATGCATCGATGAGCAGTCTCACATAAATGCACCGGTGTGCAGTATCACACAAATGCACTGATCGTTCTAATTGGTATTGGTATTGGTGCGGTGCCCATTGGTTGAAATGCATCAGTGCGCCTAAGGGTAAAAACACACACGAGAACAGTAACTTACACGCATCGGTATTCATTTTGTATTTTTTAGAAACATTGACATGTGACAATGCAATTATTGTGATTTTTTAAAATTCGTTATTCATCAAAAATTGACACATATCTTATAACAGTACTCATATCAATTAAATTTTTATTAGTGCATTTTAATATGATGTTTGGACTAATTTTTTATATCATATCATAATTATTGTGATTTTTTTAAATTCATTATTTATCAAAAGTAGGCACGTATCTTATAAAAATATTCATATCAATTAATTTTTTATTAGTGCATTTTAATGTGAAGTTTGGATTAATTTTTTATATCATATCATCAGATTTCACATCTCTTCATTATAATATTTAATCAGTGGTGTTACATTTCACAGCGACAATGGAGAATGCAATAGAATAAATTAAAATGTATTTTATTATATATATATGAATGAGACAATCTTTGTCATACAAAATGGGACAGTTATTGATATCCCTTTGTCTTTTAATTGGGACACTATGTCCATTACATTAAACAAAATGTTTGAGTTCATAGACAAATATTTCAAAAAATACAACGCCTTTCTTTGATATCCAAACATAATGATCATCATTCTTCTCTTGAACTGTTGTCATTGCTCGAGGTACTTCCATGACTTGGGTTATTTTGAGGAATGTTTTGTTCATGGTGTTGATTGTTTTATTCTTCTTCACCTTCATCTACTAACATAAAAATAAACTCTAATGAGTGTATATACATTGGTGAGAATAATGAAAAATTCAATATTAAATAATATACATAAATGTAAATCGAAAATAAATGACGTACCATAGCAAGAATTGACTCATGAATATACACATTCTTTCAAAACCAAATTTCATGCCATATTTCAACATTTCTTTAGTTGGCACAGTTCAATACTTTGTTCCTGCAAGTTTTATACCCCATAACAAATCATATATTTAATATAAAATAATTTTTGTTCTATTAATTATAGACGAAGCTAAGTAAAATGAGATCGATATATGCTTACAAATTCCACATTTAATTTTTGATATGCCAACATATATTGACAACCCATATTTAACCCAATGTCAATCAATTCGTTTAATGGTTCTTATTTGTATGTTATCACATGTTTGAAGACATTCAATGATGATTGTTGTAAAACAATTTTAAATATACAAAAATGAAATCTAGTTAAGTTGTTATAAGGAAGTAACAATTACTCACAAAATTAGATATCAACCCTTTTCTTCCTTGTCGTCCTATTTTATATACCGAATGGGTTCCATTTTCTTTTCTTTTATGCAAGAAAATACTTGAAAATTAATATTTAATGCTAAATTGTTTATTTATTGTACCCAATCGAAAAATTGAATGATTACATATTACATTTGAAGCATGTTGTTGTTGAGATGGCTCCTCGTGTGATGCAATTATGTCCATTTCTTTGACCATCTCTTTGTACACCTTTTTGGACATTCCTACTGGCATATTTCTGATATCAGCTTGTTCATCCTTTGAAATCATAATATTCCTTAAAATTTAACATAACAATAAACTATTTAATTTTTATATTGATACATGAAAAGTAAATATAACAAAAATGATATTTATAAATTATTGCTTTCTAGTAATATATATGTATAATTCTAGAAAACCATTTAAAGGAATATTAATTTTTCATTCCTTTTTTTTTTATACGTTTTTGCTGTTAAAAGTCTGACATGTCTCATTGACCAATTCTCTAGAAAATCATCCTATAGTTTAGATAAAATTTGATTCTTGGAATCATTGGATTGATTTTTGTATTGTAAGTGGAAATAATGCCTATACATTCGTTCCACTAGATCCCTCAAAGTTTTGTAAAAAATTTTCCCCCTTTCATTAACCTCCAACACCACTCCAGATGATTTAAGGAGAAATTCATTTTCATTTGCATGTTCTATTTTTTTCCTTTTCTTAGAAAAAATTTCCTTTTCTGAGTTGCTGGTCCCTATAAAACATTAAACATATGTGAATTAATAGAATGTTTAAAACATGTTATCTAAAATTTTTAAGTATATTATTAATGAAAATTAAAAAATGAAACTCATATTGGATCGATAGTATTTTTCATTCACCTGATTCATCCTCTTGCAATTCTTCCATCAAGCTTTTATGCTCTTCTGGTCCTAGATTAGAAATAATCTTATCCAGCTTCATCATTTTGTGGCTCTGCATGATATATAGTAAACAATACATATTAGTTAAACTTACATATAGTTCAAAAATAATAATTTTTGTAAATAATTTACAAAGAGCTTGCCTTTTTTTATTTTCTTAATGTTCTATCAGTATTTTTGTTACTTGATCTCTTATCGGCCATTTCTTTATCAATATGAAACTTGTACCATACCATTCATTAATATATTTTATAAATAAATCATAAAATTTTATGGTAAAAAAAAATCAAGAAAATGGTGTGCATTGAATGATGTACACATCAATGTCGGTGCGGTGTGTTCTTACAAACGCACCACCAAAATAGTAGAAACACCATACGGTGCTCTCTTTCAACAAGGAGAACCTGTGCACTATATGTTAACCAATCCACCAATTAACACAGACAAATTAATAAAAATCCTCTAGTGTTAGTACTTTTCGCATATGATATTGTGGAGGGGGCGGTGTGGCATATTCTTATAAACGCACCACGAAAACAGGGGACCATCATACGGTGCTCTCAGTCAACAAGGAGACCCAGTGCGTTATATGTTAAATGGTGCACATCTTAACACAGACATTAAAAAAAAAATTAAAACAGTCACTTGCATGGTGTGCTATAACGAAATAACACACTGATGCTCTATTTTACATATGGCACATGGATTAAAAAAAAAAAAATCGTTTTTTTACTTTTTTATCAAACAGTATATGCACAGTGCGCTGTGATAAAACAACGCACCAATGTGCTATTTTACACAAGGTGCACCAATTAAAAAAATTATGTTTTTTAAAAATTCACGCAAGGGCCGACATGGATTGGGATCCAACTATGCAAGTCATCCTGTGTGCTAGATGTCATAGGCCTATATATATATATCAATAAAAACCCTATAAATCTAAAATGAAAAGCCCTAATTCTGAAGTCACAGAAATAGGAAGAAGCAATGGTAGAAACAAAAAGAAACATTGGAAGATCTTATTAGGAGAAACATACAAAAGATGCATTTGGTAGATGAAAATGGACAACTAATTCACCCTGCCAATTATAACAATATTGCATCTTCTAGCCACAATCCTAGGACAATGATGGTAATAATAATTGTTTGGTATATTAATGTAATTATTTAGAAGTCAAACAAATTAATCATGCATTGTCGATGTGCTTACTAATTGATATCATAGATTTTGTATAATCATGTTCAAACATATTTTTTTAAATTATTAGGATTCTATTGATGATGAGTGACCTACCTACCATATTTCATTGCACACCACAACAATGTCAAATCGAGAGAAGGTTGTATTAAGAGAAAAACTCGGAGAGGAACGATACCAAGAATGGTTGAATCAACCACCTATTCAATTCCCACTACGTCCATATTCACCAATTAAGAATGACTACATCAATAATAGTTCTTCACAAGCTAGCAATGGAGGCAATCAAATAGAGGTTGGTATGGATGATTACTTAAGGGATACGACTTCCATGGAGACAATGTTGTTATATGCATTCAAGAATGATGATCAACTAAGGGAAGATGCTCATATCATTGACGCTTTTTTCGAAAGCCTTCAATTTGCTTCCACCACCCCTTTCTTTGGACCTGGAGGTCAGTCAAAGTCTAACCAGTTGGGGACAACGATGTTACTGTACAACTTGAAAGAAAATTTTGGCTTGTCGAATGCATGTTTCTTGGAAATTTTGAGGTAAGTTACCATAATTAAAGTCCTCCCTTATATTTTTAGAAATATAATCACACAATGAGCATTACAAATGGTCAATTTTATGAACATTAATAATTTTATTGGCACCTATGTACATTTAATATTTTTCATGATCACCAACTACAGGTTATTCAAAGATAAGGTTCTTCTGAGTGATAATGTCTTGCCCAGTAGTTTTGAAGAGGAAAAGAAATTGTTGAAAATGTTGGGTGTTGAGTACATATCAAATCATGCATGTCCAAATGATTGTATTCTATATAGAGGATAATATGCATACAAAGAGATATTTCCAAAATGTGGGCATGATAGGTATGATAAATAAAAAAATAAGGGTAAATCACATGGTCCTCCTTTTAAGATATTGAGGCACATGCCTATAATCCCAAGGATTCAAAGGCTCTTTCGTTGCAAATAATTAGCTATGTTGCAAGGATGACATGCCTCACACAGAAGTGAGTTGGGAGTTATGCGAATCCAAATAGATTCAATATACATGAAACATATAGAGGATATATGGCCCGAAAAATTCAAGGATGAAGTACGAAGTCTATGACTCAACATAGCCATGGATGGAATCAATCCATATTCCCTACAGAATGCCAAATATTTTGTTTTTCCTGTAGTAGTGATCAATAACAATATCCCCCCATGGTTTTCCGTGAAGAATGAAAATCTTATGTTGGATCTCATTGTCCCTGGTAGAAGACAAGTAAAGAATATGGATGTAAGTTTAAAAAAACAATGGGGTGGGTCCAAGTGAAATAGGTGAGTGGCCACCAATATCCACTTTGATCATTCCTCTCCCCTTAGGAAGTAATGGTCCCAATTGCGTTGAGTTCCTCCATGAGATGAGGAAACTTCTGCTGAACTTGGTCCCTAGTGAGCCACTTGCCTTGGTGCGGGAGTTGGCCAACTTTGAAAACCTGATGCAACTGGATCTTTTATTATCATTTGTTCTTGATCTGTGTGTCCATGATCTAATCAGTTTTGGTTTTTTCCATGCAGTCTGGTTTTAACTCTATTGGTGTAAGTTGTTTGTAATATTCCTTTTTCAGGAAATTGCTACAATAATGAGAATATCTCAAGATATTCTAAATTTGGAGCTCCAGCAATAAGAAAGCACAATAATGTTGTAGCAGCAACACTCAACTCATAAAAAAATGAGAGAAATCCATAGCCTTCTTATTAAATAATAGCAGCAACAATAGAATACAAGATCTTGAGGAAAACGATACTCAAGACGAGCAATGCTCAACCTCAAAGAACAATTACATAAATCACGATGAAAACACTTCTATACAAGTGAACTCAAGCTATGACAGTGCAATCCATGAGGGGAAAATACTTCATAATAGTGTCAATACACAAATATGTAAATATGTGGCTCAAATACAATAGGGGGAGCAATATCTCAACCCCTGGACACAATAATGCATAATCCCCAAAAGGTTTGGTTGCCAAACATACAAAATGGAAATTCTACAGAAATGTCGGAGTTGCTGAGTAGCTACAACAACTCAGAAATAGAACTGGATGGAGATGGCTGAATCTGATGCTCAAACTAAATGTGCCTCCTCCAATGGATCTTTCAAGTGAAAGGCTAATCCCTTCACCAAAGATCTCCCCCTCCAATACTCTGCAAGAGCCCCACTGCAAATGCTCCTCTCAAAATAATGCAGTCACTGGATGGAACTATGCTGTAGGGCTATGGAATGAGTTGGCCTTGATGCCAAAGTATGTAATAATATCTGGGATGCCTCCAAACTGATATCCCCAAAGGAAAGAGGGACTCTTCCTCTGAAAATAGTTGATGAAGGTGGTGTATTGAACCCTCAGTGCAACACCTAGCAACACAACATTAATTTGCTGCAGAAATAATGCTATCTTGATGGAGGATGCTTGGCCTCAAGCTTGGATGTGAGGAAAATGAATAAAAATCCCTCAATAGACCTCTCAAGAAGGAGAAGGAATCCTAAACAGGAATTCCTCCAACAATTCTTGCTAAGCAGCAAAGAATGCACAATTGTCTGATGGACAATTGAGATGAATAAACATAAGCATAAGAAACAATGGTTGCCTTGTCCTCCTTTTAAACAAATGAAATCCCATATCCATGGGTCCCACTCCTTTTAGGGTTTCCTCCACCAAATAACCCTTTCCTCATTCATACTACACTGTTTCTCTAAGTGTGCTCCACCTCTTGGCCCAGTGTTGTTGACTTGGTCAAACTTGACCTTGTCCACTTGCAAATAACCCTATTCACACATGAGGGTGTGAAAATCAGCTCCAATAATGATCCCCTTTCATACTTATAGGGATTTTATTGATATTTTCATTATGCATGGGCATCCTTACCCATTTATTCTCCTCCTAGGTGAAATCAACAAAAATTAATGTTTCAAATTAATGTCGGAAAAATTTGGAACATTACAGTCCTCCCCTCCCAAATGTTGCTTGTCCTCAAGCAACTACAAGGATAGAAATGAAAATCATCCTCTCAAGGAATGGAGTCTATGAAGTGTTGAGGAACATCTCCCTCATGTGGATCCTCCATCCCCCAAGCAATCATCCATACAAAATGAGTTACCTTCCAACTAAGAAACTCCTGGAAACTGTCCTCCACCTCTGGCTCCGACAAAGTAGGTGGGATGAAAATATGCTCATGGTAGATAATGTAGCCTACCCCACACTATCCTTCTTTCCACTCATGATAAGTGTAGAGAAATTGCTGATCCTGGGTTGCAAAATACTTTCCCTCAAGTGGCAAGATGAAGACTAGATCTCCAATGATCTCTCCTCCAACACTGTAAATCATGTTGGCCCAAGTACCTCCATATATGTTGAGTTGAAATCATCATTATATGGCATCTCATTCCTCATATGGCTCACCTCATAATGAAACAATTGAGTTGCTGTAGTGGCCATACCATCTCCCATGCTCCCTTTAGAACATGTAGTGCAAAGTGTGTGGGAGTTTTCTCCCTCCAAGGACACATCCACCCAATGTGTCTCTCCTCTAACCATGCACCCAAGAAAATATCTAGCAGTATCAATCAAGGGAACCATAAGGAGAATCAGGTTGGCTACCATGTGAAGTAAAGGAGAAGGACAATGGTCCCTCAAATGTAGCCAACGCAGTTTGACTCTCCACTGCCATAGAAAATAAAATGATGGGTGGCCTCCACACCATTTTCTTGCTGCCCAAATCTCCTGGAGGAAGTGATTGATGTCATGTGCAATGTGAGTATGTTCTCCAGAATAAATATCCTCCCCATATTCACTTAGGGAGTGATCATTTATAATGGCCTTATGTAGACCATCAAATCTAGAAGGAAGAATATCCCTCTTTTGAGCAATTCCCTGCACATATATGGTTAAGGGAGGCATATATAAATACAAATCATCATGCAGATCAACAATACTCTCACAATATTATTTGCTCATATAAATGGAGTGGCTCATATATGAGTCTCCCCTCATCCTCAAAGGGAAAAGAGTTGACTGTGATAACTCCTCCATCTTCTCATGATCCATGGAATGCCTCCTCAAGCTCCTCAAGTGGTTTCTCCCATAAGAAGGAAAGAAATGTAATGTGGAAATCATGGTTGGCCCATGGTTCCTGCTAAAATGTACAACATGTATAGTAAGGAGAATCATGCTCCCAATTGGAATCCTCAATCTCAAGCCCACTCTCCAATCAAAGCCTCCCATGAACATGTACATATCAACAATACATGGAAGCAAAAACCAATAGAAACAAGTTGTCAAATGACAACAGGAAAGTGGATCAAGGTCCCACACAAGGAGCTAGCACAGTGCATCCCATGCCTGCATCAAATCAAACAAAAACAAGTGCTTTTCCAGCCACTTGTTTTTTGCCACAATCATCCTACAAGATGTGAACATGAAAGTAAAAAAGGGTGTCAATGGTGCACACCAAAAATCATGTGGCTTTCCCCCACAATCCACCAATAAGAGGGAAATCATAACTGCTAAAATTGACCATAAGTACAACAAAACATAATGTGCAAGAAGGAAAGATCCTCCTTGATATGATATGCTACTCAAAAAGATAAGAGAGTGCAAAACATAAAGCAAATAGTTACCTTCCTCATCATGTACTTCGGTCTTTGAGCTGAAATGGCTTAAGTGAAAATTATCCCTTACTGCAACAACGTAGGGAAGTGGTTGTGCCAACCATATCATCATCTCTCGGTCTATGCATCTGATCACATGCTGATATACATCCATTAGGATGCCCTCCCAAGTGGACTCTTCCATCAAAAAATAGTATGCATAAGAATGCATGAAAGGAGAATCCATAAATGCTGCATGTAGGTGTCTCCCCTTGTGCTTGTGAACCCAAGCCAAGAATATCAAGATATAGTAAGGGATGTTTCCATCTATTACTCCCTCATCCTCATTTCCTACATGTCTCCAAGGTACATTACTTGTGAAGTGGTTTTGAAAACACTTCAACAAGTAATCCCAACTCTGAAGTGACAGCGCTGCTGGCCTATGGAGTAGGGCCACTGTCATCTCAAAGCTCAATTCTTTGACATGGATCTTGTCAAAGACTCTACTCATCATTTTTCAGCACATATAGAGTCCCTCCCATGAAGAAGGTACTGCTTGGGCATCTAAGGCCAAGGAGCAATCCCTTTTCACTATGCTAGTGCCTCCTCCTGCTCCGGTAACATCTGAATACAATCTGAGCAACAAGAATGTTTGCTGATCCTCCATGCTTCCACCATAACCAATATGTGAAGGTGGCATAATGAGTGGTAAGAAGAATTCCATCTCATCATACTACACCCATGCTTCTCTCTGCCCCATGGTGTAAGTATCCTGCCAATCCTCCTCCTTCTCCATACCCCATGAAAAAGGATAGGTCCTATGTCGGCCAAACTCTCTCAAGAGTAGCCAACACAACATTGCCTCTTGCTGCCCTGTATCATAAACTTGCAAAAGGCTCACCATCCTCTTGCCTCTCATCCACATCCACTCAAATCCTTGTGGATGTCTCCCTTCCTCCGACATCTTGGTATCCTCCCAACAAGGGCTACCATTTTCCCAGAACATATTTTGGCTTTTTCATTTCATGGGACATTGAAATGCAATCTCTTTCATGACAAGGTTTCCAAACCCAAACTACAATGGTGGTGCAAAAAACATCAATGGTGTATGAATATGATGGCACAGTGTAGTGAAAACTTCTTGCTCTAGACAATCAGCATGTAATGATACACAATCCTCCATGAGAATAAAAACTTAGGCATACCTTGGAGAGTTTTGGAGGAATATTGTGTTGCTACAAGAGTCTCTCCCTCAATAGTGTCAGATGCCTCAATAGCTGGAGATGAAGGTTTCTTATCCATCACCATGATAGCACTAGTATGTGCCTCTTCAACTGGTGGTGAGGGCTCCTCCCTCCTTTGTCTACCAAATCTCTTGATCAATCTTTGAGAAAAATCAGCAAGAGTAGAAACCCTTTCATGGTCTGAATGGCTGAACCACCAAGTCTTTGCTTCACCCTCAAGCTGCAACGCTACAAATTCTACAACTTCTATGTCTACTACAGGATGTAGCAGTAAGAAATCCTCTAGCTTCTTCATCCAAACCTCTGATGCACATGTGAGTGATCCATCGAGTGTGGACAATAGAAATTTATTTCCTCTCATCATCCCATAGCTGTGGGGTCTTCTCTCTTCTTTTTGCTGAATACATTGTGGAAAGGTTAGATTCTCTTTGAAGGCTCTAGGGTTTTCTCAGTACTCAGCCAAACACTCACTTAGAATTTTTAATTCCAAGTGTTTCTCATGCTCCATTTCTCCTCCTTGGTGAGAGTAGGAAGTGCATGGTCCTTCCTCTTCTCTATCTTCAGTCTTCTCAACCTCCTTGGAGAGGCCTTTGATAGATATAAAAAAAGATGAGAGTAATTTCATCCTCTACATCATCTTGATCTCTTCTGTCTCTACAATTCGAAGTTCCACATTCTGGGCCAAGTTCGAAGCTCTGATACCACTGTAATATTCCTTCTTCAGGAAATTGCTACAACAATGAGAATATCTCAAGATATTATAAATTTGGAGCTCCAGCAATAAGCAAGCACAATAATGGTGCAGAAGCAACACTCAACTCATAAAAACATGAGAGAAATCCATAGCCTTCTTATTAAATAATAGCAGCAACAATAGAATACAAGATATTGAGGAAAATGATACTCAAGACGAGAAATGCTCAGCCTCAAAGAACAAGTACATAAATCACGATGAAAACACTGCTATACAAGTGAACGCAAGCTATGACAGTGCATTCGATGAAGGGAAACTGCTGCATAATAGTGTCAATACATAAATATGTCAATATGTGGCTCAAATACAATAGGGGGAGCAAGATCTCAACCCCAGGAAACAATAATGCACAATCCCCAAAAGGATTGGCTGCAAAGCATACAAAATGGAAATTCTACAGAAATGACGGAGTTTCTGGGTAGCTGCAGAAACTCAAAAATAGAACTGGATGGAGATGTCTGAATCTGATACTAAAATTGAATGTGCCTCCTCCAATGGATCTTTCAAGTGAAAGGTTGATCCCTTCACCAAAGATCTCCCCCTCCAATACTCTGCAAGAGCCTCACTGTAAATGCTCCTCTCAAAATAATGCAGTCATTGGATGGAACTGCGTTGTAAGGATATGGAATAATTTGGCCTTGATGCCAAAGTCTGCAATAAGCTTTGTGATGCCCCCAAACTGATATCCGCAAAGGAAATAGGGACTCCTCCTCTGAAAATAGCTGATGAAGGTGGTGTAGTGAACCGTCACTGCAACACCCAGCAACACAACATTAATCTCCTATAGAACTAATGCTATCTTGATGGAGGATGCTTGGCCTCAAGCCTGGATGTGAGGAAAATGAAGAAAAATCCCTCAAGAGACATCTCAAGAAGGAGAAGGAATCCTAAACAGGAATTCCTCTGGCAGTTCTTGCTAAGAAACAAAGAATGCACAATTGTCTAATGGACAATTGAGATGAATAAACATAAGCATGAGAAACAATGGTTGCCTTGTCCTCCTTTAAAACAAATGAAAGCCCCTCTCCATGGGTCCCACTCCTTTTAGGGTTTCCTCCACCAAATAACCCTTTCCTCATTCATGTTGTGCTTCTTCTCTAAGTGTGCTCCACCTCTTGGCCCAACACTGTTGACTTGGTCAAACCTGACCTTGTCCACTTCCAAATAACCCTGTTCACACATGAGGGTGTGAAAATCAACTCCAATGATGATCCCCTTTCATACTTAGAGGGATTTTATTGATTTTTTCATTATGCATAGGCCTCCTTACCCATTTATTCTCCTCCTAGGTGGAATCAACAAAAATTAATGTTCCAAATTATTGTCGGAAAAATTTGGAACATTACATTGTTCTAAAATGTCAGATGTGTCCAACAATGGTGGAAAGTAGGGTTGAAGGTAGTCCACATTGAACATTGAGTGCAGAACAAGGAATGGTGGAATACTGAGCTCGAAGGCATTGTCCCCTACAACCTTTGTGATGGTGTATGGCCCATATTGGAGCGGGTGAAGTTTGCAGTGGGGCCTAGTGAGGCACTCCTTTTGCAAATGTGGTCAAAATTTGTCGCCCAGCTGGAACTTGTGTGGCACCCGATGTTAATAATGCCACTACTTGTACTTACGATTGGCTCTGTCCAATATGTCATGGACCTGTTGACCGATGTGTTGAATTTTCTTAATGAATTTTTTCACCTTGTGAGCTTCGGACTAGACATGAGCCGAATCTGCCTTAGCAGTTGCAAATGGTATAGCCACATAAATGGGACATAATGAATGGAATCCCAAGCCCACCTGAAAGGGGTTGTGGCTAGTTGAGTTGTGGAGAGCCTGGTTATAGCTATGTTAAACATAGGGGAGGCTTTCATCCCATGTGCATGGATGTTTCGTGTTGTACATACACAAAATGTGTATGATCATCCTGTTGACAACCTCTATTTGGCCATCAGTTCGGGGGTGGAAATTTGTGGACTTAATGAGCTTGGTGTCCACCATCGACTAGAGACTTGACCAAAATGTATTGAGGAACCTGCTATCCTGATCTGAGATAATGGATTGTGGGATCCCAAAGTGTACCCACACTCGTTCAAAGAATAGTTTATCAGTGGATTATGTTGTGATATTCTTCTTGCAGGCTGCCATAATAGCCATTTTAGAGAATATGTCGATGATCACAAAAACGAAATTGTTTCCATGCTTGGTAGAAGGAAGGCCCAACATGTAATCCATGGATATGGATTTCCAAGGTCAACTAAGGATAGGTAGTGGAGTATATAGGCCTTTCTTATTGATGGTCGGTTTGGAAATGGAGTAGGCAGTGCATGATCTGATGTAATTCCTATTGAAATTCAACAAGAAAATGCACTACATACTAGTGTGGGATTCCAATCACACATTGGTGAGGAATTCAGTTACACATTAGTGCTAAATGTGGGTGTCTAATTTATTTTTCCCTTAAATAAATTTGACAATAAATTGTAATTTCATCTCGTAACAACTTATATTAGTTAACTAATTCATGAATACTGAGTTAGCTCAATAACTTCGAGTTGAGGGTCTAAGATGAGGCATGTAGAGTGATTCTAATATTTTGGGGGTTCAGTTGTAGTTGTAGCACTAGTGTGGTATGAGTGTAATCAATTAACTCAAATTAATTGAGTCAAAATCAATTTAACTAGTCCTAACCGAGTGATGAATTAGTGAGAGGTCCAGTGAATTAAATTATATTTAATTCACAAGTAGTGATCAATCAGATAACTGATGATTCACTATTAATAGTTTCATGCATGTCAGTTCTGATGAAGACCCAGTTGAGATAGACGTTAAAGGGAACATAACTATCAATTGTATTATTAGCGAATTTCTCGGGTGCAATTATAAAGTCGTGGGAAGGCCTTGATGGATTTCGCAATCAAGGAAGGCTGAATTTCCTATTCAATAGGGACTTATTTCTCTAGAAATTGTGTGAGAAAGGAAAACTGGAGGAAGGCAAGGAATTGGCTAAGTGTTTGTCCAATTTTTCCTAGATTAGTGTGAGACGATTGGTAGAGTGTAGGAGATTCTTGTGAGCAAGCATGCATTGTATTGTTTCATGATTCCTTGAATTTATACAATATATGATAGTGGGGTTTTGAGCAGTTTCTTTCCCCAATAATATCTTTTGTTGTGCGATAAATTTACTTCTTTCTTTTACTTTCATGTGAATGAGTGATCACGTTTTATATTCCACAAATATTGTAGAAGGATTCATTATCATGTTTAGTAAATAAAAAGATCAGATTGAATCCATTGGTATAATTCCTACATGGTATCAGAGCATCAGGAATAACAATAGAAGAGAAGAAATTGAGTTTGTGTTGAACAAGATTCAAATTCGCAGATTCATTATTTGGTACCTAGCAGTTGACCAGGATGTCTTTCATTGGCTTGAGACTCGAATATGAACTCAATGGAAATTCGAACTATATTGCATGGAAGGATAGGATGGAGGTAGCGTTGGAGGATAACATAATAAAGGAATTCATTGACACTGATATTCCTGAACCCGCTCAGGCAGATGCTGCGCAGCATGAAGCATGGAAGAAGAATTTTGCAAAGGCAAGCAGAATATTAATAGAGGGAGTTCAAGATCATATTGGCTCGAGTCTCCATGGCAAGGAAAATCCATATTTTATGTGGAAGGCCTGGACAGATCTGTTTCAAAGAAGAAGTAACCATAGGAAATTAGCACTCAAAGACAAGTTCAGGAAAATCAAAATGGAGAAGGGTGACACATTCCAAAAATACTTGACTAGGTTCACTCAATGTCGAGATGAGCTTGTAAGTGTTGGGATAACTGTGGTTGATGATGAATTGGTGAGCGTAGCACTTATAGGCCTTACCAAGAGTCGGAATAATTACCAAGACTCTATGGGAGAAGTTACCAAAGTGGGAGAAACTATGGTCAGATTTGGTACAAGAAGAGTTTCGGTGGACTACAAGGGATGGATCCTCATCCAAGACTGATGATGAGAAAAAATTTTCCTTAGCTCGCAAGGAAAATAAGGGGAAAGGGAATAAGTTACATTCCAAATACAAGACCCACAAAGAAGGAAAGAAATGAGCCATGTCAAAGTTGAAATGTTTCAACTATCATGATCGTGGAAACTATGCCACAAATTTTCCATAAAAGAAGAATAACAACAAGAATGCTCTAGGAGCTGCAGCGGGTGAAGCTTTGGCCTCACAGTTTGAGTTTGAATTCTCTCTCATGGCATGCATGGTTTCAACTGTAATGGGATCTATGTGGTACTTGGATAGTGGAACATCTTTCGTGACATGACTAGAAACAAAGAATTATTTAGTAGCTTGGAGGAGAAGGATCTTCATATGTACATCGGGATAGGTGATGATAGGAAGTATAATGCTACCGGGATTGGTACAATCACTTTCCAGAGAAATTTAGGTAAACCTTTCCTACTAAAAGATCTCTTGCATGTACTAGGTTTGAAAAAGAATTAAGTTTCAGTTGCTATGTTGGAGGATCTTTGATATGATGTGGTTTTCAGTGAAGGTGTTATCACCAAAAAAATGAAGCATCATTTGAAAAAGTCATATAGGTTCATGTGTCAAAGGTAGGGTTGTAGGATTTTTTTATTATTTAGTCAAGGAAAATTTTAAATTTTTCATATTTAAGCTTACCCTAAGGTCCAAACCCACTCACTTTCAAACCCCTTCATGTCACATCATTCATAATTTTATGAAAATTTTCAATTCCCAAGGTTTTAGTACCAAAATGGTGGTTTTAGCCAAGAACCACAGTTTCGTAGCAAAATACACTGAGAAATTACAATTTTTTCTACGAAACCGTTGATAATTTCATAGAGAAAACCTCCAGATGTACACTAAACACTCTACGAGAGTGTGGTTTCATGTCTGTCTTGTCAGATTAGCTGTTAGGTGTCAGAAAATCATTGGGAAAGGGTAAGTTAGATACCATTCTAGTCATTGAGGGATAATATCAAGGTACATGGTTAGGTCTGAAGTCATCATCACCATTTTAGGCATGTATGAGTCATCATTGTGTTATGAGTGGACATCAAACTTCAAAATATTTCCTAATTCAGTCATTTCTCATTTTTCATTTCTTCTTCGCATGATATCGAGCTCTGGAGAGCTATTGCGATGAGCCAAAGATGTTGGTATTTTCAAAGGTTTACAAATATCAATGATCAAGCAAGGCTGAGAACTATCAAGCGAGGCTAAGAAGGCATCAAAGAAACCATGGCAGAAAAAAGAAAGACAAATAAGGGTGGCCAATGTCTAAGATATGAACCAGCAAATATGAATATGATCAATGAAGACTCGACAGTTGTAGAAATCTTCAGAAGAACATGATGCTTAAATTTTTGTGAAAGATTATAAGGCTTCCATGTACAGGTTTCCAAATAATTTTCTTTAAACTTTAGTGGAACAACTACCAAAGTGGGAATGCTTAATCTTTCCATTACACCAGAGTTCATTGCTGCAGCAACAAGGATTCCAAGGGGACAAGAGAAGTGGTTCAAAGGGTTCAAGTTGAACATGGAGTAGTGAAAAGAGTTTATGAAGCCAGAAAACAGTGAAATTGACCTTACTAATGCTATTCCAAGAAGCTACATGAAGGATAACTACTCAAAGTTGCTGCTTATCATCCAGAAATGTTTTACTTGTGAAGGGAGATACCATAAATTTTACTCTTATCATTTCAAGCTTCTCCTACACTTTACTGGTAAGCTATCTCTTTATCTGCCTTTCTATTTACATAGAAGTTTACCAAAAATGGTAGATAAGGTCCAAGCAAAATCTGAAGGGAGTGAGACTTCATTGTTTCATCATGGTTTAATTAAACTGTTGGTTTTAGATGAGCTCCAAAGACTAGGTAGAGACTGGTCTTGATTTTTGTTTGTTAGAGGTTTTGAGTTGGATGCTCTTACTCCTATAAGAACTCCTAAACCTAGGATGATCCCATTACCCTTAGTAGCATAACAAAGTGAAAAATTGGTGGCAGAACCAAGTGAACCAACAAGAGTAGAACCAAATGAACCAGTCATGATGGAAACAGAGCATTTGCAGAGTTTTGATACACCCAATGTTCCACCTGCAAAACAGAAATCAAAAGTGGTCAAACCTGCAAAACAAAAACAAGCCGCAAGTAAACAAGGAACCAAAAGGATGACAAGGAGTCAAAAAGTGGCTTTAGAAGACAAAGCAGTAAGCTGAAGAAGAAAAAGCAGTAGCTAAAGGAAATCTAGAAGACATATTACATGCCATTGACATAGAAGAGACTCCTATAGTCCAGCTGAGGATATAGAGGAACGTGGACAAAAACTAAAGAAATCCAAATCTACAAATAAACTAGAATTTGAAGGAGAAGATGCATGATTTATGTTCCAAGAAATAAATCCCATGACAAGGCATGTGAGAAAGATATTAGAGAGTAGTAAAGAGGTTCATCCACGTACTGACACAGTCTAGCCACCACAAGACATCATTGATATTTCATCACCTGCAGAGAAAGATGCACTTAGCAAATCAAAGAAAGGAAAAGATAAAGTAATGGAAAAAATAAAGTTTGAAATCCTTGAAGAATAGGTGAAGTTTTCCAACCATGAGATTTTTGTTATGAAGAAATAAGAAAGAAAACACAATGTCCAGAAGGTTCAGTTTGAAAAGATGAAAGAGATTTGGGAAGATCAGGTTGACAGTGTTTCCAAGACCTTAGATAATACACATCAATTTATCAAATAGACCATGCCATTGAGGAAGGAGGTGAAACATGTCAGAAAAATGAACTTGCATTTGAAATATACTAACAGGAAGTTGAAGGATCAGGTTAAAGACCTCTAGGAACAACTTGAACTAACTCATGAGGAGTTGGAAAAAAAGGTCTTAAAATGACAATATTGAGGAGCCAATTTCTCAACTCATCATCAATGAGGAAGAAACCCCTCAAGAATCATAGTGTGAGATGGTTTATGATTTTTAAAGTTAATGGCATGTTAGAAGCTAATTTTTTACACCTGGAAAGTTAATTTTTGAGGTTACACAGAAATCTGGAATTTTCACTGTTTCAACAGTTTTGTAGCGTTCCTGGGCTTGAAGAACAAGAAAACACTACGAAACTACTGTAGCTTTCCTTTCTTCATTTTGAACCAGTTTTTGCAGCTTCCAAGATGTGAAAATGGTATGGAAGATGTATTAAGGAATAATTAACATCAAGCAAGAGGAAAGAACAAAAAATATTGATGGCAAAAGGCATTTTTGTAACGCTACGAAAGTATGCTACGAAACTGTCATACTTTTGTAGCGTATTGTTTTGAAGCTATATGAGAAAGTTTTTGTGCACTTTTGGACAATTGGGTACTTTCAAAGGTTCAAGGGATCTTTCCATCAGTCATCCAAGATTTAAAGACCACGTGATGAAGCCAACTCATCATCCAAACTCCTCATTGAAGATAAAGACCAGTGCTCATAAAAAAGAGGGTTTGTTTCCAGTTTTAGAGGAGGTCAATTAAGATGTCATGTAGTGATGAGTCATATCACACCCTATTCGAACATGTGAAGGAATAGTTGTCAAAGATGTAATTTTTTTTAGGAGAAAAGGTTTTTAATGTAATAATGAACAGTTTGAGTCCTATTAGGAAAAGGACTGTCAAGCAAGATAACTATCATTTATCATTAAAATAGATGTTTTATTGTTATGCAAGGTGTCAGTAGGGTAAATTTGATGAAACTAGCTAGGAGGCAGAGCATCTCATCATGTAACAAGTCTATTAAAGGGCAGAGGGTCGAATTTGTAAAGGGTTGGAGACTTTTTAGCAAAGCTGCAGCTTTATGTAATTAACTCTTTTCAGTAATACAAAGAGTTGTTTCTTGACCAACCTGATATTCTGATGGAGTTTTTAGTGTGTATATTATCTATATTTTCTATGTGTACCATTTTTAGTGGTTTTCATATTTAATACTCATAATCCATTCATGTAATGCTCTGACTTCCTTTATAGATGAATTGACTGTGTTATTTCCTGTTTCATGTGTGCTTGCCTTCGCTAAAAACTCTTACCTGCCTCATATTCCATGTCAAGTGAACTATCTAATGAATTATTTCTTTGTTGAATCCATAAGAAATTTTTTTTCATACTGATGTTCTTTTCAACCTACAGTTATCACAAACAAGGCATTTTCCAGGTAGAGTTTGTAATGTTCCGAAATGGAAATCAACAGCTTTTACACCACTGAAGAAATCCTTTTGTTGGAAATATGAACAAGGCTATTTTAGAGATGGACTGAGAGGGCTTTTACCAGTTATGTCACCTCTAAAGAGAGGATGAGAACTAGAGGCTTCCTGGCCCTTTCTCAGACTCTGCCTATAGCTATGCAAATATTTCTTCCTTCATGAAGATCCTGCTCAAAGGATGAGCTACAACAACATCTGAACTTTAACAATGAAAAACAGTGAAATAATACATCATAATGCATAAGAAGAGTGCATGGATGATATATAAATTAGCAACAGCAATTAATATACAAATCTTGAGAGAGAGACCTCTCAAGACAGCCTCAATCAAGAATGTACATGTAAACTCAAGATTATATTGCTACATATTGCTGCCCTAGCCATGACTGTGTGGTTACATGAGGAGAATGCAACACATAATATGAAAATATGAGGATATATCATTAACAGCTCAATAAATGAGGGGGAGAAATCTCTCAACCCCTGAAAATAACTAACTAGCAATCCTTAGAAGGATTGGCTACAATACATGTACAAAATGATAAAATACAAAAATGCCGGAGTTGTAGTGTAGCTGCTGCAACTCAATAATAATACATGAATGGAGAAATGGAAGAATGTTGCAAACAATATGATGACCTCCTCCAATGATCTTCTAAGTGAAAGGCTGCCCCTTTCACTGAAGATTACACTCTCCAATCCCCAAGGTGAATCCTCCTGCAAACCCTCTCTGAAAATAATGTTGTAAGAGGGAGTGACTGTGCTGGGGCTGAGATGAAAAACTTGGCCCTATGCCAAAATATGAAATAAAGCTCCATAATTTCCTTTGCTGATTTATTAGAGAAAGAAGAAGTCATCCTCTTCAAAACTAGCTCAGGAAATGGTGGGATGATGATCCCTCACTGCTACCTCCAACAACTCCAATGAATCTGCCCAACATAAATGTTGTAGCTGAAAGAGATGGCTTTGGCCTCAAGCTTGTATGTGAGGAAGATGAAGAACAGCTCCTCCAAGGCTTCCCAATGACAGAGAGAAGACTTCTAAATAGAAATCTCCCTTGTGCTAAGCAGCACAAGCTATCTCAGTTGAACAACTGAAGAGCGCTGCAATTCGAAATTCTTAAGAATGAAATGAACAATGGCTCTCCTTCACATTTTTATGCAAGGAATGCTTCCTTGCCATGGACCCCACCCATTAGGGTTTCTCTCATCCTCTCTTTTCCCTCCATTCAAAACTACGTAGTCTTCTTGTGAAAGCTTCTGCTCTTGGGCACATTGTTGACTTGGTCAACCATGGCCTAGTCTTTTTCCTTTTGGCCCTTTTCAAAATTCACACTAGGGAATGTAAAATTTAGCCACTTAAGTGGCTCATGAACCTTAGGAGATTTTTATTATTCTTCTACATGGGATCCCTTACCCATTTTATTCCTTTTATTAAAATAAAAGCAAAATTAATGTTCCAATTAACAGAGTGAAAAATTTGGAACATTACAGTCCTCCCCTCCCAAAGATTACTTGTCCTCAAGCAAGTGCAAGGGTAGAATTTAAAAATATTCTCCACTCAAGGAATGGAGTCTAAAATATCATCATGTAGGCCCTCCATCCCCCAAGCAATCAACCAAGAAAAATGAGTTACTCTCCAACTGAGCAACTCCTGAAAATCATCCTCCACCTTGGGCTCCTGTAGAATAGGTGGGCTGAAATGCTGAACATGGTAAGATTCATAGCCTACCCCATGTTTTCCTCTTCTCCACTTATGATAAGTGTGGAGTGAAAGCTGAACTTGGGCTGCAATAGTGTTGCCTTCAAGAGGCAAGATGAAGTCTAGATCCCTAAGGATATCTCCTCCAACGCTGCAAGTCAAGTTGGCCCAAATCATCTCATATGTGATGAGTTGTATTTCATCATCATATGGAATCCAAACAATTATATGGTTCACCTCATGGAAAAGCAAATGGCTGAACATGGTGACTATATCATCTCCCATACTCCCCTTGGAGCATGTGTTGCAAAAAGAATGGAGGTCTTCTCTCCTAGAGGGCTCATCCTCCCAATGAGCCTCTCCCTCCTCATGATACACATGGGGCTACTACTGATATATGTATGAAACATAATGGTCTTAAAGAGAGACCCAAGCCACCCCATCAATCATACAAACCATGAAGTGCCTCCTCCGAAAATTCAAACTCTCCAAATAGCTCCTCCCACATGAAGGAAAGAGATGAATATTGGCAATCATGGGCTGCCCATTGTTTCTCCTGAAACATAAAACATGAAAAGTAGGGAGAATCACACTCCCAATGGGCATCTTCAATTTATCCCCCCCCTTCAAAACAATTCTTCCTCTGAACAACGTTCCACTAGCAAAACATGGAAGCATAAACTTATGAGAGAAAGGAGGTGAAATATAGTTCCATGCATGGAACCAGCATAGGGCATCATTGGTATGCCTCAATATATGATGCAACAAGTGTCTTTTCAGCCACTTGTTTGCTGCCACATTCATCCTGAAATATGTGATCATGAAAACATACCTTGGTGCCAAAGGTGCACACCAAAATCCATGTGGCTTTCCCCCACAATCCATTGTTAAAATAGCCATTATCTTTGCTGCAATAGACCATGAGAATAACCAAACATAGTGCACAAGAAAGGAAGATCCTCCTTGATATAATATGCTACTCATAAGAGTAAGAGAGTGCCAAACATAAAGCAAATGGTTACCTCCCTCATCATGTACCTTGGCTTTTGAGCTGAAATGGCTCAAGTGAAAAGTCCCCTTCACTGCAACATAGTAGGGGAGTGGTTGTGCCAACCATCTCATCATCTCTTGGGCTATGCATCTAGCAATATTCTGATATACATCCATTAGAAATCCCTCCCAAGTGGACTCCTCCATTAGTAAATGGTACGCATAAGAATGCATGGAAGAAGAATCCACGATTGTTGCATGTAGGTGTCTCCTCTTGTGCTTGTGAGCCCAAGCCAAGAAGATAAAAACATAGCAAGGGATGCTCCCATCCATTACTTACATATCCTCATCTCTTACATTCGTCCAAGATACATCACTTGTGAAGTGGTTTGAAGGACACTCCAACAAGTAATCCAAGCTCTCAAGTGACAGCACTGCTGGCCTTTGGAGTAGGGCCACTGTCATCTCAAAGCTCCCCTCTTTGACATGAATCTTGCCAAAGACTCCTCCCATCATGTTGCTAAAAATTTAGAGCCCTTCCCATGAAGAAGGTGCTGCTTGGGCATCCAAGATCAAAGAGCAATCCCTTTTCACTATGCTAGTGCCTCCTCTTGCTCCCGCAACAACCAAATAGAACTTGAGCAAAAAAATTGTTTGCTACTCCCTCATACTTCCACCACTCCAAATATTAAATGGGAACATGATGAATGGTAAAAATAATGCCATCCCATAATATTACACCCATGCTCCTTTCTGCTCCATGGTGTAAGTATCATACCATCTCCTCTTCCCTTTCAAACCCCATGAAAAGGAATAGGTCAAAAGTTGGCCAAACTCCCTCAGAGCAACCAACGCAGCATGGTTTCTTGCTGCCCTGTATCATAGATCTGCAAGAGGCTCACCATCCTCTTGCCTCCCATCCACATCCACTCATCTCCTATTGGATGCTTCTCATCTTTCTGCAACTTCGTATTCCTCTAATGAGGTCTACCATCTCCCCAAAACAGATCTCCATCTTTGCATTTCATGGGGCATTGAAATGAAATCTCCTCCATGGTCCACGTCTAAAACCCCAACCTCATGTGTGGTGCATGACTCATCAAGGGTGTATGAGAATGATGGCATAGTGTAGTGAACGTTCCCTCCTCAAGACAATCAACATGCAATAATGTACAATCCTCCATGATAGATAAAAACTCATGCATACCTTGGAGAGAGTTGGAAGAATCTTGTGTTTCTGCAAGAGCTTCTTCCTCAAGTGTGTTGGCTGCCTCCATTACTAAAGATTAAGGATGTTATTCCATGATTATGACAGTGCTGGTATGTTCCTCTTCAACTGGTGGTGAGGGCTCCTCTCTCCTTTGGCCAAATTTTATGATCAAGATTTGAGAAAAATCAGCAAGAGTAGAAACCCTTGCATGCCTCCTATGGCTGAACCACCAAGTTTTTATTCTCCCTCAAGGTATAGCACTAAAATTGCTATAGCCTCTCTATCTTCTATAGGGTTTAGCAGGAAGAAAGCCTCCATCTTCTTCACCCAAGCCTTTGCTGCACATGTGAGTGACCCATCAAATGTAGACAACAGAAATCTATTGCCTTTCATCATCCCATGAATGTAGGGTCTCCCTTCTTCCTTCTTCTGAATATGGTGAGGGAAGGATAGAATATCTTGGAATACTCTAGAGTTTGTTCTGTATTTAGCAAGGCACCCACTTAGAATTTCGAATTCCAAGTGCTCTCCATGCTTTTGCTCTTCTTCTTTGTGAGAATAGGAAGTGCATGATCCTTCCTCTTCTGCTTTGTTTGTCTCCTCAACCTCCTTGGAGAGGTTGTTGCTGGATCTTAAAATTGATGAGATTAATCTCATCCTCTGCCTCATTCTGGCCTTTTCTTCTCTGAAATTCAAACTTCAAAGGCTGAGCCAAGTTCGAAACTCTGATACCACTGTAATGTTCCGAAATGGAAATCAGCAGCTTTTACACCACTGAAGAAATCGTTTTGTCAGAAATATGAACAAGGCTATTTCAGAGATGGAATGAGAGGGATTTTACCAGTTATGTCACCTCTAAAGAAAGGATGAGAACCGGAGGCTTCCTGGCCCTTTCTCAGACTCTGCCTATAGCTATGCAAATATTTCTTCCTTCGGGAAGATCCTGCTCAAAGGATGAGCTACAGCAACATCTGAAATTTAACAATGAACAACAGTGAAATAATACATCATAATGCATAAGAAGAGTGCATGGCTGATATATAAAGTAGAAACAACAATTAATATACAAATATTGAGAAAGAAACCTCTCAAGATAGCCTAAATCAAGAATGTACATGTAAACTCAAGACTACATTGCTACATATTGCTGCCCTAGCCATGACTGCGCAGTTACATGAGGAGACTGCAACACATAATATGAAAATATGATGATATATCATTAAAAACTCAAGAAATGAGGGGGAGAAAGCTCTCAACCCATGAAAATAACTAACTAGCAATCCTTAGAAGGATTGGCTACAATACATGTACAAAATGATAAAATACAAAAATGTCAGAGTTGCAGTGTAGCTACTGCAACTCAATAATAATGCATGAATGGAGAAGGAGAAGAATGCTACCAAAAATATGATGACATCCTCCAATTATATTCTAAGTGAAAGGCTGCCCCTTTCACTGAAGATTACACTCTCCAATCTCCAAGGTGAATCCTCCTGCAAATCCTCTCTAAAAATAACACTGTAAGAGGGAGTGACTGTCCTGGGGCTGAGATGAAACACTTGGACCTATGCCAAAATCTGCAAGAAAGCTCTGTAAATGTCCTTTGCTGAGTTCTTAGAGAAAGAATAACTCCTCCTCTTCAAAACTAGCTCAGGAAATGGTGGGATGATGATCCCTCACTGCTACCTCCAACAACTCCAATGAATCTGCCCAACAGAAACATTGTAGCTGAAAGAGATGGCTTAGGCCTCAAGCCTGGATGTGAAGAAGATGAATAAAAGCTCCTCCAAGGCTTCCCAATGAAGGAGAGAAGACTTCTAAATAGAAATCTCCCTTGTTCTAAGCAACACAAGCTATCTCAGTTGAACAACTGAAGAGAGCTGCAATTCGAAATTCTTAAGCATGAAATGAAAAATGGATCTCCTTCACCTTTTTATGCAAGGAATGCTTCCTTTCCATGGACCCCACCATTATGGTTTCTCTCATCCTCTATTTTCCCTCCATTCAAAACTGTGTCGTCTTCTTGTGCAATCTTCCCCTCTTGTGCACGTTGTTGACTTGGTCAACCATGGCCTAGTATTTTTCCTTTAGGCCCTTTTCACACTAGGGAATGTCAAATTTAGCCACTTAAGTGACTCATGCACCTTAGGAGAGTTTTATTATGCTTCTACATGGGCTCCCTTACCCATTTTATTCCTTTTATTAAAATAAAAGAAAAATTAATGTTCCAATTAACATAGTGAAAATTTTGGAACATTATAGAGTTAGCCATCTAGTTTATCATTATCAAATATCATTAACCCTTTTTGATAGAGCCCTATCAGACTAAAGAGGATAAGCTTTAGTCACAAGTTGGTTTGAAAAAGTTACATAAATTTTGTCTATTTAGCAGCCAATTAGATGCAATTTTGTGATAAAATTTTGGTGTGTCTGCCGGGAGCTTGGAGACTATATTTTCCTGAAATTTTGAAGCTGAAATTCTGAAGGTAGCAGGAGCTCAGGAAGTTGCTCAAGGCTGCATCTACCCTGGTGACTCCTTTCAAAATTCATATCATTAAATATGGATTTGAGAACGAGATACACGAGGAGTAATCCTGACCCATATCCACCTACCATTGTGAGCAATCCAAACACCATATCCAGAGGCAATCAAGGCATTTCTACAATATCAGGTACTCCATCACTTACAAAATCCTTGTACTCTGAAGTTTTAAGAAGTCCTGAAGATAAAATATTTGATGATAAAATTCAGGAAGCCTTGTTTAGGTTTGAAAATGAAAAATAATTAACTGAAATTGTCTTATACCTACATAGGAGAGGTATTGATACCTCAGCCTTAGTGACGCAAAAATATAAAGAAGATTTTTGGGAAGCAGTCACTTCAAAGTTACTGTTGAAGAAAGATTCTTTTGATAGGTTGAAGGAGATTGGCCCTTTTGAGATTTTGTTAAGAATTAAAACTGGTTTCCCTCTTCCTGATTGGATTTCAATTGTTAGTGGACAAAAAAGACCAAACAACCCTCCTCCTAACATTTCCTCTTCCTCTACTACTGATGTCCCTAAAACTACCATAGTCCCATTCATCATGGCTAGAAATGTGCCTCCTCCACCTACTGCACCTGCTAGATATGCTCCTCTTTCCCTTCTAGTTGTCTTAAATTTCCTCCATAGAAAATATTCTTCTAGAATAAAAACTTGGGGAAGTGATGAAGAGATTACAACTAAAGAGCATGTAGACCAGTTCAATGACTTTATAGACAGGGAGGAGGTTAACCATGAAGATGTCAAGATGGAATTTTTTTCTCGGAGCTTTACAGGTGAAGTTAGGAAGTGGTTCAAAGCCCTTACTCCTGGAAGGCTACATAATTGGAATGAATTTGAAGACAGATTTTTGAGGAAGTGGGGAAATAGAACCAATCTTGTACAAGCACTCACTAAGTATACTAGTTTGAAGAGAGTTGTTGATGAAACTGTTCAAAACATTTAAAAGAGATTTAATAAAGTGTATGACTCAATCCCTGCCCATCTCAAGCCTCCTCCAGGAGTAGCTCAGCTGAGATATGCTGAAGCTTTTGATTATAACTTTTCCATACTGCTAAGAGAGAGAGAATCCCCTTCACTTGCTGAAATGAAAAATGATGTAGTGAAGGTGGAGGTCAATATGATAGCAACAAAAAAGTTGAAGCTGGTTAAGACTAAGTTGAGAGAATAAGATAAGTCTTCCACCTCTGATGAAAAATTTGATTCCATGATGAAGACAATGGAAAAACAGATGGATAGGCTTGCCCTTGGTAATGCCTCTGCTCCTCCTACACAACATGAGCCTCAGTTTAGAAATCCTCAATTCAGAAGACCTGAAAACCAGCAAAGGCTAAGGGAAAATAGAAATCAACCATCTGACCCTCAAGTAAGGCCTCCCTTTCAGTAAAACTTAGTTGATGAAGAAGATCAGCCTGAAATACAAGAAGAATCAATTCATTTCTTAGATGAGAACATGTCAGTGATGTTTTTAACTAAGGAGGAACATGATGAGTCATATCATGAATTAAACAAGGGTGAGGAACCATATAATTATCTTAAAGGGTATCAACATACAACCTTTGAGATGCAGAAACAGTACAACATCATAAACATAAATGTGCCAATCACCGCAAAAAAAACACAGCCCAAGAAATATGCCCCCAAGGCTATTGAGGTTAGGAAAGAAACACCGCCTCCTCCTCCTGTCAAAGAGACTGAAAAATCTGCTTCTATTTTTGTTTGGAAAGTGAGATCTATAAGATCAAAATACCAGTACCTTTTGGAGAAATTCTTAAGGTGAATGAATATAGAAGTAGGATTGTGAAAATTCTAAATTCCGAGCCAAGAGCTGTTGATATTGTAAATGTCCAAGAAGATAATCCAACCATATACTTGGGTCCAAGATTAGAGGATGAGTAGAATGAGGAGGTGCCTCCTTTTTATGTTAGCCTTAGCATTCATGACATGACATTGCATAATTCTATGTTGGATTCAGGAGCCTTTGACAATATTATGCCTAAAGTAATCATGGAGAGGATGGGGTTGGAAATTACTAGACCATATAAGGATTTTTTTTCCTTTGATTCAAAAAGAGTTCAGTGCATTGGTTTAATAAAATATGTTGTTGGTGGCCTTACACAAATCTCGGCCAAGACAATGGTCATGGAAATTGTGGTAGCAGATATTCCACCTAAGTTTGGCATGTTGCTATCAAGGTCATGGGCAGAAAAGATCAAAGGTACAATGCAGATGGACCTAACTTATGCCACTATTCCTGTTTTTGGTGATCAAAGGAGATTCTATAAAGAAACAAGAATGGCTTACATGGTAAGTAGTAAAGATAAACCTCTGAAATTTCCAATTTATGCTATTGATACTAAACTTGGATCTTCTATTCTTTTCAATGAGTTGAATGATGAAGCAGAGGATGAAGAGAAGGTAGAAAATCAACAAACAGAAAATCAACAAATTAGTGAGGAGAAGGCGGAAGGTTGGTGGTTGTTGCATTTTGATGGATCAGCAAGAAGAGAGGGGGCAGGAGCAGGGATTTGGATCACAAGTCTAGATGATGAAAGTAAGTTATTTTCTTACAAACTAAATTTTGATTGCACATATAACATGGCTGAGTATGAATCTTTGATTTTTGGCTTAGAAATTTTGAAAAGAATGGGTGCTCAAAATATTCTTGTTTGTGGAGATTCTTAATTATTCATTAAACAAGTTGAAGGTGTGTATCAAACAAAGGATGTGAGAATCAGGGCATACAGAAATTTAGTCATGGACATGTTGGAAAATTTCCAAGAACATTCATTTATAGTGAAGACTAGGGATCAAAACTCAATAGCTGACTCCCTAGTTGTCTCTGCAAGTCTATTTATCATTCCTATTAATTCCACTAAAAAATATGAGGCTGAGGTTCGCCATAGACGAGATATCCCTAATAACATTATCCATTGGAAATTTTTTGAAGATGACCAGCAAGTAAATGATTTTATTGAGCTAAAAGAAGAGTTTGAAAATACACAAGTAGATTAGAAAAAAATTCTTGCTGAATCAAAGGGAAATTTTGAAGTGTTACAGCTGAAGAATAAATCTATACCCAAAGGCCTCATACCCCTTGAGAATATTTTTGATCAAAATGATGTGTTCAAATCTCTTAGGATACAAGTTGATGATGAAGAGGTAGAGATTTGTAACCTTGGTACAGTAGCTATACCAAAAATGATTAATATTTCAAGGTTTCTTTCAGTTGATATGAGACATAAATATATTGAGATGATGAAAAGGTTTATAGATGTTTTTTCTTGGAGTTATGTTTATTTGAAGAAGTATGATCCTACTATCATTCATCATACCATCCCCATTAGAGAAAATGAAAAGCCTTTCAAGCAGAAGTTGAGGAGGATTAATCCACTTCTCATGCCTCTGATTGAGAATGAAATCAAGAAACTCTTTGATGCCAAAATTATTGCTCTAATCATATTCTCAAAGTGGCTTGCAAACTTGGTTCCAGCCACAAAAAAGAGTGGAGAAATCAGAATATGCATTGACTTCAGAAACTTGAATAAATTCTCTCTGAAAGACAACTACCCTCTCCCAAAGATGGACCACATTTTGCATAATATTGTTGGCTCACAAAGGATGTCTATTCTTGATGGCTTTTCAGGGTACAATCAGATACTTGTGCATCTAGAAGATCAGGAAAAACGAACCTTTACCACACCATGGGGCACATTCATGTATGCCAAAATTCCCTTTGGTCTGATGAATGTAGGAGGTACCTTTTAGAGAGAAATGGACTTTGTTTTTTCTGAGGAGAAGGACAAGATGGTAGTTTTCTATCTAGATGACATAACAGTCTTCTCAAGGAGGGAAGAAGATCACTTGAAACACCTAGAAAGGATCCTACTGAAGTGTATAAGGTTTGTAATTTCTCTCAATCCCACTAAAATCATTTTTGCTCTAAATTTAGGTAAATTACTTGGACATAGTCTTTCAAAATATGGGGTTAAGATTGATCCCAACAAGGTCAATGCAATTCAGAAAGTGGATTTTCATAGAAGTAGAAAGGAGATTTAGTCTTTCCTTGGAAAGGTAAATTTTGTGAGGAGGTTTATTCATATTTTTGCTGAGATTGTAAAGGACATAACAAATATGCTGAAGAAAGGAGTTGATATCAAGTGGATAGCAGAAGCAAAGCACTCATTTGAGGATATCAAAAAGGCACTCGCCCAAGCACTAGTGTTGATCAGCCCAGATTTCTCAAAATAATTTCTAGTTTTTACATTTTCATCAGAAAATACAATTGTTGGAGTTTTGTTGCAGAAAGGGTAACAAGGTACTGAGCATCCCATTTCATTTTTTAGTAGGAAATTAGCTAACTCAAAGATGAAGTAAAAAATCTTAGAGAATCAAGCTTATGCCTTGGTCAAGGCCATCAAATATTTCATAATTTGCATTCTGCATTCTCATATTATAGCTTTTGTTCCTAATGTTGTTATGAAAGACATCTTAACTCAAGCTGATCCTGATGGTAAGAGGGGGAAATGGATTGCTAACTTGCTGGAATATGATATAGAGATCGAGCCCACAAAATTGGTCAAAGGACAAGGCCTAGAAAAGTTAATGGCATAGTCAAACTTTGACTTTCTTGACATGAATTTAATTGCAAAAATTTTAGATGAAGAGGAAGAGCTGATCCCCATTGAAGAAAAGCACATCATTTCAAATTAGTACAAAGACATTGTTTTTGTCTTACATCTTCATAGAGCACCTGCTGAGCTGACAAATTCCAAGGCAAGATTTGTGAATTTAAATTCATTGAGGTACTACATCATTGACAAAAAATTGTATTGGAAGGATACCGATGGTATTTTGTTGAATTGTTTGATGATTTTTCTAGAAAGTGTTGGATTTTCTTCATGTAGAAGAAAGATCAGATGTTCTCCAAGTTTTGTGAGTTCAAAGCATTGGTAGAGTAAGATACAGGGAGGAAGGTGAAGGCTCTAAGGAGAGACAATGGTGGTGAGTATATCTCTAATGAATTCAAGAAATTATACACCAAAGAAGGAATTCAAAGAGAATTGATTGCACCTTGTAACCCACAACACAATCGGGTTGAGAAAAAAAAATATAAAAATTGTGGGAGAAGCACGAGCTATGTTACATGATCAACGCCTAATTTTTCATCTTTGGGCAAATGCATGCAACAAGATGGTATTTTTGCAGAACTGTAGTCATCATCAGATACTTGGCATGAGTATAGCAGAGGAGGGATTTTCAGGTAAGAAATCCGATGTTTCATATTTTAAAATTTTTGGCTCATCTGTCTATTTTCACGTGATCAAATATGCCAAGAAGAAGTTATAATGAACACAGAGGTTGGGATATTTTTGGGGTACACAAATACTCCCCACAACTATTAGGTGTATTTTCCAACATACAGGATGACAGTTTTCAGGAGAGATGTGAAATTTGATGAGGATAAAGCCATGTGTTTGTCCCTTGAGAGGAACTCTTAGTTCCAAAGGATGAACCTCAGGATGTGGAGCAACCAAACGTAGAGGAACAAAGAGTGGTAGAAATTACTCATGCAGAGCCATCCTCTAGAAGTGGAAGGAAGCATTAGGGGAATTTTGAGGTCTAAAATGGGCCTCCTAAGGAAATAATAAAATAATAGCTAAACCAATAAAATAATATTTATGAATTTTCAATTCAGTTTTTGCACCACAATCAATGTAACCATAGTTAAATTCAATTCAAAAGTTGTACCGAAATAAAATTAATAAAAAATTTGTATTGATGTGACTATAAATAAGAATGAGCTTTTCAAGAAAAAGTCATTATCATTGAACAACTAATGCATTTGCCTTGTGTACTTATATAACTTAAAATAAAATATAAATATAAATATATAAATTCTTAATTATATTATATGTTATTAATTCAAATTTATATTATTTAAATTGTATAATAACATGTAATTAATATACTATATAAAAATAATATAATATAATATAATATAATATAATATAATAAATGTGCAGGGATATGCATTGTTTCTTTCAAGAAATATGAAATGACAATAATATATTTTTATTCAAAAAGTGTGAAATGAAATTTATTATGAGTAATTTACTTTGACTTTAAAAGTACTTAGAGCACTGCCAGGTTAGCCATGAGTTTTTATCCACCATTGAGAATGTGACAAGTAAGTATCTTTAACTCAAGAAATGCCACCTCAACCATTAGGGATGATGTCATCCCCTAAAATGTGATTGGTTCTCATAAAGTGAATTTTGATTGTACATTTTCCTTAGGAGACCCATTTTAGACCTCAAAATTCCCCTAATGCACACTAGAGAGGCTGACAGATTATTGCTAGATGCAGAAGAGGAACTCTTAGTTCCAAAGAATGAACTTTAGGATGTGGAGCAGTCACAAGTATAGGAACAAAGAGTGGTAGAAACTACTCATGCAAAGACATCTAGCAGAAGTGGAAGGAAGCACACCAGATAGGCTGACAGATTGATGCTAGATGCGATAAAGAATCTAGGTGCACCTACATCACAACGCAGGTAGAGAAGGTCCCCAGACAGGTATACTGGATACATGGCTCTTATGAGTGAATATATTATGACAGAACCATCCTCTTTTGAGGAAGCAGTGCAGTAGCCGGTATGGGTTGATGCCATGGTTGAGGAGTATGACTACATTATTGAAAAAAAATGCACATGAAGTGGTCCCAAGACCAGTGGGGAGGTCAGTGGTTGGATCCAGGTGGATCTATAAGGTGAAACAAGAAGCAGATGAGAGTGTGGAGAAATACAAGGCTAGATTTGTGGCCAAAGGATTCTCACAAATAGAAGGGATTGACTATGAGGAGAATTTTGCACCAGTTGCAAGGTAATAATCGATTAGATCCATCCTTGCACTCTCAACACAGATGGGATGGAAAATACATCATATGGATGTAAAGACAACCTTTCTTAATGGAATTATTGAGGAAAAATGTACATTGAGCAACCAGAAATTTTTGAGACCTTAGACATGGAGTTGCATGTGTGTAGACTCAACAGAGCATTGTATGGGCTGAAGCAAGCACCTCGTGCTTGGTACACCAGGATGGACAGCTATTTCACCGGGTTGGGCTTCACAAAGAGTGAAGTGGATGCAAACCTATATCATATTGTGGTTGATGGTAAGCTTTTGATTATTTTACTTTATGTAGATGATCTGATACTGACAGGTGATGAGCAGCTCCTAACTTCTTGCAAAGAGGATCTTGCAAGAGAATTTGAGATAAAGGACATGGGGCTCTTGCATTATTTCCTTGGTTTGGAAATATGGCAAAGAGATGGGGAGCTATTTGTGTCTGAGGGAAAGTATTCCAAGGAAATTCTGAGGAAGTTCCACATGGAGGGCAACAAACCCATGTAGACTCCTCTTGCAGGAAACTGAAGGAAGGAGGATGCTACTTCAGGTGAGGTAGTGGATGCTACTATTTATAGGAAGCTTGTGGGTTCACTTATGTATTTGATGAAAACACGACCAGACATATGCTACGTAGTTAACCATCTTAGTCAAGTTATGGTTAAGCCTACCAAGCTCTTTTGGAAGGTGGGGAAGCATGTTTTGAGATATACCAGGGGCACTGCAGAGTATCGATTATGGTACAGCTAGAGAAAGTGAGTGAAGCTTCAAGGATTCACCGATGTAGGTTGGGCAGGAAATCCATCAGATAGGAAGAGCACATTAGGGGGGATCTTCAGGATAGGTTCAGAAAAAATTTATTGGTACGACAAGAAACAAAGATCATTTGCACTCATTTTAGCAGAGGCAAAGTACATGGCAGCTTGTTAGGCTGCATGCGAGGCCATATGGATGAGGAAGATACTTGTTGGATTGTTTGGTCATCATATGGATCTGACGGTGTTACATTGTGATAACCAGAGTTGCATAAAACTCTTGGTTAATCCAGTATTCCGTGAAAGGTCCAGGAATATTGATCTCTTGTACAACCATATCATAGATTGTGTTCATAGGCGCATTATGTTGTTGTAGTACATTCCCACGGAGGATTGGGATGCAGACATCTTGACAAAGGCATTGGAAAAGAGCAAATTCGAATACCATAGAGGAAGGATCAGGGTAGGTGATAATCCCTTTCTTGTTGAGAGGGAGTGTTTAAATTCAACAAGAAAATGAACCACATACTAGTGTGGGATTCTAGTCACACATTGGTGAGGAATTCAGTTACACATTAGTACTAAATGTGAACATCTAAATTATTTTTCCCTTAAATAAATTGGACATTGAATTTTCATTTCATCTCATGACAACTTGTATGAGTTAACTAAGTCATGAATATTGAGTTAGCTCAAGAATTTCGAGTTGAGGGTCTAAGATGAGGCGTATGAGTTAACTAAGTCATGAATATTGAGTTAGCTCAAGAATTTCGAGTTGAGGGTCTAAGCTGAGGCGTGTAGAGTGATTCTTATATTTTGGGGGTCCAGTTGCAGTTGTAGCACTAGTGTAGTGTGAGTATAATCAGTTAACTGAAATTAAATGAATTAAAATCAGTTTAACTAGTTCTAACTGAGTGATGAATTAGTGAGAGGTTCGGTGAATTAAATTAGATTTATTTCACAAGTAGTGATCAATCATATAACTGATGATTCACTATTAATAGCCACATGCAAGTTAGTTTTGATGAAGACCTAGTTAAGACAGAGGTTAAAGGGAACATACCTATGAGTTGTATTATTAACAAATTTCCTGGGTGTAATTATAAAGTCATGGGAAGGCCTTGATGGATTGCGCAATCAAGGAAGGTTGAATTTCCTATTTTATAGGGACTTATTTCTCTAGGGATTGTGTGAGAAAGGCAAGGAATTGGATAATTTTTTGTCTAATTTGTCCTAGATTAGAGTGAGACGATTGGTAGAGTGCGGGAGATTCTTGAGAGCAAGAATGCATTGTATTGTTTCATTATTCCTTGACTTTATAAAATATATGATAGTGGGGCTTTGAGTAGTTTCTTTCCCCAAGAATATATTATGTTGTGTGATTTATTTACTTCTTTATCTTACTTGCATGTGATTGGGTGGTCATGTTTTATATTCTGCAAATATTGTAGAAGAATTCACTATCTTGTTTTAGTACATCACGAGATCAAATTGAATCCATTGGTATTATTTCTACACTTCCCAACATCATGTCGAGGGTTCGGCCAATAGAAATACTTATGAATCACTACCAATGTCTTCTCAACCTTGAAATATCTAGCGACTAAACTGTAGTGCACTTCCAAAATCATCTTGGTACGCTCGCTTGAAGGAACACAGAGGTGTCCCAGGTGGCATAACAGTGCATCTTGAATGTGAAATTTTGGAACTTGCTTACCCTTCAAGAGCATCTGGTATGTGTTTCCAAATTCTAGATCACTTGTGTAGAGATTTAGCCAACCCAAAGTCTCATTCCCATAAGAGAAGAGCACAGTGGTTATGGCCACGATTGACGATCAGCTGAGGCAATCTACAACATTATTGGTGTTTCCCTTCTTGTAATTGATGTTCAAATGGAACTGTTGCAGGTAGGTGGACCATTTCTGATGGCGATCATTTTGCAACTTCCCTTACAGTGTCTGGATGAACTGTAAGGGTCGGTGACCTGTGTGGATGATAGTTTCTTCCCCAAAATGTAATGCTTCCATTATTGATAGGTCTAAACAATGGAATACATTTCTTTGTCATAAGTGGGATACTTTAAAATCTATCTGAAAGTGTCTCACTATGATTGTAATATTCCAAATTTTCCATCAGATTATTGGAATATTAGAATTCTTACTTTTCTTAATTAGTTAAGTAAATAAAAGGGTGGAGGGATGCATAAACCCCATAGATGAATAAAATCCACTTATGTTGTGTGAATGTGGGTTAATTAGACAGTGGATCTGAATTATGGAGTAGTGGAGTAGCTTATTAATGAAGGAAGAGTGGAGATAATGGAGCATTAATGAGGAATATGATGGAGATCGTGACGCAATAAAAGTAATATCATGGAGAAATAATGATAAATTGATGGAGGAAGTTGTGCATTAAATGCACACAAGATGGAGGGAGTGGAGAGTAAATGCAAAGATGATGGAGATCATGGGTAGACAGTGTAGTCTTCATGGAGGCCAGTGGCCACATGTGCAGGTAGTAATGAGGTGGGCCAAGACTAAGGGAGTCTTACAAAGCATAAAAGCAAGATGAGGGCAGCCATAGAAGGCATTCTGGATTTTGATATTGTATTGTCGGTTGACATTTCTTTGCACGCCTTAGCTATTTCACTAAGTTTGTAGTGTTGTTTAGCACATGGGTGTCTCCGAGCAGAGATCCCACCCTTATCCATGGGGGAATTCGACTGCCTACTCTAGAAAGGTTTCTTTGAGCAGCCATTCATCATCCAGCATTGGTGCCACATTCAACCCCTCTCTTCAGCACTTACAGCTTCAGGCATTACGCATTACTGCCTTAGGGTTTGAGAGGAGGAAGGTAGCTTCCATTATTTCAACTAGGAAACCTATGGAGGGATCAACCCTTCACCTTGTGTATCCATTTTAGTCTTCCAAGAGAAACATTTATACATCTAGCATCAAGACATTATTCTACACCTCCATGCAGTAGCATCTCCTGTAGGAATTACGCATTCCAACAGTGTAGGATCAGAGGAGGAGGGAAGTTCCAAGTATTTCATCTTGGAATCCTGTGAGAGATAATCCCCTCACTTTGGTGAGATTTTTTCCATTAGATGTGAGATATATTCCATCACCTAGAAAAAGGCTATAGCTTTAGTCCTCTTGACAACACAGTCCATTCTAGCAGTTGTGCAGTTCAACAGCTGCAACTTGAGAGGAGGAAGGAGGAGTTAGATATCAAGCTTCTAGCTTGGGAAACAGGAGAAGGAGCTAGCCCTTCATGCATTAAGTTGATTGAGTATTATTGCAACCATTTTATCTTTCAGTTCATGCCATAGATCTACATACCCAACAGTTATGTATTGCAAGCCCTAGGAGGGTGATTTTCTAAGGTGAGCCAATCTGGAAATCCTTTCTAGGTTATTCTGGGTTTTCATCATAGAGTCCGGATTCCAAATCCCGTTTTTTTTTTTAGCTCCAGAATAGTATGATATACTCGTCCCTTTTTATCCAACAGTTATATTTCCAGCATTTCCAGTAGGGACAACATGGTATGGCCTCCAACAATGCAGTGCTTTCAGTGAGAGGACATGAGGGTCATTCTAGCCATCTTTGTCGGCTTGAATATTGCTATTTTTTAGCACTGTCGTAAATTGTATTCCACCTCCTTGTTAATAAAATGACTCAGTTGTTCTGTCCATTTTTATAGTGTATTCAGTTTATTTCCATATTGACGTAGTTTCAAATTATTGTGTTGTGTATTACTATATTTTCCTATTTTTGGATATTATAGTGGTATTAGAACATGATATTTGGCTCAGCTTGTGGGCACTACATTTCATGACATCAGAAGAAGAAGTAGAAAGTAGAGATCTATAATGGTGGAGGTATTAAGTTTTACCATACTTCTCTTTAGATCTATACAAGAAATCTCCAAGGAGGTTAAATAAATGAGAAGGGAAAGGCAAAGAGAAACCTCAAGAAGGTTTCAGAATGAGGAAGGTCTAAGCACTTCCTATCAGCATCATAAATAGCCAGCAATGCAGAAAGCTCCACAACACTATACTATGTCCACTTTCCTTGAAGAGGGAAATGAATGGCATGGAGATGGAGGATACTTGGAGCATTAGACTCTAAGTAATTATCTTGTAGAGTACAAATCTCAATCTAGATCATTCAAGGAGAATCTAACTCTCCAACAATTTTTCTAGATCAAAGAATACGGGAGACCCCACAACAGCAATAGAAGGAAAGGACACATACATAATAGATTCTCCTTGCTTAGATTTGATGGGTCATCCACAAGCACAAAAAAATCTTGGATGAAGGAGTTAAATTATTTCTTCCATCTACACCCAATAGCGGAAAGGGAGGCCATTGAGATTTCAGTGTTGCACCTTGAGGGTGAAGCAAATGATTAGTGGTTCAGCCATATGGAGCATGCAAGAGTGACTGTGTATACAAACTTCACTCAAAGGTTGGTAGATATTTTTGACAGAAGGAAACTGGAGGTAACTCCCATTGAAACATTTTCCGACATTGATGAGGAAGCACATGAGGAGAAAAAGGAAGATGTTAGCACTATCACTCCAGAAAAGGAGAAAATACCACCACCACCAGCTGCAGAAGTACTTGCATCAGTAGAAGGAGCACTTGCATCTTTGCAATATGACCCTGAGCCTTTGACATTTAGAGTCCCATGCATGATTCAGGAGGTGCATGAGGAGCAGGAAGTGGATACCAGTGTTGGTGCAACAGTAGAGGACAGGCCATAACTGACAGTCGGAGAAGAAATTACACCAGTTGGAGGAACTCTTGTAGCCTTGAAAGATGTTCCCAAGTATTAGTTGATCCAAGGTTTGCAAACATTTCCATCACATATTATTTCAGCACCTCAACTTGAGATTTTTGGGGTCATGCCATCAAGGAAATTTCATGACCAAGGGTTAGAGCACCTTTATGATTTGGAGTAGAAAACTATCACTGCACAGAGGACCCTTGACTTGTTCAAGGAGGAGATGTATAGACATCATGGTTTTACATTTTTGAGCTGCACAAAACACTTTGTGTTGGAGTGTGGAGTTTCAGAGGATGGGATGAGCATAGTCCTAATGCAGAGAATCTATACAATAACTTTCAAGAATCGGAGGTTACTGTCGCATGAACTATTGTATTCTATTTATGACAAAGAGATATTGGCCATTAGGCATGCATTGGTCAAATTCTAGAAATTTTTTATTGACAGTAGATTTCAGGTGAAGACCAACCACCATGGTCTCCAACATAATTTTGAAGAGCAACAATAGTTGCAGAACAGGCAGCAATGATGGATTAGTACAATGTAGGACTATGAGTTCAACATTTTGTATGGAGAGGGCCATAAGACAACAGATGCACTATCATGGATATTAGCAGTGATATCACTGAGGAGTAGTGATGATTTGGGGGCCCAATTATTATTTGAAAATTACGATGACCACTTCACTTATGAAACATTAGATTCACAGATTGTAGATGGTGGACATCCCATGATGGATAACATCTTCCATTATCAGGATAGAGCCTTCTTGATGAGCATCTCATGGCTCAAAGAGAAGTTTCTGTATACAGCACATTCAAAACCTCATAGGTTCTACTAGGCCATCGGTGAGAGGTTCTCATGGAGAGACTTCAAGGAGGATGCACTTCGACATATCATGGAGTGAAAATATTGTCATCATATTATGGAGGATGGTATTCTGCATTGGGTGGATATCGAGCTAGAGCATGATATGGGTCATCACCCACAGTTGTATGGATGGATGAGGTTGATGAGAAAGTGGTTGGAAAGCTACTTGCATGTCTATGACATGGGGTAGCACAAAGCATGGTTGCGCTGGATTCTCTTGTGTGAGTATGGCTACCACCCGAAAATTCACATTTGTATGATCCATGCTTTGCATAGTACTGGTGTGATGCAACAACAGGAGGCATGGTTGCGTTGGTTAATTTTGAGATAGTTGGGCCATCACATAACATATCACATGTCAATGGATGTATTATTGTTTGGGACATTGCATGGCATTCATATGATGTGGCATAAGGAAGTCCGGTTATGTTGGTTTGATGTGAAATTTTACATTTAAATCAATATATTAGTGCTTCATGCTTTACATTATGATGATGTGGGGTGGCAGCAAGAATCATTGTTTCTCTTTTGACTCTTGGGGGAATATGGGCTGACATTATCCCATACCTTGCATGATTATGATGTAGGGTGGCAACATGAGGCCTTACTGTGTTGGCTTCTATTAGGAGAGTATGGCCACCATACTTGGTATGATGAGGAGGTGGAATGGCAACAATAGGAATTGCTGCGGTGGCTACTATTGGGAGAGTATGGTCTGAAATTTTACATGTCAACCCATATGTATCTATTTTCTATTTTGCATAGTGTTGAGATGATGTTTAGTGAAAGCAGGGCCAATAGGGCCAAGGATTAGAGCATGGAAAAGCACCACCTACTCCATGTAGAATGGGTTGGAGAGATATTTTATGAGTTGGGACTTTACACTTGGGGAAGGAACCACTCCACTTCATATTTCTCATGCAGAGAAGAGGCTCTTGGAAAACAGATGGTTTTCACTTAGGGATTCATTGATGAGGAGAGGCATCTAGCTACACAGTTGGAGGCCATTCTAGACATATTAGAGAGGTAGTTATGGAGCTAGGAATTCATAACACATTGGAGCAGATGGGGAAACGTTCCATATGAGAATGCAACTTGGGAGGGAGATAGATTGCTACAACATTCACTTTTGTAGTTGCTTGAGTACAAGCAACATTTTGGCAGGGAGGACTGTAATATTCCAAATTTCCATCAGATTATTGGAATATTAGAGTTCTTAATTTTCTTAATTAGTTAAGTAAATAAAAGGGTGGAGGGGACCCATAAACCCCATAGAATAAAATCCACTTCTATTGTGTGAATCTGGGTTATTTAGATAGTGGATCAGCATTATGGAGTAGTGGAGCAGCTCATTAATGAAGGAATAGTGGAGATCATGGAGCATTAATGAGGAAGATGATGGATTTAGTGGAGGAATAAAAGTAATATCATGGAGAAATAATGATGAAGTGATGGAGGAAGTGGTGCATTAAATGCACACACGATGGAGGAGTGGAGAGTAAATTAAGAGATGATGGAGATCATGGGGAGATAGTGCAGTCTTAATTGAGGCTAGTGGCCACATGTACAGTGCAGTAATGAGGTGGACCAAGGCTAGGGAAGGCTCACAAAGCATAAAATGAAAGTGAGGGAAGCCATAGAAGGCATTCTGAATTTTGATATTGTATTTTTGTTTGACATTTATTTTCATGCTTCAGCTGTTTAGCTAAGTCTAGAGTGTTGTTCAACACATGGGTGTCTCCGAGTGGAGATCCCACCCTTATCCATAGGGGACTTTGAGTGCCTACTCTAGAAATGTTTCTTTGAGCAGCCATTCATCATCTGGTATTGGTTCCACATTTGGCCCCTCTCTTTAGCACTTATAGCTTCAGTAATTACACATTCCTGCCTTAGGGTTTGAGAGGAGGAAGGTAGTTTCCAGTATTTCAGTTGGGCAACCTGTGGAGGGATCAACCCTTCACCTTGTGCATCCATTTCAGTCTTCCGAGAGCAGTATTGCTACATCTGGCATAAGGCCATCATTCTACGTCTCCATGCAGCAAAATCTCCTACAAGAATTATGCAGTGTAGAAGTGTAGGATTAGAGGAGGAGGGAAGTTCCAAGAATTTTAGCTTGGAATCCTATGAGGGATCATCCCCTCACTTTGGTGAGATTATTTCCATCAGTTGTGAGATATATTCCATCACATAGAAATAGTATATAGCTTCATCCCTCTTGACAGTGCAGTCCATTCTAGTAGTTGTGCAGTTCAGTAGCTGCAACTTGAGAGGAGGAAGGAGGAGCTATATCTCAAGCTTCTAGCTTGGGAATGAGGAGAAGGGGCCAGCCCTTCATGCATTAAGATGATTGAGTATTATTGCAGTCATTTTATCTTTCATTTCATGTCATAGATCTGTATACCCAACAATTATGTATTGCAAGCCCTAGGAGGGTGATTTTCCAAGGTGAGCCAATTTGGAAATCCTTTCTAGGTTCTTCTGGGTTTTCATCATAGAATCTAGATTCAAAATACTGACATTTTATGAGCTCTGGAATAGCCTGATATATGAATCCATTTTTAGCCAATAGTTATATTTCCAACATTTCTAGCAAGGACAGTGCAATATGGCCTCCAGCAGAGCAGCAGTTATGCAGTGCTTTCAGTGAGAGGACCTGAGGGTCACTCTAGTGTAATGTTCCCAATTTTAGCCTCAAGCTAAAATGGAACATTATAGTTTCACATTTTATTTTTGTTTAATAAAATGGGGGAGGAGACACCTTATCCCTGTTAGCCCCCCCTATGAAATTTTTGACTAGCAATAGGGGGCTAAATTGCTTTTGAGCCTTCAAGGAATGAATTTACTCTGAAAACACAGTCTCCTTGAAGCCTTCGTGTGTCTTCTATCCTTTGAAGAAATCCCCTCCGCTGACTCCCCTTTTAAAGCCTCTCTGTTATGTGAAGAAATGCCCAAAGGCATCCTTTTTCCTCTTATTTCCCCACACTTAGCTTCTTTTCCTCTCCCCTTCTACTTCCCTTCTTAACTCCTAAATCTTTCCAAAACCCCCGTAAAATCTCCCCCTTACCCTTTGTTGGCCATAGCTCCCCTTTACCCCTCTATCGTTTCCCTTTAAAACCCTTAAAATCCATTAAAATGGGCTAAAAACGCATGTTCCGACCTTAATATAGGGCTTAGCCCCTTTACCGCAAGCCCCAACCACTTCCCCACATGTGCCCAGGCGCCAGGACCAAGCGCTTAAGTCCCAAGCGCTAATCGCAATCGAAAGTTGGGCGGGTGCACAATTCCTTTGTAAAGCTCTAAAGTGCCGATGAGATTGGTTTAATAAACAAAGTCCCGCGACTTGTTCTTTACCATCGATATATCACAAATATCTGACGGTGGAGCGCTAATCGCAACCCCTCTTCGATCACAATCGCAAGTCTCAACAGTGCCGCCCCGATTGCAGTCCTCCGATCCACTTCTCCATCGTTGATCTCCCAGCCAGATCGGACGGTCCCGCATTAATCGCACCCTCCGCTCGATCGCTAATCGTAAGCCCTTTCCACCATCCTCTGATTCAATCTCTTTCGTCTGTTTCCCCACAGATCCGACGGCGGAGCGCTAATCGCAGCCCCGGCTCAATCGCAATCGCAATGTTTTGAGTGTGTCCTCCGATCAATCGCAAGCCTTCTGCTGCGATCTCCGATTGTGATGCGCCAATTCAATCTGGGCCGTCCATTCCCCTGCTGATCCGACGGCCATTGCACACCCATTCCAATCGCAATAGGAACTTTCAATCGCACCCTCCTTCTGCGTATTGTGATTGCGATCCCCCGATCCAATCTGAGCCGTCCGTCCCGCCAGATCCAACGGTTCGGATTCATCTCGCTCCTCTCCCATCATCCTTTTCTACTGCCCCTCTGATTGCATCCCAGCCATTCATTCCTCCCCCAGATCAATGGTTATCGCTCAATCACTACCCCATTCTCGAACGCAATCGGAACTTTTGGAATGTGCGTTGCGATTGCCACTCGCTCTGGCCTCCGATTGCGATTGTTGCGATTAGATCTCTGCCGTCCGTTTCCCGTGAAAATCTAAAGATCAAGATCTAATCGCCCTCCACCATGACCGGGTCCCACATCCATAGCTCTGCTTCATTGTATTCCTGTTTTTTCCTTTGTATTACGCCCAAGCTTTAATCTTTGGGCTTTAACATTATTAACCATTTCTTCCGCCATTCTCCATTGTTTTCACCGCTTTTCACTGTCCCGCCACCGCTCTAACAGGCCTCTGAAGCAATTCCTCCACCACCACTGCCCGGGCTTGTAACAGTTTATTTCATTGTGCAGACATCACAGTGAGGTGTTTTCAGCATCGCCAGCAGATCGGCAGAAAGGATCCAAAGGGGTTAACACCTGTTATTGACATAATCAATGTTTAGCCCCGCTTTCAAAGGATTAAGGTTTAGTTTGAAGACTGATGAGCGCACCAGCAAGTCATTACCGTGCTACCTAACAGCAGAGTACGTTCTCTCCAGACGTACACCGTTCCTACAGCGATCTCCATGCCTCCTCGAGCCCATAAGCAAATAAATACACGGACAGGAGCTTCATTGAAGACTGTCTGAGCCGCAGTAATGGAGGAATGGAGAGGCCGTGCAGATCTTTCAACCAGTTCATTTATTCTAGAGTGGCAGCACAGAGCTCCAGACACTAGAAAGGACCCTAAAAGAACATCAGAGGCCAAGTTCGGCCTGACATAGACTCCCCATGCAGATCACAGAGTACAAGCAATGCCGCAGAAGGCCATTAAGTGGTATGGGCATGAACACTTCCACCTTACTGTCTTAATGAGACTCATTTATTTGTTTATCTACTACTGTTTCTTCCGCTTCTCCTATAATAAATCCCCGAGAACATAATGTAGTGGTTGTTGTTGTTCAGCTGTTGGGGTCTTGCTGTTAGAGAGATTCATTCTTGACTGTTAGAACAGTCGTGGGAGGGAGTAGTAGAGTAGTTGTATGTAATAGGCTGGGAGGAGAAAGTCTGGAATGTATTAGCCATTGAGCTTATTGTACATGACTGGTTTTGCATCAATTAATCAAAGCACATTTCATAGGATCCTGGTCTATTACTATTGGTGATGTTCTTCTTACTTCGTTTATTGCATCTTCACATTGTTTCATTGTTCTTATAGGCTTGCATCAGAATAATGGTATATGATTCACCCTTGTTAGGTGCCCTATGCTGTCTGCTCTCCTTGCCTTCAATGTTTTCTACTAAATGTGTTACCTGAGAAGTGATTTCAGTCAATTTAACCAGTGTAGTGGATGTTATTGCCTACTCTCTGATGTATGAATTGGTTGAATCAGTGCTTAGATGTTCTTGCTGGGTTTAAGCTGGAAGGTTTGGGAACACTGGGGATGAGTGTTAGCCCTATCCACTAGGATCCTTGCATGACCAGTCGGTCTTTCTAAGATCCCTTCGTTAATCTTATCTCTGTTTTCCCCTTGGAGTTGCTAAAGCAGACCTGGAGTTAAATGACCTCTGGTCTGATCTATAAGCAGCCCCTTTGTCTCTTTGAGAGCTGCCTTAGAGTATGTCCAAGCAGGTTTGGAGTTAAATGACCTCTGACCTGATCTATAGACAGAAATTTGGTTGTCTTTCCTTCTTCCACTTTCCCTCCTTAATGTTCCATTCCATCATCTGCCTAAAAGATCCTTTAGTGTAGATGACTTGCCCATTGAAAGCCTTGGCTAGTTGTTGCATGTAATTTCCTTTCATGACTCCATAGCCCAATGGATGGCACTGTCTTGGCCTATCCTCTTTGCTGAAGCCTCCTGCTGCTTTGTTTCCTTTCCTCCCATTGCTTTCCCAGTCCGTGATCTCCTAACCAACCCACCAACCAACCAAATCATTTAAAATCCCTCGTGCTTCATAACTAGCCTAATATCTCATTTGAGCTTCAAAGACATATCATTCTTTGCTCTTTTTGGAGATATCCCTCTCCGGGTCCAGGAGGGCTAGATCCTAGGGCCCCAAAGTGGTTTGATGTTGTCTCATATTTTGGTATTGCCAAATCTGCCAAAACATGGGAACCCCAACAATCCCATTTTAGATGAATAAATAACACTCCTAATTTGAAAAGGGAGTGAATAAAGCAGCTGAAATAAACACCAATGGTGTGAATGGAATCCAATTCGCTTGGATTAGTCATCTTTGACTAAATTCAACAACGCTACCCAAGGAGGAGAGGCTTCCTAGAGAAGCTGCGTAGTTTTGGAGAGAAGAAACTCATGTGAGGGTGGAAACCCTAATTGGTGGGACCATGGTGGAGAGGAGGTTCCTTTCTTTATATGGAGGAGATTGCAGCCCATTTTCATTATGCTATGTTTTATATTTCAGACAAGGGTCTACAAGAGCTTGCATCCTCGGGCTGTTTAGCAGGGTGATGGTGCCCTCGGGCACTAGGGTGTTTCTAGTCGGGAATCCCTACCTCTTCCTCAAGGAAGGATGAGGATTGAGCTTCATTTCCTAAATCCAGAATTGTCCATAGCTTCATTCATCTTCTACAGCATTATTTTTGCAGCAAAGAGGACGTTGTGTAGCTGGGTGCAGCTAGAGAGGAACTCATGGATTCTTCTTAGCTTGTTTTCTTTAGTGGTGGAGTGTTCTATTCATTAGAGGAGCTACAAGGAGGATTCTTAGGCTTCATTTCAGATCCATGGCATGAGGCCACACTTCTATCATCTCCCATTGTGCAGTCCATGAGAGAAACTGTGTTATTTTGGAGGAGGCAGTGAGAGAGGGGTTTTTGGAGCTTCAAGGAGGATGTTTTTGAGACAAAAGGATCAGCCCTTTGTATTGGAGAAATTATTAGAGGAGGGAAATCAGAATTTATATCAGCCACAACCTCATTCATGTTTGGGTTTAGTTGCAGTGACAACTCCATTGTCACATTTTTGTATTCTCCGACATTTCCAACAATCTTCCTAGATTGGCTAGAAATCTTGCATTTCAGCCCATTTCTTGTTCTTGAGATTATTTGTTGTATTCATTCAGCCATATATGTTTTTATTTCATATTCAGCATCTTATGCCTTCATTTATTCAGTGCAGTTGCAGCTACTCCGGAATTTTGTGGAGTTCCAACAATTCTTGTATTACATTGCTTATTCATTGAGGGTTGGATATTAAAGTTTGAGTGGCTTGTCCCTCAACTATTCTTTGCATATTTCTATTGATATATCATAATATATTGATGGCTGTAGCATTTCCCTCTCATGGTATGTTCAGATTTGCAGATTTCAATATTCATGTTCTTATGTTGCTGTAAGCTCTCTCATTGAGCATTATTTTAGACACCTAGATTGGGGGGATCTGAATAACCCATCTAGAGTGATTTCTTTGAGCTCATATTATGAATAGGAGTTTTATATTGAGTATTCTAGGGCATCCCAGTTTTTGTTTTTCCTATTTATGCAGTAGCTTCCTTATAGAGCGTCCTCAAGGATCCTGCAGCAGGATTTCCCGAGGTGGATTATTGCATATCCATAGGTAGAGTCTGATAAGGGCCAGCTAGCCTCATGATTTATCCCTTATTTAGAAGGAGTCATATCTTGTAAATTACCCATCAGTCAATCTCTGAAATGGACTTGTTGTGTCTCACTGAAGAAGGAAAAATGGAACATCTAAGATGTTCCCGATGGAGCAGCAAGTTCCTGAAAAAGGGACATTAAAGTGGTATCAGAGCGTGATCTTGGCTCAGCCTATGCCCAAGATCCATTGCTATCAGAAGAGGAGCTTCTCTCCAAGGAGAGGATATTTACAAAGGAGACAAGAAAAGAGAAACGAAGGAAGAGGAGGTTTCCCTTCTTTTCCAAGAGATTATTGAAGATCTTGATGAAAGGGAATTTTGAAGAAATTTTATGAGAAGGGTTTGTTGATGAGAAAAATCCCAGCTATTTTCATGAAGGGTGTGGGCATTCAGCCACACATGCAGATCCACAGCGCAGTACACTACCCATAGCTACTGCAAGAAGGATGGAGGGAAAGATTTGAGGCCTTTGAAGGAGCAGCGCTGCAACTCAAAGGTATGATTCATGACAGTTGATTTCAAAGTTCTATTTCATGATTTCATGCAAATTAGAGATCATATGTTGCAGTCACAAAGATTTTTTCAAAGGGGATTTATGAGAACCAATGTGAAACATGGTGTGACAAAACTTCAAACACTTTGCATGCATGGAAGGGGGACCATGAAACAAAGACCATTCCATATTTCTAAAGGGGGAGAAATCAGGATACTGACTTTCTAGAGGCAAGGCCCCCATTGTATGAAGGGAAATCTTCTATTTGTGAGGGTATGGAGACATTTCTCTCAAGTGAAGGCCAAGATCCAAGGCCTCTCATTGGGGAAGAGATGCACTCACATGTTGGTAGAGAAGAGGTGCATAGAAGAACCTACAACGCTGCACCATTGGATGAAGAAGAAGAGCAGAAGGATCAGCATGAAGGGATGATGGAAATTCATCCTTATCTATTTCAGAGATTTTTTTAACATGGGAGAAGGACTTCACTGTGCAGTAGAGAGAGAGAGAGGACTTTTTCATTCTTCTCATACATCCAATCCACTTCCTATTTTGATGTCTCACTTTTGGAGGCTTTCCATCTAGGAGGCCATTTTATCTAAATATGATGCGAGGCATCATGCTTTTTGGTTCACCACTCTTGGATTTTGAGGAGGTGGAGACATTGGAGGAATCCACTACATCACAGAGAGTTTGGGGACAAGCTCATGGAGGAGGGTTACACTCTCTCATTTTCAGTACCACCCATTCTCATCAGTCTTACTACGTAGATAGAGTTGCTGTAGAGGTGGAGGATAGCATCTTCATGATGCATGATGACTTCTCCATGGATTTAGTGAGAGAGAAATTACTTCCTTGCGGAAGTAATATTTCATGCTTTGGAGTAGATGGAGGCCACTCATGCTTACATTACCTAGGATCGAAGATTATTTGGAGTTGATAGTCTCTCATGGGGAGGCTTATTTTCAGAGATCATCATTTCTTTTGAGCACGAGCAACTGCATGATGGCATGGTAGCAACATTGGAGGATGAATTTGATATGAGGCGATGTCAAGGTAGCAGGAAGTAGTGTGATGGAGCACCCTATTGCAGAATACTAGCGCTGCCTATGTGGAGGATTGATCCTAGATGGAGGGCTCAGATTTGGATGAGAATTCCCTAGGATATCGGTGCATGCATGATTTTTGATGACCCAGAGGATCATGATAGATACATGGCTGATGATATGGTCATCTATTGTTATAGTAGGATCTTCTTGACTAGAGCTTCTAGTCTCAAGGAGAATTTTTTACATGGAACACATGAGGGTTTCCTAGCTATGCAATTGGATGCATACTTTGATTAGCTAGAGGAGGTCACTCGGAGGGCATTCATCATGGTACCTATCAGCATTGGGAGATGTATAGCCCTCTTGATTATGGTGGAGAGAACCTCACAGCCACTTCCTTACTCATTGAGGCTAGAGGGAAATTTTCAGTTGAGCCATTTTAGCTCAAGAGCTCTAGTGCATGATGGGGGAGGTATAATTTCATGTTTGGTATTGTACTTCTTTTAATTGATTGAGGATCATGATGTATCAAGGATCCTTTTTCCTTCTTTCATTTTTCATGAGGAGGTACTTGCAGCTACTTGTAGCCTTGATTTTGGCTAATTTTATGATGGTTTGTGGGGGAAGCCACATGCTTCTTGGTGTGCACCTTTGGCACCAATGTATATTTCATGTTTCATCTTATGAGGAGATGTTGTGGTAGCAAAAAAGTGGCTATTACAACACTTGTTATTTTTTATTTTGAGGCAGGCCAAAGAGGCACTGCGCAGTTCCATGGGTGGAACTTTGAACCACTCTCCGATTGTCATTTGAGAATTTTCTTTTATTGCATATTGCTCCATTGTATTTCAGATGTTTGTACACTCGTGAGGAGAATTATTTGGAGAGTATTGTATGTACAGCCAATTGGGAGCATGATTCTCCCCATTTTATATGTTTTTTCTTGTAGGAGATACCATGGGAAAACCATGATTGCCACATTTCTACTTGTCTCTTCTTGCGGGAGGAACCACTTGGAGAATTTGCAGAGGCATTTCATGGCTGAAATTTTCTTGATGGGGTAGCTTGGGCCATTCTTGGAGGCCATAATTTTCCAGCCCAAAGATAAAGGCAGCCCCATATGAGCAGCATATGGAGAGAGGACCATCACGGGAGACCAAAACAACTCTCCATTCAGCCCCAACACATTGCATAAATCAGGGGTGAGATTTTCATTTTGGATGATAGCATGGATGAGAGGATCATCATTGGGAGAATAATTTTCCCATGCTTATCATCACTCCTACCTTAAAGAGGCCTTAGCATATGCAAGAAGAATTCAACTACAACTTCTATCTTTCCATGAGGAGCATTATTGCCAGCTTGCATACTTGGGAGAGAGAATTGGAGGACATATTCATTGCAACATATTTGAGCAGTGGTGGGACCATTGATGAGGAGGCCACAGGAGAAAAAGGGGGAGAATATTTTTTTCTCCTCATGCAATTGCTTCAGGGCAAGCAACATGTGGGAGGGGAGGACTGTAATGTTCCCAATTTTAGCCTCAAGCTAAAATGGAACATTATAGTTGCACATTTTATTTTTGTTTAATAAAATGGGGGAGGAGACACCTTAGCCCCTTTTAGATGAAGAAATAACACTCCTAATGTGAAAAGGGAGTGAATAAAGCAGCTAAAATAAACACCAATGGTGTGAATATAACCCATCTCACTTGGATTAGTCATATTTCACTAAAGTCAACAACGCTTCGCAAGGATGAGAGGCTTCCTAGAGAAGCTGCCCAGTTTTGGAGGGAAGACACTCATATGAGGGTGGAAACCCTAATTGGTGGGACCATGGTGGAGAGGAGGTTCCTTTCTTTATATGGAGGAGATGGCAGCCCATTTCCATTATGATATGTTTTAGATTTCAGACAAGGGTCTGCAAGAGCTTGCATCCCCGGGTTGTTTAGCAGGGTGATGGTGCCCTCAGGCACTAGGGTGTTCTCGGTCGAGAATCCCTACCTCTTCCTAAAGGAAGGATGAGGATTGAGCTTCATTTCCTCAATCTGGAATTGGCCATAGCTTCAGTCATCTTCTACAGCATTATTTCTATAGCAGAGAGGACGTTGTGTAGCTGGGTGCAGCTAGAGAGGAACTCATGGAGTCTTCTTAGCTTGTTTTCTTCAGTGGTGGAGTGTTCTATTCATTGGAGGAGATTCAAGGAGGATTCCTGGGCTTCATTTCAGATCCGTGGCATGAGGCCACACTTATATCATCTCCCACTGCGCAGTCCATGAGAGAAACTGTGTTATTTTGGAGGAGGCAGTGAGAGAGGGGTTTCTGGAGCTTCAAGGAGGATGTTTTTGAGACAAAGGGATCAGCCCTTTTTATTGGAGACATTATCAAAGGAGGAAAATCATATTTCATATCAGCCATAGCCTCATTCATTTTTGGGTTCAGTTGCAGTGATAACTCTGTTGTTACATTTTTGTATTCTCCGGCATTTCTAGCAATCTTCCTAGATTGGCTAGAAATCTTGCATTTCAGCCCATTTCTTGTTCTTGGGATTATTTCTTGTATTCATTCAGCCATATATGTATTTATTTCATATTTAGAAGCTTATGACTTCATTTATTTAGCACATTTTCAGCTACTCTGGCATTTTGTGGAGTTCCAACAATTCTTGTATTACATTGCTTATTCATTGAGGGTTGGATCTTAAAGTTTGAGTGGCTTGTCACTCAAATATTCTTTGCATATTTATGCTGATATATCATAATATATTAATTTTTGTAGCATTTCCCTCTCATGGTATGTTCAGATTTGCAGATTTCAGTATTCATGTTCTTATGTTGCTGTAAGCTCTCTCATTGAGCATTGTTTTAGACACCAGGATTAGGGGGATCTGGATAACCCATCTAGAGTGATTTTTTTGAGCTCATATTATGCATAGGAGTTTTATATTGAGCATTCTAGGGCATCCCAGTGCTGGTTTGTCCTATTTATGTAACAACTTCCTTATACAGCATCCTCAAAGACCCTGTAGCAGGATTTCCCGAGGTGGAATATTGCATATCCATAGGTAGAGTCTGAGAAGGGCCAGATAGCCTTAGGATTTCTCCTTTCTTTAGAAGGATTCATATCATTTAAATTCCCCATCAGTAAATCTCTGAAATGGACTTGCAGTGTCTCACTGAAGAAGGAAAAATGGAACATCTAAGATGTTCCCGATGGAGCAGCAAGTTCCTGAAAAGGGGACATTACATCTAGCCATCTATGTTGACTTGAGTGTTGCTATTTTTTTGGCACTGTTGTACATTTTATTCCACCTTGTTAATAAAATGACTTAGTTTTTCTATCCATTTTTATGGTGTATTTAGTTTATTTCCATATTGTTGTAGTTTCCAATTATTGTGTTGTGTATTACTGTCTTTTCCTATTTTGGGATATTACAGTGATATACCACTGGATTCCCCTATTGAGTAAGTACAGCCCCAATAGCATAATAATAGGATGTCTCGATCTCAAATGGATGTTGCAATTCTGGTAATGTGAGCATTGGTGTAGAGAAGAAGAGATGCTTCAACTTTGCGAATGCCTTCTATTGAGATTCATACCAAAAGAATTTTGCTTTCGCTCCTCCCTTGGTGACTTGATTGAAAGGCCAAGTGATATGAGATAACCCCAAAACGAACCTGCGGTAGAAATTGGCAAGAAAAATAAAGCTGCAGAGCTCTATTACAGTGGTTGGGGCTGGCCAATCCTAAATGACTTGGATCTTGACTAGGTCCACATGCACCCTCCGTTCATCAATAATGTATCCCATATATTAAACGTAGGTCATGCTAAATGTGCATTTCTTCAATTTGGCACACAACTTGTGTTGTCACAATGTTTGGAGGAGTTGTCGAATGTGGTGGAGGTGCTCTTCCCAACTCTGGCTGAATATCAGGATGTCATCCAAATACACCACCACGAACGAGTTAGTGAATGGTCGTAATATTTCGTCAATCAACCTCATGAAGGTTTCAGGAGCATTTTCCAACCCGAAAGGCATGACAAACCATTCAAAAAGGACCTCCTTGGCTTTGAAGGTAGTCTTCCACACATTGGAGGGTTTGATTGGTACCTAGTGATACCCGGACTTCAAGTCGATCTTGCTGAAATATTTGGCCCCCTTGATTTGGTCTAGAAGGTCATAAATCTGTAGGAATGGATACTTATTTTTAAAAATGGTCTTGTTTAGCATCCAATAGTCAATATAGAGTCTCCAAGTCTCATCCTTCTTTTGCACCAACACGATCGGGATCCCACAAGGCGATAAACTTGTCCAGATGTGACCTTTCTATAGTAGTTCCTAAATCTGCCTCTTGATTTCATCGTTCTCCAGAAAAGAGTGTCGATAGATTGATTAATTGGGTAGTGGCATGCCTGGGGTGATATCGATGGAGTGCTTGACCTAAAAATGTAGTGGTACCCCTATGGGTGAGGTGAAGATGCTTCGTACTCCTCCACAACCTTATCCATCTCTTTTTTTCGTGTGAAGGAGCCATGTCTAGAGGTCATAGCCATAGTATTCTTGCCCTAAGGGCCAATCATTAGCAAAACAAATTTCTTGGTTTTTGAAATGTGCTTAATGCATTGTTTTGCAATGATCAAAGAGATAATGGTAGGCGATGCTACTTCCAATATCATGTACAAATTATTTCCCAAAATAAAAATAATAGCGCGAGGCCTAGACTCATACACAACATGTCTCTTCCATAAATATGGTTGGCCTAATAATACATAAAAAACATCAATAGGATAAATATCACATAGTACTTCATTCGTGAAAGGCTTGATGTTGTAGCGAAGGTGACACTGCTAGCTGACGCGGAGATCTAATATTTGGTGAAGTGACCAAATGATGTACGATTGTGGGTGCGTTGTGTTTAGCAAGCCTAGCTGCTTCGTGACCTCTAATGAAATGATGTTTTTTTGGCTCTCGCTGTAAAAAATGAATTTCAGTGGGGGACCCTTCACCTGCATCTAGGAATGGAAGAGGCGCTCCCCCTCCTCTGGATCTCCGGATTCCTCCTTCTGGATATTGGAGGTGCCAATAGTGGCGTTGGGCTCTACATCAATAATTTTCTTCCCTTTTTCATTCCCCTTGTTAGCTTCTGACTCAGAGTTGGAACATGCATTCTATTCGGAAGCCTTCAACTTGGCCACTAGTGACTGTTTGGCCTCACACTCACTTGTGTTGTGAGTGGAGCTCTTATGGAACTCACACCACTTTCCCATGTCCTTCTTTGGTTTCGTGGTATTTTTATTTGATTGCAGCTTTGGTGGGTTGTCCTAGGTCACCATGCCTTGGCTTTGTCCTTTATTCTGTGTTTTGGGGGCATCTTTCCCTTGCTTCTGATTCGTAGATCTAAAGTCTCGCTTCTTATGCTTGAATTTCTACTCAATCTTGGCAACATATCGATATGTTGCACCAAGTGAGGAGATGTCAAGAAAATCCATTTCCTCTTAAATATATATTTGTATAAAATTTTGATACTTCAACACCACATGTTTCTCTAAATCTTTGATACTCAACTTGGTGCGCAGGGTATGGAACATATTTGTCAGCTCATGCACATCTTAATCCCTTTATTGTCGCAGCATAGTCCATTGTATTTACTTTCCCTCATAGCTCCCATGGGATAATATTTTTCCTTGATTGCATCTAGGAAAGAATTCCAAGTGGGTGTGGCCACTAACAGGGAGGATTCCCTCTCGTCCTTTTGCTCACAGTAGGTTTCCACCAGTCCTTGACATGGGAGGCAATTTTGAGGAGTGCAAAATTAATCTTTTCCTGATTGGAAAAGTCATGAACCGATAAATATCCTTCTAATAGATTCAACCATATATCTATGGCGCCTACACCAAATTTTCCCTCAAATATGGGAATTTCAAATTTTACTTGTACCTTAAAAGGAGTGGCGCCTCCAAAGTGGTTTTTGGATGAAGATGCATCGTCGGTGGGTAGCTGTTGAAGGATCTGGGAAAAATTATCCATCATCACGTTCCTTTGTTTCTCGAGGGCCTCCTCGAGAAACATTTTGATAGGATCTCCTGCCTCCTCATCTTTCTTTTCTCCTGCCATGGGAGGTCGTCGGGGTTTGTGAGGTTGATCTTGCAAAGGTTCGACCAGATCTATCCCTAACTCCTTATACCACAACCTCGTTGGGGACATGCAAAGAAATATCGAGAAAGAGAAGACGACTTTGACACCACTGATATGAACTTATGCAGGAACATAATAAATACATAAATAAATATAAACACATATATGCAACAGGAATAACACTTCCTTTCATTAATATCAAATACTGAAAAATTCTTATAGATATAATAAAAAATAAACTAGCTCGAGTGATGGTAGCTTATCTATGAGAAGAGATGTGGTGGCTACATGCCTTTGAACTCTATTAAATTGAGGCTCGATGGCATATTTATTATTGAGAAATAATGTAAAACCATAAACATCCAAAAACCTAACCCTAGGAGATGAAGTGCCAAAAATATGGGCCTCGTTTGGGTAAATTGGTACATCAACTTTGTGGGGACATAATTTTGGCATACGATCTTCGTTTGACATGAACAATACCTCATTAGAAAGATATATCTGAGAAATAGAAATTTAAAGTGACCAAAATTTTTCAAATATCCATGTTGGTCCCTATTTTCCCAAAAAATGTCGTTTATGGCCTAAAAATGGCTCTGGAAGTTCATGACCCGAAAAACTACCAAAAATAGTAACATGTGCTACAATTAAGGAAATTGAAAAGCTGAAAGAAAAAATTGTGGGGGTCCAAGTGGAATAGGTGGGTAGCCACCAATATCCACCTGGATCATTCCTTTCCCCTTAGGAAGCAATGGTCCCCATTGCATTGAGTTCCTCCATGAGATGAGGAAACTTCCACTGAACTTGGTCCCTTGCGAGCCACTTGCCTTGGTGTAGGATTTGGTCAGCTTTGACAACCTGATACAATTGGATATTTTGTTGTCAGGTATTCTTGATCTATTTTTCCATGATCCAAATATTTTTGGCTTGTTCCATGCAGTCTGGGTTGAACTTTTTTGGTGTGAGTTGTTCTGCAATGTTGGATGTGTCCAGCAATGGTGGAACGTGGGGTCGAAGGCGGTCCACAATGAACATTAGGTGCAGACCAAGGAATGGTGGAATACTAAGCTCAAAGGAATTTTCCCCTACCACCTTGGTGATCATGTATGTCCCATATAGAAGAGGGAGATGCTTGCGGTGGGGCCCAACGAGGTGCTCCTTTTGCAACTGTAACCAAACTTTGTTTCCCACCTATAAGTTGTGTGACACACGATGTTTATCCTCTATCCAATGTTTCATGGACCTATTGGGTGATTTGTTGAATGTGCTTAATGAATTTATTCGCCTTGTAGGCTTCGGACTGGAGATGAATTGAATCTGCCTGAGCAGCTACAAATGGTATGGCCACATCAATGGGACATATCAGTTAGAATCCCAAGCCCACTTGAAAGGGGCTGTGGCCAATTGAGTTGGGGAGAGCTTGGTTATAACTGTGTTGGACATAGGGGATGCTTTCATCCCATGTTCATGGATGCTTCGAGTTGTTCATGCATAGAATGTGTATGATAATCATGTTGACAACCTTTGTTTTTCCATCAGTTTGGGGATGGAAAGTTATGGACTTAGTGAGCTTGGTGTCCAACATCGACCAGAGACTTGACCAAAACGTACTAAGGAACCTGATATCCTGATCTGAGATAATGGACTGTGGGATCCTAAAGTGTACCCACACTCATTCAAAGAAGAGTTTACCAGTGGATTATGTTGTGATATTCTTCTTTCAGGCTGCCATAATGGTCACTTTAGAGAATATGTCGAATATAAAAAAAACACAGTTGTTTCCATGCTTGGTAGAAGGAAGGCTCGGCATGTAATCCACAGAGATGGATTCCCAGGGTAGACTAGGGGTAGGAAACAGAGTATATAGGTCTTTCTTCTTGATGGTTGGCTTGGAAATGGAGTAGGGAGTGTAGGATTTGATGTATTTCCCAACATCATGTCGAAGGTTCAACCAATAGAAATACTTCTTAAGTACTTCCATTGTCTTCTCGACCCTGAAATATCCAACGACCCAACTGTAGTGCTCTCCAAAAATATTCTTGGCACGGTTGCTTGAAGGAACACAGAGGTTTCCTAGGTGGCATAAAAATGCATCCTGAAGGTGAAAATTTGGAACTTTCTTACCCTCCAGGAGCATCTGGTATGTGTTGCCGAATTCTAGATCACTTGTGTAGAGATGCGGCTAACTCGAAGTCTCATGCCAACAAGATCCAAGTACAGTGGTTAGCGTCATGATCAACAGTCGGCTGAGGAAATTTGCAACATTATTGGTGCTGCTCTTCTTGTACTTGATGTTCAAATGGAATTGTTGCAGGTAGGTGGACCATTTCTTATTGTGATCATCTGAAACTTCCCTTTTGTCTAGATGAACTACAGGGGTTCGTGATGTGTGTGAATGATCGTTTCCTTCCCCAAAATGTAATGCTTCCATTATTGGAAGGCATGCACAATGGAGTACATTTATGTTTCATAAGTGGGATAATTTCAGACTGTGTCTGAAAGTGTCTCACTATGATATGCCCCTGCTAAGTAAGTACTACCCCAATAGCATAGTCAAAGGCATCTGTCTTGATCTCAAATGGTTGTTGCAAGTGTGGTAATGTGAGCATTGGTGCAGAGTAGAGGCGATGTTTCAACTATGCGAATGCCTTCCGTTGATATTCATACCAAAATAATTTTTATTTCTCTCCTCCCTTGGTGACTTGACTCAAAGTCCAAGTGATATGAGAAAACCCCAACATGAACTTGCAATAGAAATTCACAAGTCCCAAAATATGTGGAGCTCTGTTACAATGGTTGGGGTTAGCTAATCCCAAATGATCTGGATATTGATTGGGTCCACATACACCCCACATTCATCAATAATGTATCCCATATATTGAACATGGGTCATGCCAAAAGTTCATTTCTCCAAATTGGCACACAACTTGTGTTGCCTCACTGTTTGGAGGACCTGTCGAATGTGGTGGAGGTGCTCTTCCCAACTCTGGCCAAAGACCAGGATGTCATCCAAATACACCACCACGAATGAGTTGGTGAATGGACGCAAGATGTCATCAATCAACCTCATGAAGGTTGTGGGAGCATTCATCAACACGAAAGGCATGACCAACCATTCAAAAAGGACCTCCTTGGCTTTGAAGGGAGTCTTCCACACATTTGAGGGTTTGATTGGTACCTGGTGATACTCGAACTTCAAGTCAATCTTGCTAAAATATTTGGCCCCCTTGAGTTGGTCCAAAAGGTCATCAATCCACGGGATCATATACTTACTTCGTACTGTGATCTTGCTCAACACCCGATAATCAATACAAAGTCTCCAAGTCCCATCCTTCTTTCGCACCAACATGATCTGGCTCCTGCAGGGCAATGAACTTGGCTAGATGCGACCCTTCTGCAACATCTCCTTAATCTTCCTCTTGATTTCTTCGTTATCCAAAACAAAGCGTCGATATATCATTCCATTGGGTAGTGGTGCGCTTGGGGTGAGATTGATGGAGTGCTTGACCTGACAATGTAGCGGTACCCTTACGGGTGAGGTGAGGATGCCCCGTACTCCTCTACGACCTTCTCCATCTCTTGGTGTCGGGTGGAGGAGCCATGCCTAGAGGTCATGGCCACAGTCTTCTTCTTGTCCTAAGGGCCGATCATTAGGAAAACAAATTTCCCAGATTTGGAAATTAGCTTAATGCATTGTTTTTCAATGATCAAAGAGATAACGGTAGGCGGTGCTACTTCCAATATTATGTACAACTTGTTTCCAAAAATAACAATAATAGTGCGAGGCCTAGACTCATACAGAACATGTCTCTTCCACAAGTATGTTTGGCCTAATAATACATAACAAACATCAATAGGAGAAATATCACACAGTACCTCATTCGTGAAGGGCTTGATGTTGTAGCGAACGCGACACTGTTGGCTGACGCGGAGATCTCGTCCTTGGTGAAGCGACCAAATGATGTATGATTGTGGGTTTATTGTGGTAATTAGGCCTAGCTACTTCATGAATTCTACTAAAATGAGGTTCTTTTGGCTCCTGCTATCAACAATGAAGTACAACGGGGAACCCTTCACCCACATCTAGGAATGGAATAGGAACTCCCCATCCTATGGATCTTTGGTTCCTCCTTCTGGATCTCGGTGTTGGAAATAGTGGAATTATGCTTTGAATCGATAATATTCTTCCATTTTTCATTCCCCTTGTCAGGTTTTGACTCAGAGTTGGAACATGCATCTGATTCGGGAAACTTCAACATGGCCACTAGTGAATCCTTGGCCCAACACTCACTTGCGTTGTGAGTGGAGCTCTTATGGAACTCAGACCACTTTCCTATGTCCTTCTTTAGTTTTGTGGTGTTTTTCTTCGCTTACAACTTTGGTGAGTTATCCTGGGTCACCTTGCCTTGGCTTAATGCATTGTTTTGCAGTGATCAAAGAGATAACAATAGATGGTGCTACCTTCGGATCCTATACAACTTATTTCCAAAAGTAACAATAACAGCGCGAGGCCTATAATCATACAAAGAACGTCACTTCCACAAGTATGGTTTTCCTTATAATACATCACAAACATCAAGAGGATAAATATCACATAATACCTCATCTGTGAAGGGCTTGATGTTGTAGGGAAGGTGATACTACTGGCTGACGCATAGATCCCATCCTTGGTGAAGCCACTCGATGATGTACGGTTGTGGGTGTATTATGGTCGTTAAGCCCAGTTGCTTCATGACCTCTACTGAAATTAGGTTCTTTTAGCTCCCACTGTCGACAATGAACTATAGTGGGGAACCCTTCACCCACATCTGGGAATGGAACAGGCACTCCCCCTCCTCTGGTTCTTTGGTTCCTCCTTCTAGATCTCGGTGCTGGAAATAGTGGCATTATGCTCTGCATCGACAATATTCTTCCCTTTTTCATTCCCCTTGTCAGGTTTTGACTCAGAGTTGGAACATGCATCTAATTCGAGAGCCTTTGACACTGCCACTAGTGACTCCTTGGCCTGACACTCACTTGCGTTGTGAGTGGAGCTCTCATGGAACTCACACCACTTTCCCATGTCCTTCTTTAGTTTTTTGGTGTTTTTCTTTGTTTACGGCTTTGGCGAGTTGTCCTAGGTCGCCTTGCCTTGGCTTCATCCTTTTTTATGTGGTTTGTGGACGCCTGTCCCTTGTTTATGATTTGCAGATCCAAAGTCTTGCTTCTTATGTTTTAATTTCTGCTCAATCTTGGCAGCATATCGGTATGTTGCACCAAGCAAGGAGATGTTGAGGAACTCCATCTCCTCTTGAATGTATCTCTACAAACAACTATGATATTTCAACACCAAATGTTTCTCCGAATCTTTGATACCCAGCTTTGTGTGCAGGTATGGAATAGATTCATCGGCTCATGCACATCTTGATCCCTTTGTTGCCGAAGCGTAGTCCATTATATGTACTTTCCCTCATATCTCCCCACGGAATAATATTATTCCTTGAAGGTGTCTTGAAAATAATACCAAGTGGGTGCGACTGATAATAGGGAGGGTTCCCTCTCATCCTTTTGGTCACAATAGGTTTCCCACCAGTCATTGACATGGGGGGTGTCTTTAAGGAGTGAAAAAGTAATATTTTCCCAATTGGAACAGTCATAAACCAAGAAATATCCTTCTAATATATTCAACCATCTATATAAAATGTTTGCATCTATTTGGTCCTCAAATATGGGAATGTCAAATTTTACTTGTACCTTAAAAAGAGTGGCACCTCCAAAGTGGCTGATGGATGAATATGCGTCGTCAGTGGGTAGCTATTGAAGGATCTGGGAAAATATATCCATCATCGCATTCTTTTGTTCCTCAAGGGTCTCCTCAAGCAATATTTTGATAGGATATCTTGCTCCCTCGTCTTCATTTTCTTCCGCCATTTAAGGTCATCGGGGTTTGCAAGGCTGATCTTGCAAAGATTCGACTAGATCGAACCATAACTCCTTAAACCCAAACCTCATTGGGGACATGCAAAGAAATATTGAGAAAGAGCATATCTATCTAATACCACTGATCTGGACTTATGCAAAAACACAATAAAGTACATAGATAAACATAAACTCATATATGTAGTAGGACTAACACTTTATTTCATTGATATCAATTACTCAAAAATGCTTACAAACATAATGGAAAATAAACTAACTCGGGCGATGGTAGCTTATCTCAGAGAAGAGATGTGGTGGCTACACGCATTTTAACTCTATTACAATGAGGCTCGATGGCCTATTTATTATTTAGAAACAATGGAAAACCATAAACATCCAAAAACCTAACCCTATGAGATGAAGCAGTGAAACTATGGGCCCCGTTTAGAGAAATTGGTACATCAACTTCCCAGGGACATAACTTTGGCACACAATCTTCATTTGACATGCACAATAGCTCGTTAGAAAGATATATCTAAGGAATAGAACTTTCAAGTGATCGACATTGTTCATTAATGCATGTTGGTCCCAGTTTGCCCAAAAACGTCGTTTATAGCCTCAAAACGGCTCCAGAAGTTCAGGACCCAAAAAGCTACCAAAAATAGTAAATTTGTAGGTTTTAACCTTGAACAGAAATATCTACACACGATTCTTATAACAGAAAATAAACAATAGCAAGAGCATAAAACATAAAACAGATAAACACAGAGATTTTCCCCTGGATCCCAAATCGGGACGACCAGCTTGATTTTTCATTATATTCCTTTTAGTGTTACAACACACATATATACATGCCGGAGCATACATAAACCCCAATCCATTAACCCTGGATTAGAACATAACCGTAGTTCCCTTGACTGGATCTACAAAAATACCAGGGGCCAAAAACCATCGAACCCCAAAACCATGTGCAAAACCATGCACAAAACCATGGGCGGATCCGCTTATGAGTGGGTCCGCTTATGAGTGGGGACTGCTTCGCCCCTCGTGACCCCCCAGCTACGCCCGACGCAACATACAGTGCGTGGGGCCAATCGTGGAAAGAATATAACAAATACCCAACAAAATTGTGTTGTAATTAAGGAAACTGAAAAGATGAAAGAAACAATCACTACAAGGAAAGGACCCTCTAGCGGAGGTTTTAAAAGAGGTTATAACAAAGGTTTTTAGTGTTATAAAAGTGGCCAAATCTGTCAAAAAAATATTTTCTACAACATTTTTTTTCGGTAACGGAGGATTTGGCAGAGCTTCTAATGGAATTTCAACACAACTAAAAAAAACTGGGCGGACGGAGGTTGTTACGGATGTTTTTGTCATTGGTGCGCTAGTCAGGTGCCAACGCACCGATGCTTTTTATATTGAACGCACTGGTACTATAAACCTACCAAGAACTTGGATGGAAAAGAAATTTAGGCCTCCCTAGGGCATTTAGCAATGTCCCGGTACATTTTAGCCAGATAGTCACCCCATGGCAGTCGAAGGTGTGTGCACCGGGCTGTGAAGGTCTAAAACTGCACCAGGCACAATATAGGTGGTACAAAACACCGGGTCATTCTAATTGGTATTGGTATTTTTTGCAATGCACATTGGTATTTGTGTGGTCTCACATAAATGCACCGGTGCACAGTATCACACAAATGCAATGAGCGTTCTAATTGGTATTGGTATTTCTATGGTGCCCATTGGTTGAAACGGACTGGTGCACCTTAGCATACAAACGCACCAGTGCACAGTAACTAACACACAGTGGTGTTCATTTTTTATTTTTTAGAAACATCGACCTGTGAAAGTGAAATTATTATGATTTTTTAAAATTCATTATTCATCAAAAGTCGATGCATATCTTATAACAGTATTCATATCAATTATTTTTTTATTAGTGCATTTGAATGTGATGTTTGGATTAATTTGTTATATCATATCATAATTATTGTGATTTTTTTAAATTCATTATTCTTCAAAAGTAGACACATATCTTATAAGTTATAACAGTATTCATATCAGTTAAATTTTTATTAGTGCATTTGAATGTGATGTTTGGATTAATTTTTTATATCATATCATCAGATTTCACACCTCTTCATTATAATATTTACTCATCCATATGTTTAATCATTGGTGTTACATTTCACAACGATAATGGAGAACGCTATAGATAAATTAAAACATATATATATATATATATATATATATATATATATATATATATATATATATATATATATATATATATATATATATATATATGAATATAGATATATATATATGAATAAGACACTCTTTGTCATACAAAATGGGATAGTTATTGGTATCCCTCTGTCTTTCAATTGGGACATTATGTAAATTACATTAAACAAAATGTATGATTTCAAAGACAAATATTTCAAAAATATAACACATTGCTTTGATATCCAAACATAATGATCATCATTCTTCGCTTGAACTATTGTCATTGCTCGAGCTACTTCCATGACTTGGGTTATTTTGAGGAATATTTTATTCATGGTGTTGATTGTTTTCTTCTTCTTCACCTTCCATCTACAAACATAAAAATAAACTGTAATGAGTGTATATACATTGGTGATAATAATGAAAATTACAATATTAAATAATATACATCAATGTAAATCGAAAATAAATGATGTACCATAGCAAGAATTGACTCATGAACTATACACATTCTTTCAAAACCAAATTTCATGCCATCTTTCAACATTTCATTTGTTGGTGCAGTTCCATACTCTATTTCCTGCAAGTTTTATACCCCATAACAGATCATATATTTGATATAAAAGATATTTTTGTTCTATTAATTACAGACAGAGCTAAGTAAAACAAGATCGATAGATTCTTACAAATTCCACAATTAATTTCTGATATGCCAACATATACTGACAACCCATATTTCACCCAACATCAATCGATTCGTCTCATGGTTTTTCTTTGTATGTTAGCACCTCTTTGAAGACATTCAATGATGATTGTTGTAAAACAACTTAAAATATACAAAAATGAAATCTAGTTAAGTTGTTATAAGGAAGTAACATTTACTCAAAAACTTAGATATCAACCCCTTCTTCACTGTCGTCCTCTTTTATGTGTTGAATGGGTTCCATTTTCTTTTCTTTTTTGCAATAAAATACTTGAAAATTAATATTTAATGCTAAATTGTTTATTTATTGTACCTAACTGAAAAATTCAATGATTACATCTTACATCTGAAGCACGTTGTTGTTGATATAGCTCCTCGTGTGATGCAATTATGTCCATTTATTTTACCATCTCCTTGTACACCTTTTTGGACATTCCTACTTGCATATTTATGATATCAAATCGTTCATCCTTTGAGATTTTCATAATCTTCCTAAAAATGTAACATGACAATAAACTATTTAATTTTTATATTGATATATGAAAAGTAAATATAACAAAAGTGATATTTATAAATGATTGTTTTCTAGTAATATATACATATAATTCTAGAAAAATATTTAGAATAATATTACTTTTTCATTCCTTCTTTTTTTTTGTTTTACGTTTTTGCTATTAAAAGTATGACATGTCTTATTGACCAATTATGTGGAAAATCATCTTGTATTTTAGATAAAATTAGGTTCTTGGAATCATTGGATTGATTTTTGTATTGTAAGTGGAAAGAATATCTATACATTTGTTCCACTAGATCCCTCAAAGTTTTGTAAAAAAATTTCTCATCTGAAAATGGAACTATTTGTAATGTTGTGCAAAGTATCCATTTCCATTAAATTAAGTGTGCAAAGTGTTTATCATGTCTTGCAATTTAAAAAAAGTGTTTTTGGTAACTGTTTATGAGTTTATGTGTGAGGGAATGTTAATTAAAATTATTGTTTAACGTCTTAAATAAAAAATACATAGCAACAAAACTTCACCATAACAACACAGCAACAGGATGAGTCATTTCACCCCTCCTCGGCTACATCTGTTGGGTCCAAGGCTCCCAATGGGCATGTACTTGCTCTATTAAGTTGCTCAAATTGGTATTACAGTGAGAAAAATTCCTAAACAGGAAAAAATAGCTGTGAAATTGAATTTAGAAGAAAGAAATAAGCTAATAATGGCTTTTATTTCACCTCAAACAATGAAGTATAGCCCAACGCAGCTCCATTTCCCTCATGGCCCTAGTGGCTCTCCAACCTTCCCTGAAGCAAAAGTGGCTAAATAACACCTCTGGTGGCTTTGCAACTTGTCGCAAACTCTCCAAAATTCTCAGAATACCCAAAATTGACCAAATTTTCATCCAAATTGGATCAATATTGGAGAAGTTATGCTCAAAACAAATTTCCTGCCCAATGTCAATTGAAAACCCCACTAATTGTGGGAGAACTCCAGTTAGCACGCTAAATTACACAATTCCGTTGTATTTGAGGGGTCCACTAGCGAAACCGCTAGAGGCAATGGGGGTTAAGTTTAATGTTTTGGGGCCTGTGGTCACATGTGTTGTCTTCCCGAAACTGTCGGCCTTATCCAACTACCAACCGTCACATTAATTGTTAGATGTCATGCTGGCCACATTGAATGGATAACGTAACTGCCTTCCAGTCCACCACCGAAACAATAAATTGTGGCATAAAATTTTTTAACATCATGGTTACATGGCCCTATACTTGGGCAGATAACGTAACCATGAAAGGGTGGCGCTTGGTCACGAGCCGCGGGTCACATGTGAAAAGGCTAAAACCCTAAGGGCTTAACCCCAACTCATTGTCAGTTTTGAAATGGTTTAGCCCTTGGTTATAACGAGGATTTATATGGAGTCATGTAATGGTGGGGGCTGGCCCCCTTTAGCGCCAAACCAATGTTAAACAAAATTCAAAATGAACTGACTCTTCCATAGGTTAAGAACCAACCATGTGGTATAATGGTAAGTCACATCTGTTGTGGGAGGTAGGTCTAGGGTTCAAACCCAGTGGAGTGTAACAAAAATATTTAACATGCCAATTCTTCCACTGGCCTAGGGCCATGTGGCGGCTTCCGGGCCTACCATGTGGCAGCCCATGATTGGCCCATAATTGCACAGTCAACCAAACAGCCAATAAGGATGTGCCAAAAGTCGAAGCCTCATTCACCTAGATGGAATATTCTTAGAATATTCCTTGGAATATTCTTTTTTTAATATTTCTAAAGTCAAAGTCAACCTTGGTCAAACTGGATTTTTGAAGGATACTAAAAACTTCAAACCTGCATAAATTTCACATATGACGTCAGATTTGAGTGTTGTTCACAGCACCAGAATCGCAGCGACGAGGCCTATCTAGTTGTTCAGGTTGCAACCAATTCTAAGTAATTCCATTTTTGAGCATTTTTTTAAACTTTGGACATGATCACCTGATCACACCTCCCAAATGGGAAGCTTTTGGACCCCAAAAGCTCTCTGATTTACAAAATTTGAAGATGAGGAGGCTGATTCTCCACTCTTCCAACCTTGAACCATTGAAATATTCTTGACTTCATCAAATTGAAATTCTCTAAAAAAGATAAATTCTTCCTTGAATACACTGACTTACTTTTGCTAACATTGACTGAGTCATGATGCAAATTTTTGAAATTTGCAGAATAGCAACTATAATTTGCAGAAAGCATACTTCTCCTACAATGGTCTACCTTCAAAGGAAACTAAAATTGAGATTCACCTTGCCAACTATCCTCATGGTGAAGTTTTGCTAAATGAGCCATGTACTTGTGTCGATTCCCAACCAAGTTTTCTCGCCATACTAATCTGCCATACTAAAACCAGCAGTGACCCATGTTGAACTTTGTGTTCTCTTTGCTTGCATGCTTTACCCTTTCTTGGATTTTTTCACCACCTTGCACAAACACTTTGTTCTCTGTATCGATCGACACCAAACGCATTTTCTGCAACATCTTGTCATCTTCCCAAGACGACTTGCTTTCAGGCTGGAACATATCATCATTTATGTCAACAATAAAATGAAAAGGAGAATGTACAAAATATTTTTTCTTAATCATCAACAAATTCATATTTTGACTGGCATTGACAAGCCTTTTCAATTTCCCTGCATTCACTAAAGACAATTCTAGCTTCTTCCGATGTGCTCTCACAATAAAATCCTTACATCCTTCAACAAATGGTACTTGTTCTCATGGCGATGGAAGATCACTTTTCTATCATATAAATATGGAATACCCAACACCACACCTATAATTTCAAGTAGTACCACATCTAGTTCAACCAAATCAACATAATGAGTTGTTATGGCAAAGTGCAACATGCACTTTCTTAAGACTTGTAAATTAGCATCCTTGCAAATCCAACCAAGTGGATATGGGTTTGGATGAGGAATGGTCTCAAGTTTCAGCTTCTTGACTATGTCTTCTAGGATGAGATTCGCTTGTGACCCACTATCAAATAGTGTGTCTATATTTGTGTGTTTGGCTATTATCCTCACATGAAATAACTCTATCCTCCTCTCTTCTTTTTGAGCTTCTATGTGACAGTTTACAGTGCTAGAGCTGGGATTTGTTTCCTTTACAACCTCTTTCCCATTTATGTTCTTTAGTATCATGGCTATGCTTTTGGTTTCATCACCTGATTCAGACCCTAAGTCTTGTTTAGCAGTTGCAACTGTTTTCCCCTTTTCTTTGGCCTTATCTTTGTTTTTAAATTTCTCTGGTTTCAGCTTTGGATGAAGTTTCCAGCAATGGTCTTCATCGTGGCTTGTTTTGGAACAGTTTTTACAAAATAACTTTCCTTTTTCTTTCCTAGAGTTTGAATTTATTTTTCTTCCTTTTCCTTTAAATTCACTGTCCATATTCCCATCAAAATGTTGTTTCCTTCTAGCCTCTAAATGCGTAGCTTGTACACAAACTTTTTCTAGACTAGTAGGATTGAACATAAGGATAGTATGTATATGGTAATTGTGTAAACCACCTATATATTTCAGCAAAGTATCTTGACTATGCAAATCAATTCCTAACAACAGAGCCCTTCTTCTAAACTCTTGAGTGTACTATTGAACACTTTGTCCCTTAAGTTGTCTAAAACTTTTCCAATTCATGATAGCCTTTTATAAATGAGCTAATGGATAAAATTATTGTTTAATTGCAGAAATAAATTTAGCCCATGATAAATTAATCTTACCATGTTTTTTAATTTCATCCTTGGTCTTGGATTCCCACCATACCAATGTTTCTCCTTCCATTCCTAAAGAGGCTAACTAAATCTTCGTGTAGTCTTCATGAAGGTTTTGTACCCTCAAGTAAAATTCCAACTGTCTTATCCAATTGTCAAGTTTCTATGCATTGACCTCACCATTAAACATAGGCAACTCAAATTTAACATCAAGCTTTAAAAATGGACTTTTACCAGTAGTTTTAGACTTTTGAGATTGATTCACCAAGGTAGAGGATGGCGATGTAGAGGAAGAGGATGAAGATGGGGATGGTGGATCACCATTTCCTCCGTGTCCTTTCTTTGACTTGTCATCACTTTTCTTTCCTCCTGAAGAACCCTCTCCTTCTTTCTAGTTTTTAGACCCTTCTCCAACAAGCCTATAATTCCTTTCTTGGTAGAGTATCCTCACCATCTCTGTCATGTCTAGGAAATCTTTTCGAAATATTTGTTCCTCTTCTTTGGGATCAATTTCTTCAGGAGCTTCTCCTTCTCTTGAAGACATGCATGAAGCTTCTTCAATGGCTCTTGGAGGTGGCTCTCTGACCCTTCTTGGTTGTGGATTACTTTGTGCACTAACCAAATGTCCTTCACCTCTCTTGAGTTTAAGCCTAGTAAGCATCAAAACTTGCAAACAATCAACTATATCTTTGCACAAAACAAATGTTGAGTAAAAATCTAGCTCCTAAGGCTCAAATCCTTAGCTCTGATACCATATGATCTAAAAATGGAACTATTTGTAATGCTATGAAAAGTATCCATTTCCATTAAATTAATTGTGTAAAGTGTTTATTATGTCTTGCAATTTAAACAAAGTGTTTTTGGTAACTGTTTTTGAGTTTATGTGTGAGGGAATGTTAATTAAAATTATTGTTTAACATCTTAAATCAGAAATACACAGCAACATAATGAGGAAGTTCACCCCTCCTGGGCTACATCTGCTGGGTCCAAGATCCCAATGGCCATGTCCTTACTCTATTAAGTTGCTCAAATTGCTATTATAGTGAAAAAAATGCCTAAATAGGAAAAAATAGCTATTAAATTGAATTCAGAAGAAAAAACTAAGCTCATAATGGCTTTTATTTCACCTCAAAGAGTGAAGTATAGCCCAATGCAGCTCCATTTCCCTCATGGCCCTAGTGGATCTCCAAGCTTCCTTGAAGAAAACGTGGCTTAATAACACCTCTATTGGCTCTGAAACTTATCGCAAACTCTCTAGAATGCTCCAAATACCAAAAGTTGACCAAAATTTCGTCCAAATTGGATCAATATTGGAGAAGTTATGCTCAAAACAAATTTCCTGCCCAATGTCAATTGAAAAACCCACTAATTGTGGGAGAACTCCAGTTAGCGCGCTAAATTAGGAAATTCCAACGTATTTGAGGGATCTGCTAGCAGAACTGCTGGAAGCACTAGGGGTTAAGTTTAATGTTTTGGGGCACATGGTCACATGTGTTTTTCGCCTGAAATTTTCGGCCTTATCCAACTACCAACCATCACATTAATTGTTAGATGTCGTGCTAGCCACACTAAACGGATAATGTACCCTCCTTCCAATATTCCACTGAAAAAATAAACCGTGGCATAAAATGTTTTAACATCATGGTTACATGGCCCTAGACGTTGGCGGATAAAGTAACCATGGAAGGGTGGCGCTTGGTCACGAGCCGCGGGTCACATGTGAAAAGGCTAACACCCTAAGGGCTTAACCCCAACTCATTGCTAGTTTTGAAATGGTTTAGCCCTTGGTTAGAGTGAGGAGATATATGGAGTCATGTAATGGTGGGGGCTGGCCCTAAGGGTTTGGCCCTCTTTACCACCAAACCAACGTTCAAAAAACTTCAAAATGAATAGAATCCTCCATAGGTTAAGAACCAACTACGTGGTATAACAATAAGTCGCGTCTGTTGTGGGTGGTAGGTCCAGGGTTCGAACCTGGTGGAGTGCAACAAATTTTTTTAACAGGCTAATTCTTCCACCAGCCTAGGGCCACGTGGTGGCCTCCGGGCCTGCCACATGGTAGCCCATGATTGGCCCATAATTGCACAGTCAACCAAACAACCAATAAGGATGTGCCAAATGTTGAAACCTCATTCACCGAGATGGAATATTCCAGGGAATATTTTGGGGAATATTTCAAGGAATATTCCCAAAATATTCCTTGGAATATTCTTTTTTTAATATTTCCAAAGTCAAAGTCAACCTTGGTCAAACTGGATTTTTGAAGGATACTGGGTAAATCACGTGGTCCTCCTTTTAAGATATTGAGGCACATGCCTATAATCCCAAGGATTCAAAGGTTATTTCATTGCAAATAATTAGCTATGCTGTAGGGATGGCATGCCTCACATAGAAGTGAGTTGGGAGTTATGTGAATCCCAACAGATTCAATAGCCATGAAGCATATAGAGGATACATGGCCCAAAAAATTCAAGGATGAAGTACGAAGTCTACGAATCAGCATAGCCATGGATGGCATCAACCCATATTCCCTGCAGAACACCAACTATTCTTTTTGGCCTATGGTAGTGATCAATAAAAATATTCCCCCATGGTTGTCTGTGAAGAATGAACATCTTATGTTGGCTCTCATATTCCCTGGTAGAATACAAGTGAAGAATATGGATATCTACTTACAACCACTGGTAGATGAATTGAAGGAATTATGGGATGGTATAAATGTTTATGATGTATGAAGACCCATCGCAGCAGAGAGGAGTTTTATGTTGTATGGTATATGTTCTTACACGACACATGATTATCCAGGCTTAGGGGTTTTCTCTAGTAAATTACATGTTTACTGATATTTTTATATACGTAACAATATTATTTCGCATATTAGTTATTCAATTCGTTGTAATTGTTCTAATCTTCATGATATTATTTAACGTGACATGCATATATATTATATACAATAATATTGCAGGTCTTGTAAGAAAAGGGTATTTTGGATGTAAATGTTGTGGACCTTCTCTAAAAAATAGATGGTCCAACGACCTATGAAAGCCAATGTATGACTGCTCCACGGTATTCCTCCTAGAAGAACACCCTTACAGAAGAGCAGCATCCGCTTTCAATGGTAAATGAGAGAGAACCCAAATGCCTCCAATAACGACATTGTTGAATGGCTTAGATCATATGAGAGAGAGAAGGAGAAGGAGTTCATAGAAATGTTCGATTCAAATGGGGAGCCTATGCTCGATGATCCAGAATTCTTTGACACCTATGTTGAGAAATTTCCCATTGGGATGAAAAAAAATCTATCTTTTATAACCTCCCATACTGGGAGCATATTAAGATTACCCACTTATTATATCCCGTGCATATATTAAAAAATGTTTCATCTTCTTTATGGAGGCACATATCATTGAAACAAAGTGACACATTGGTTGTTAGGAAATATCTTATTACTTCAAAAACTAAAAATAAACATTGGCCAAGATGATTAGAAAGTATAGGATCAGAGGTAGGCATTGGTCCCTCTAATTCATGGTATTTAAAAAAAGGTTATGTCCTATGTATTTTAAAAAAATATGATATTCTTTGGAAAATGAAGTTATAATGGGTGTGAAGGTGCCATCTTCATACGGTTCTTCACTGCAGTGTTGCTTCACCGTGGATGACCAGTTGTCGGGGTTGAAATCACATGGCCATTTGAATCTTCTTAGAGTATGTATAATGTCAAAAGAATTATTTTATTATTTGTTATATTAATAAATTTAATCCCATGCAGGGATCATAAAAAATAACTAATGTTGTATATTATTGCACATGTTTATAACTTTGCAATGTCATTATCCTTTGTTCATGTGTGGGTGTGTGAAACATGAATTCCCTCAAGGCCTAGGACGTGCCATATCTAAATTGTTTTCATTTTTATGTTGGATCACGTCAAGGGAGATTCATGTGGCTATCATTCCACAGTGGCGTCAAGAGATAGTTGAGATTGTTTGTATGTTTGAGAAGTAACTGTCGATGAGTTTCATGGACTTGTAGGGTCATCTTCTAATCCACCTAGTAGATGAGGTTGAACTAGTTGGGGTGGTTTCTTGACATTGGATTTATTCTTAGAGAAGTACATGAAGAAATTAAAATGTTTTTTTCGACAAAAGGAAAAACCCGAGGGGTCTATGGCAGATGGGTACATATTGTATGAGTCTTTCTATTATGCCAGTGGGTACATCAAGCAGATTGACAAGAGACCAGGTGCGGTGATTTGGGATGATGAAAGGGATGAAGACAAAAGAGAAGGGGAGTTGCTCCAAAAGAATAGAAAAATGTGCTTGATAAAAAGTAAGCGACTTATAATTTTTCAAATTTACACAAAGTAAATATTCATGTTGAACTTTGATATAATGTATATTTTGATCTCATATGTACTATATGTCGGCTTGATTTCATCAGCAGATGCAGAAATTAAAGCAATCAATAAATTTTTTCTTTACAATTCCGAAGCGACACAACCATGGGTTGCATTATACGAACAAAAGAGGATGAAATCAGATAGTGACAGGAAAAAATTCAGACGGTTTAATGGTATAAGTGTGCCTTATCCCGATCATTTAAAAGAAAATATGCTCCAACATTTGGGTTGCTGACCAAGTCAAAGAGAAATACAGTGCAACCGGTCGTTACCCACATGCTAAAGAGGATACACTAAATGTACGTATTGGGTGCACCTACTCGGTAATAATCTATTTATGTACATTTTAAACTTAATAATGCACCTTTTAAATGTAATTACATCTATATTTCATATTTTAACTGTTGGGTTATTATAAGACACATGACACTATGAATTTTTTACTTTTTTGTAGGTGCATTTGTTCCCATCTATGTGGGCATATGGACACCATTTTCACACAAAAAATGACGATGATACAAACATTACACAAGGCCGTGAAGTGGAAGTCAAGTTTGATCAATCTAGTCGATCTAGCCACCATGATCAAAACCTAGTACAGGGGATGTTAGGTTACGTCGGTCACTGGCTTGATTCTCCGCATCTGTCATCTCATGATCGTCAGCAGGATCTACAGTTGGATCATTTGGTGGCGGTGGTATCTCATCGCCAATAAATGACCCAATATCTACAAGAAATATATAAGTACACAACAATAATTATACAATTTCATTAAACAATTTAATAAAAACAATTTAAAAACGTGTTAGAAAACACTAATATTACCTCTCTCATTCAGCGGCTCATCAACTATGAAGAGGATGTTGCAACACCCTTTCCAATCCAAACCAGCATACATACATGTCACTATAACGAAGGCATGATCATCAACACTAGATAGCAACTCTAGTGCATCACGAGATATCCTCGTGGAAAAGTCAGACTCGCCCTTCTTGGGCATCATCTGGCCCCACATCTCCATCTGTACGTTCAACATTGGCCTACGAGGCTGTCGAACAAAAGTAGGCCTTGTCTCTAGAAACCTCTCAAAAATACACAAAATATCTTTGAAGAAAAAGGGAATTTCACCCTCCCTTGTGCCTGAGAATGACATCTATCTAAAGTTGTACAGAATTGCCACAAAAAAATCACAAACCACCTCACAAGTCGTGGCGCCTGTAATAAAGAATCAACATAAAATAAAAGTGTGCAACTAATGCATTTCCCGTCACTGTTATGGTGTGCAATGGTCGACAGTATTAGTGAGAGGCACCTCACCTCCTCTGCACCAAATGAAGCTATACGTAACTGACCACCGAAGACTTGAAAATCTGCAGGAGACAGTATATCGATACTAATGTATCTTTGTGAGTACACCAACTAAATCTCTGTTGCGTAGCCCATGTGGAACTTTGGGAATGAGGGAAAATTATGCCCTCTCCTAGATAGGCCAATAATAAAATACATGTCCTCCTCAGTGGGCGCATACCACTAGTTAGGACCAACCCGAAAAGCCTGTCAATGGGCATTGCACCTGAAGATAAGTTGTCACAATAACCCATTATGGCCCTTCATGGATGTAGCCTCCTCATAGAACTTGAGGAGACCTACCTCCCTTAGGATCAACTAGGTGGCTGTCGTAATAGGGTGAGCGTACATAAGTCTCTCCCACTCTTGTGCCTCCCACAGGAAAACCATGTTATATTGGTCTGCCATATGTTCATGTTGTTCCCTCTCTTCTCTCCTTTGACATCGCTGAATGATTATTAAATGAGACGTGTATTTACAAATATATATATATATATATATACACAATTTTTTTTGGAAAATAAAGAGTTGGTGCGCCAAAAAAAACAATCATGCACTGGTACCGGGGTGTCTATTTTTATCGCGTAGCGTCCACGGTGCGCCTGAAAATTTTCAACGCACCGCACAATATGAAATGTAGTTTCTCCTACAGTGCGTTGATGAAATTATCTATCCCGGGGTGGATAATTATGTCAACACATTGCCAAACATTACTTAATGGTCAACGGTGTAGTCGTTTAGCTAATCGCACTGTTGACTATGTACAAGTTTTGGAGGGCAGTGTGCTGACCAAAATACTCACCCTGGGGAGAATAGTTTTGTCAGTGCACTTCCCTCTTGGCATCAGTACACGGTCAATGGTGTAGTGGTTTAACCGACTGCACCGTTAACTATGTACCAGTATCGAGAGGGCGGTGCGCTGACCAAACTATGTGCCCCGGGGCGTATATTTTAGTTAGCGCACCGCCCTTCTGACACCAGTACATGGTTAATGGTGTGGTCATTTAAATGACCACATCGTTAAGTATGTACCGGTGTTTGAAGGGCAGTTCGATGACTAAAATATCCGCCCTAGGGTGCATAGTTTGGTAATTTCACCGCCCTCCAAAACTTGGACATAGTCAACGATGTGGCCGGTTAACCGACGACACTGCCATTTATGTATTTAAAAAAAAAAACAAGGTGTGCCTTTTCGGTACCGCACCTAAACCGATGCAGTTTCAGCTAGCACTAGTCACGGTGCGGCCTGTAAATTTACAGGAAGCACCGTGAACCGACACGAGTCGAACGGCTTGAGCGCACTACGCGGGAAATTTTTTAATTTTTTTTGAAAGGGTAAATTTTAAGTTTTTTTAGAAATCTAATCCACTAAAAAGTTTAATTATGGAGAAAAAGTAAAATACCTGTACATTTGGGTGTCGAGGAGGAATATTTGTTGAATAATTTGAAAAACTAAATTTGCCCACCGTTTTCCAAAATTTGAAATGGAGATGGTGAGCAATGGACGACAACAGTGCGTGTAATAGGAGCACCGATGGTAGGGCGTCTCACACAAGGGAAACTTGCACCAGTGCTTAGGAGCTGTGGAGCACTGAAGAAGTGAAAATGAGGATTTTGTTGCCGTAATTTTTTTTTTATTTAACCATGTTCCGGTGCGTGCGTTTTTGAGGCGCATTGGGCGGTTTCTTCCAAGAGCACCGAGGCTATTTCAGTTTAGCGTGGGTTTTTATGGTGCATCAGGCTTGAGTCAGTGTAGCACACTAATGTGCTACAATCATAAGATGGACTAGGAGGGTTTGTATGGAGATCATGGTGTCTCAGTGTGCCAATTTATAGTATGCATCAGTGCTTTTCTAATTGAACACACCAGTGTAGTGTAGGATGAGAAACACATCGGACAAAAAACATCTGCAAAAACCTCCACCCACCATCCTCCTCTAGAAACCTCTGCTACAAACAAATACTTGGGCTATTTTTATAAGGGGTTCCTCAAAAAGATCCAGCAGAGGGTCTTTTCCTTGTAGTGAATCGTGGGGGTCCAAGTAGAATAGGTGGGTAGCCACCAATATCCACCTGGATCATTCCTTCCCTCTTAGGAAGAAATGGTCCCCATTACGTTGAGTTCCTCCATGAGATGAGGAAAATTCCGTTGAATTTGGTCCCTAGTGAGCCACTTGCCTTGGTGTATGAGTTGGCCAACTTTGACAACCTGATATAATTGGATATTTTGATTTTGGGTATTCTTGATCTGTCTATCCATGATACGACCATTTTTTGCTTGTTCCAAGCAGTCTGGGTTGAACTTTGTTGGTGTGAGTTGTTATGAAATGTTGGATGTGTCCAAAAATTGTGGAAACTAGGGCAGAAGGCAGTACACATTGAACATTGGTTGAATACCAAGGAATGGTGGAATACTGAGCTTGAAGGCATTGCTCCCTACCACCTTGGTGATGGTGTATGGCCCATATCGAAGTGGGTGAAGCTTGCGGTGGGGTCTAGTGCGGCACTCCTTTTGCAAATGTAGTCAAAATTTTTCACCCATCTAGAACTTGTATAGCACCTGATGTTGATCATGTCGGTGCTTGTTCGTAGCATTGGATTTGTCTAATATGTCATGGACCTGTTGGTGGATGTGTTGAATGTGCTCAATGAAGTTGTTCACTTTGTCAGCTTCGGACTGGACATGAGCTGAATCTACCTGAGTAGTTTAAAATGGTATGGCCACATCAATGGGACATAACGGCTAGAATCCAAAGCCCACCTAAAATAGGTTGTAGCCAGTTGATTTGTGGATAGCCTGGTTATTGCTATGTTGGACATATGGCAGGCTTTCATCCCATGTGCATGGATGCTTCGAGTTGTACATGCACATAATGTGTATGATAATTATGTTGACAATCACTATTTGGCCATCAATTTGGGGGTGGAAAGTTTTGGACTTAGTGAGGTTGGTGTCCATTATCGACCAAAGACTTAACCAAAATGTACTACATGCTGAACCTACTATCCTGATCTGAGATAATGGACTATGGGATCCCAAAGTGTACCCACACTCATTCAAAGAAGAGTTTAGTAGTGGATTATGTTGTGGTATTCTTCTTGTAGATCGCCATAATGGCCACTTTAGAGAATTTTTCGATGAAAACAAAAATACATTAATTTCCATGCTTGGTAGAAGGAAGACCCAACATGTAATCCATGGAGATGGATTCCCAAGGTCAACTAGGGGTAGGAAACAAAGTATATAGGCCTTTCTTCTTGATGGTTAGTTTAGAAATGCAGCAGACAGTGCAGGATCTGATGTACTTCCCAACATCATGTCAAAGGTTGAGCCAATAGAAATACTTCTAAAGGACTGCCACTGTCTTCTCAACCCTGAAATCTCCAATGACCTGATTATAGTGTGCTTCCAAAATCATCTTGGCGCGCTCATTTGAAGGAACACAATGGTTTACCAGGTGGCATAACAGTGCATCGTGAAGGTAAAAATTTAGAACTTGCTTACCCTCCAGGAGCATCTAGTATGTGTTGCCACATTCTGGATCACTTGAGTAGAGATGTGGCCAACCCAAAGTCTCATGACCACAAGACCCGAGCAAAGTGTTTAGCACAAAAATCAGAAGTTGGCTGAGGCAATCTGAAACATTATTGGCATTTCCCTTCTTGTACTTTATGTTAAAATGGAACTGTTGTAGGTAGGTGGACCATTTTTTATGGCGATCGTTTTGCAAGTTCCCTTATGTCTGTATGAACTACAGGGGTCAGTGATCTATGTGGATGATTGTTTCCTTCCCAAAAATTTAATGTTTCCATTGTCAGTAGGCTTGCACAATGGAATACATTTCTTTGTCATAAGTGGGATACTTTCAGACTATGTTTGAAAGTGTCTCACTGTGATATGCCACTGGATGACCCTCTGAGTAAGAACTGCCTCAATATCATTGTTAGAGGCATCTATCTCGATCTCAAATGGTTTTTTCAAGTCTAGTAATGTGAGCATTGGTGCAGAGCAGAGGCGATGTTTCAACTCTTGGAATTCCTTCTGTTGAGATTCAGACCAAAATATTTTTTCTTTTGTTCCTCCCTTGGCTACTTGAATAAAAGATCAAGTGATATGAGAGAACCCCAACATGAACGTATGGTAGAAATTGGCAAGACCTAGAAATCTTTAGAGCTCTATTAGAGTGGTTGGGGTTGGCCAATCCTGAATGACCTGGATATTGGTTGGGTCCACATGCACCCCCCATTCATCAATAATGTATACCAGCTATTGAACCTGGGTCATGCTAAAAGTGAATTTCTCCAAATTGTCACACATTTTGTGTTTTCGTAGTGTTTGGAGGACCTGTCAAATGTGGTGGAGGTGCTCTTCCCAACTCTGGCTGAAGATCAGGATGTCGTCCAAATACACCACCACAAATGAGTTGGTGAATAGTTAGAATATTTCACCCATCAACCTCATGAAGGTTGCAGGAGAATTCGTCAACCCAAAAGGCATGACTAGCCATTCAAAAAGACTCTCCTTGGCTTTGAAAGCAGTCTTCTACACATTTGAGGGTTCGATTGGTACATTTTGATACCTGAAATTCAAGTCGATCTTGCTGAAATAGTTGACCCCCTTGAGTTAGTCCAAAGGTCATCAATCCATGAGATCAGATACCTATTTCAGACAATAATATTTTTCAGCGTCTGATAATCAATACAAAGTCTCCAAGTCCCATCATTCTTTTTTACCAACACAATCGGGCTCCCACAGGGTGACGAACTTGGCCGGATGTGACCTTTCTACGACAGTTCCTAAATATGCCTCTTGATTTCTTCGTTCTCTAGAACAGAGTGTTGATATATTGGTCCATTAGGTAGCAACGTGCCTGGGGTGATATCGATGGAGTGCTTGACTTGGAAATGCAGCGATACCCCTATGGGTGAGGTGAAGATTTCCCCATACTCCTCCATGACCTTTCCCATATCTTATTATCATGCATAGGAGCCCTCTCTAGAGGTCATGGTCACAATATTCTTCTTGCCATGAGGGCAGATCATCAGGAAAACAAATTTCCCGGTTTTTGAAATGAGCTTACTGCATTTTTTGCAGTGATCAAAGAGATAGCAGTAGGTGGTGCTACTGTAAGTATCATGTACAACTTATTTCCAAAAGCAACAATAATAGTGTGAGGCCTAGACTCATACACAACATGTCACTTCCACAAGTATGGTTGGCTGAATAATAAATCACAAACATCAAGAGAAGCAATATCACATAATACCTCATGTGTGAAGGGCTTTATTATATAGGGAAGGCAACATTGGTGGTTGACGTGGAGATCCCGTCCTTGGTGAAGCCACCCGATTTTGTATGGTTATGGGTGTGTTGTGGTCGGCAGGCCCAGCCACTTCACGACCTTTGCTAAAATGAGGTTCTTTTCTGTAATGTTCCGAAAGGGAAATCAATAGATTTTACACCACTGAAGAAATCCTTTGTCGGAAATATGAACAAGGCTATGTCAGAGATGGACTGAGAGGGATTTTACCAGTTATGTCACCTCTAAAAAGAGGATGAGAACCGAATGCTATCTGGCCCTTTTCTCAGGCTCTGCCTATAGCTATGTAAATATTTCTTCCTCAGGAAGATCTTGCTCAAAAGGATGAGCTACAGCAACATTTGAAATTTAAAAAGCAACAAAAACAATGAAATATTTACTCATAAAATGTGAGAAGAGTGCAGAACTGATATATAATCTATAGCAGCAAATGATATAAAAAATCCTTGAGGAAAAGACCTCTCAAGGTGGGCTTAAATCAGCCTTAAGGGAGAATGTACATAAAATGGAGGAACACTCTGCTACATAACCCAAAAACTCTATAACTGTGTAGTCTATAAGGTAAAATGACTACAGACTAAAATATGCAAGATGATATGACAATATGAGATCACATAAAGAAGGGGGAGCAAGATCTCAACCCCATGAAACAATAATACAACAATCCTGCAAGGGATTGGCTAAAATACATGAAACAGAAAAATGTTGGAGTTGTAGTGTAGTAGCTGCAACTCAGATATAATACAACATGTGAGAAGGATGTAAATGCTACAATAGACAATGATACCTCCTCCAATGATCTCCAAAGTGAAAGTCTTCTCCCCTCACTAAAGATTGCACTCTCTAGTGCACAATGTGAACCCCTTGTGCATGCCTCCTTTGTAGATAACGTTGTAAGGGAAAGAGACTACATTTGGCATGAGAAGAAACATATGGCCCAATGCCAAATCTACAATAGAGCTCTAGAAATCTCCTTTGTTTATCTCCTAGAGAAATATAGGGCTCCTCCTCTACAAAAGAAGCTCCAGAAATGGGTGATGGTGATCCTCACTGCAACACCAGCAACTCCAACATTTATGCCCAACAGAATAACGTAGTAGCTGAAGATGAATGCTTTGGCCTCAAGCCAATATGTGAGGAAGATGAATAATAACTCCTCCAAGGCCTCCCAAGGAAGAGAAGGGAACTCCTAAACATGAATCCATCTTGTGCTAAGCAGCACAAGCTATCTCAGTTGAAAAACTGAAGAGAGTTGCAATTTGAAATTCTCAAGCATAATAAACAATGGCTCTCCTTCACCTTTTTATGCAAGGAATGCTTCCTTGCCATGGACCCCACCCATTATGGTTTCTCTCATCCTCTAATTTCCCTCCTTTTAAAACTGTGCAGTATTCTTGTGCAAGCTTCTCCTCTTAGCCACGTTGTTGACTTGGTCAACCATGGCCTAGTTTACTTGCTTTTGGCCCTTTTCACACTAGGGATTGCCAAATTTAGCCACTTAAGGGACTCTTTGCACCTTAGGAGAGTTTATTTTTCTGCTACATGGGCTCCCTTACCCATTTTATTCCTTTTTATTGAAATAAAAGCAAAATTAATCTTCCAATTAACATAGTGAAAAATTTGTAACATTACAGTCCTCCCCTCCCAAAGATTGCTTGTCCTCAAGCAAGTGCAAGGGTAGAACTAAAAAATATCCTCCACTCAAGGCATGGACTCTGAAATATCCTCATGTAGATCCTCCATCCCCCAAGCAATCAACCAAGAAAAATGAGTTACTCTCCAACTGAGCAACTCTTGAAAGCCATCCTCTATCTTGGGCTCCTATAGAATAGGTGGGCTGAAATGTTGAACATGGTAAGCTTCATATCCTACTCCATGATGTCCTCTTCTCCACTTATGATAAGTGTGGAATGAAAGCTGAACTTGGGTTGCAATATTGTTGCCTTCAAGAGGCAAGATGAAGTCTAAATCCCCAAGGATCCCTCCTCCAACGCTGCAAATCAAGCTGGCCCAAATCATCTCATATGTGATGAGTTGGAATTCATCATCATATGGTATCCAAACAATCATATAGTTCACCTCATGGAAAAACAAATGGCTGAACATGGTGACCATATCATCTCCCTTACTCCCCTTGGAGCATGAGCTACAAAAACAATGGAGGCCCTCCTCCCAAAGGGAACATCCACCCAACGAGTTCCTCCCTCCCCATGATGCATATGGGGCTGCTGCTGATATATGGCTGAAATGGAATGGTCTTCAAACGAGACCCAAGCTACCCCATCAAACATATAAACCATGAAGTGCCTCCTCCAAAAATTCAAACTCTCCAAATAGCTCCTCCCACATGAAGGAAATAGATGAAGCTTGGCAATCATGGGCTGCCCATTGTTTCTCTTGAAACATACAACATGAAAATTAGGGAGATTCACACTCCCAATGGGCATCTTCAATTTATTTCCCCCCTTCAAAAAAATGCTTCCTCTGAACAACATTCCATTAGCAAAATATGGAAGCATAAACTTGTGAAAGCAAGGAAGTGAAATATAGTTCCATGCATGGAACCATCGTAGGGAATCATTGGCTTGCCTCCACATATGATGCAACAAGTGTCTTTCCAGCCACTTTTTTGCTGCCACATTCATCCTGCAAGACGTGATCATGGAAACATACTTTGTGCCAAAGGTGCACACCAAAACCCATGTGGCTTTCCCCCACAATCCACTACTAAAATAGCCATCATATTTGCTGCAATGAACCATAAGTAAAAAAAAACACAATGTGAAAGAAGGAAAGATCCCTCTTGATCTGATATGCTTCTCATAAAGATAATAGAGTGCAATGCATGAAACAAATAGTTACCTCCCTCATCATGTACTTTGGCCTTTGAGCTGAAATGGCTCAAGTGAATGTTCACCCTTACTGCAACAGAGTAGGGAAGTGGTTGTGCCAACCATCCCATCATCTCTTGGGATATGAATCTGCTCATATGCTGATATACATTCATTTGGATTCCCTCCAAAGTGGACTCCTCCATCACCTAATAATATGCATAAGGATGCACGAAAGGAGAATCCATAAGCACTGTATGTAGATTTATCTTCTTGTGCTTGTGCAACCAAGCCAAGGGATTCAAAATGTAGTAAGGGGTGCTCCCCTCCATTACCCTCTCATGCTCATCATCTACATGCCTCCATGATACATCACTTGTGAAGTGGTCTTGAGGACACTCCAACAAGTAATCCAAACTCTTAAGTGACAGCGCTGCTGGCCTTTGGAGTAGGGCCACTGTCATCTTAAAGCTCCCCTCTTTGACAAGGATCTTGTCAAAGAATCTCCCCATCATTTTACTGCAAATATAGAGCCCTTTCCATGAAGAAGGTGCTACATGGGCATATAATGTCAAAGAGAAATCCCCTTGCACTATGCTAGTGCCTCCTCTTGCTCCTGTAACAACATACAACTTGAGCAAAAAAATTGTTTTCTGCCCCCTCATACTTCCACCACACCAAATATGAAATGGGAACATGATGAATGGTAAAAATAATTCCATCCCATCATAATGCACCCATGCTCATTTCTGCTTCATGGTGTAAGCATCCTGCCATATCCTCTTCCCTTTCAAACCCCATGAAAAGGAATAGGTCACATGTTGGCCAAACTCCCTCAAGAGCAACCAACGCAGCATGGTTTCTTGCTGCCCCGTGTCATAGATTTGCAATAGGCTTACCATCCTCTTGCCTCCCATCCACATCCACTCAGCTCCTAGTGGATGCTTCCCACCATTCTGCAACTTGGAACCTCCCCAACAAGAGCTGCCATCATCCCAAAACAAATTATCACCTTTGCATTTCATGGGACATTGAAATGCAATCCTCTCTATGGTCCATTTCTCAAACCCCAACCTCATGTGTGGTGCATGACTCATCAAGGGTGTATGATAATGATGGCATAGTGCAGTGAGAATCCCCTTCTCAAGACAATCAACATGTAATAATGTACAATCGTCCAGGATAGATAAAATCTTATACCTTGGAGAGATTTGGAAGAATCTTGTGTTGATGCAAGAGTCTCTTCCTCAAGTGTGTTGGCTGCCTCCATAGTTGAAGATGAAGGATTATCCTCCATTTCTATGACAAAACTGGTATGTGCCTCTTCAACTGGTGGTGAGGGCTCCTCCCTCCTTTGGCCAAATCTTCTGATCAAGATCTGAGAAAAATTAGTATGACTAGAAACCCTTGCATTCCTCCCATGGCTGACCCACCAAATATTTTCTTATCCCTCAAGATGTAGTGCTGGAATTGCTACAGTCTCTCTGTCTACTACAGGATGTAGCAGGAAGAAAGCCTCTAGCTTCTTCACCCAAGCCTCTACTGCACATGTGGGTGACCCATCAAAATTATACAATAGGAATCTATTTCCTTTCATCCTCCCATGACTGTGGGGTCTTATTTCCTCTCTCTGCTGAACAAAATGTGAAAAAGATAGAGTCTCTTGGAAGACTCTAGGGTTTTCTCCATATTCAGCAAGACACTCACTTAAAATTTCGAATTCCAAGTGCTCTTCATTCTTCTACTCTGCTTTTCTGTGAGAATAGGAAGTGGATGGTCCTTCCTCTTCTCCTTTTTCTATCTCCTCAACCTCCTTGGAGAGGTTCTTTCTAGATCAGAAAATTGATGAGATCAATCTCATCCTTTGCATCATCTTGACCTCTTCTTCTCTGAAATTTGAACTTCACAGGCTGAGCCAAGTTCGAAGCTCTGATACCACTGTAATGTTCCGAAAGGGAAATTAGCAGCTTTTACACCACTGAAGAACTCCTTTGCTGGAAATATGAACAAGGCTATGTTAGAGATGGAATGAGAGCTATTTTACCAATTATGTCACCTCTAAATATAGGATGAGAACCAGAGGCTATCTGGCCCTTTTCTCAGGCTCTGCCTATAGCTATGTAAATATTTCTTCGTCGGGAATATATTGCTCAAAAGGATGAGCTACAACAACATATAAACTTTAACAAGCAGCAGCAACAATGAAATATTTACTCATAAAATGTGAGAAGAGTGAAAAACTGATATATAATCTATAGCAGCAAATGATATACAAAATCCTTGAGGAAAATACCTCTCAAGGTGGGCTCAAATCAGCCTCAAGTGAAAATTTACATAAAATGGAGGAACACTATGCTACATAACCCAACAACTCTATAACTGCACAGTCTATAAGGGAAAATGACTGCATACTAAAATATAGAAGATTATATGAAAATATGAGCTCAAATAAAGAAGGGGTAGCAAGATATCAACCCCATGAAACAATAATACAACAATCCTCCAAGGGATAGGCTAAAATACATGAAAAAGAAAAATACCAAAGTTGCATTGTAGTAGCTGCAACTCATATATAACACAACATGGGAGAAGGATGTAAATGCTGAAATAGACAATGATACCTCTTACAATGATCTCCAAAGTGAAAGGCTGCTCCCCTCACTGAAGATTGCACTCTCTAGTGCACAATGTGAACCCCTTGTGCATGCCTCCTCTTTAGATAACACTGTAAGGGAAAGAGACTGCGCTGGGCATGAGAAGAAAAATATGGCCCAATGCCAAAATCTGCAATAGAGCTCTAAAAATATCTTTTGCTGATCTCCTAGAGAAAGAGAGGGCTCCTCCTCTACAAAACAAGCTCCGGAAATGGGTGATGGTGATCCTCACTGCAACACTAGCAACTCCAATGTTTATGCCCAACTGAATAACATAGTAGCTGAAGATGAATGCTTTGGCCTCATGCCAAGATGTGAGGAAGATGAAGAACAACTCCTCCAAGGCCTCCCAAGGAAGAGAAGGGAACTCCTAAATAGGAATCCCTCTTATGCTAAGCAACACAAGCTATCTCAGTTGAACAAATGAAGAGAGATGCAATTTGAAATTCTCAAGCATAATGAACAATGGCTCTCCTTCACCTTTTTATGCAAGGAATGCTTCTTTTCCATGGACCCCACCCATTAAGGTTTCTCTCATCCTCTAATTTCCATCCTTTCAAAATTGCGGAGTCTTCTTGTGCAAGCTTCTCCTCTTAGCCACGTTGTTGACTTGGTCAACCATGGCCTAGTTTACTTGCTTTTGGCCCTTTTCACACTAGGGATTGCCAAATTTAGCCACTTAAGGGACTCTTTGCACCTTAGGAGAGTTTATTTTTCTAATACATGGGCTCCCTTACCCATTTTATTCCTTTTTACTGAAATAAAAGAAAAATTAATGTTCCAATTAACATAGTGAAAAATTTGGAGCATTACATTTGGCTCCCGTTGTCGACAATTAACTACAGCAAGGAACCCTTCACCCACATTTGAGAATGGAAGAGGCGCTCCCCCTCCTCTGGATCTTCGGGTTCTTCCTTCTCGATCTTGGTGGTGGAAACAATGGTGTTGGGCTCTAGATCGATAATATGCTTCCCTTTTTCATTCCCCTTGTCAGGTTTTGACTCAGAGTTGGAACATGCATCTGATTCGAAAGCCTTAAACTTGGCCACTAGTGACTGCTTGGCCTGAGAGTCACTTGTGTTGTGAGTGGAGCGATTATGGAACTCACACCACTTTCCCATGCCCTTATTTTGTTTCATGGTGTTTTTCTTCGCTTACATATTTGGAAGGTTTTCCTGGGCTACCCCACCTTGGATTTGTTCTTTGTTATGCCATTTGGGGGCACCTTTCCCTTTCTTCTGATTCGTAGATCCAAAGTCTCAATTCTTATATTTTAATTTCTGCTCAAACTTGGCAGCATATCGGTATGTTGCATGAAGCGAGGAGCTATCGAGGAACATTTACTATTAAATGTATCTCTGTAGAAAATGGTGGTACTTCAGCACCAAATGTTTCATTGAATATTTGATACCCAAATTTGTGCGCAAGGTATGGAATAGATTTGTCATCTCATGCACATCTTGATTCCTTTCTTTTCGTATCTTAGTCCATTATATGTAATTTCTCTCATAGATCCACACAGGATAATATTGTTCCTTGATGGCGTCTCAGAAATAATTCCAAGTGGGTGTGCCCAAGAACAGGGAGGTTTCCCTCTTGTCCTTTTTCTCATGATAGGTTTCCCACCAGTCCTTGACATGGGGAGTGGCTTTAAGGAGTGCCAAATTAATATTTTCCGGATTGGAAAAGTCATGAACCGAGAAATATCCTTCTAATGGATTCAACCATCTATGTATGGTGTTTGCATCTATTTGGCCCTCAAATATGGGAATGTTAAATTTTACTTGTACCTTAAAAGAAGTGGTGCCTCCAAAGTAGGTACTGGATGAATATGCACCATCAGTGTGTATTATTTAAAGGATTTGGACAAAATTATCCATCATCGGGTTCCTTTGTTTCTCGAGGGCCTCCTCGAGCAATATTTTGATAGGATCTCTTGCTACCTCCTCTTTATTTTCTTCCTCCATGGGAGGTCATCGGGTTTTGTGAGGTTGATCTTGCAAAGGTTCAACCAAATCGAGCCCTAACTCCTTATACCTCGACCTCGTTGGGTACATGCAAATAAATATTGAGAAATAGCCGACCTCTCTGATACCATTGCAATACAATACAAAAATAAACATAAACACATATATGCAGCAAGAATAACACTTCATTTCATTAAATACTAAAAAATACTTACAGATGTAATGGAAAATAAAATAGCTCGGGTGATGGTAGCTTATATCTAAGAAGAGAAGTGGTAACTACACCCCTCTGAAATCTATTACAATGAGGCTCAATGACCTATTTATTATTAAGAAATAATGGAAAACCCTAAACATCCAAAAACCTAACCTTAGGAGATGAAGCGCCAAAACTATGGGCCCTATTTACCCAAAAAACCATACCATGTGATCCATATGGATCATTATATCTTTTTCATCCATCTTGATTCTTTCACAGTGGAAAAAGTGGAGGAATAAGCTCTCAAGACCTTTTTTACTAATGGGGCCCAATTTGGAAAATTGGGCTCTAAAACCTTTTGAGAGTGTTTTGAGGCATCAAATGAAATATTTTGGGGGAAAAATATTGTGGCTTTAGAACCACACCTTTTTTTAATATTCTACACATAGAGACCTTTCCAATGGCATAATAATAGTGTCAATCAAAGTCTGTATGCGAAATTTATGTCACTCAGAAGTTGACCTTCATGTTTTCAACACCATAATTTGAGAGGATGCCACCTCAACCCCCATTATTCATGAAAAATGAGCTAGCCTGGTGATTATGATGTAGTAAACTCTATAATAGTCTATATTGTAACTTTAGTTAATATTTAGGTAGTCAAACCTAACCACTAGTAGGCTATCATGATGTGTTATAATCGTGATACTAGGAGGAAAAGGAGTTCCATTCTTTCGAGTGCATTTGTTCCATAAATTAGAAAAATTAGCCAAGAGGGATATGAGGTAGAGAATACAGAGAGGATTTTTGAATTGTAACAACCAATAGGCCATAGGCCATACTTCTTTGTACTCACAACAATATTTTCATTCAGAGAAAGAGAGCGCAGCGACCTCACCTTCCGTGAAGGTGAAAATATCAAATAAGGCCTTAAGCCCTTGCGGGCTTAAGTCCCCCGCCCATTTTTCTCATATGACCTGGTGCCCGTGACCATGGGCTAAACACCTTACCACCAGCCCCCATTACTTCTTATTTTGTTTCCCCCTGAATATATTGTCTTCTCGACAAAACTCAACCGTTGATCCTTTTCATCCAACGATCATCACTCAACTTCACCCTCTAACCCTACCCATTAGCACTGTCGCTCCACGAAAAAATTATTGACGTTACCGTCAGGTCCCATCGCCATTCCTCCTGCGCATTTTTTTGACCATCACACTAATTCAAGATTATCGATTTGCAGCCCCAGATCTGACAGTCCTCATTAAGTTTCGTGCCCAATCTTCTGAACCCCTCCCAACGCGCAACTTCCAAGTGAAAATGGTGGTTTCAGTAGCGACACACGTCATCCTCTGAAAGGTATCGCATTCGTTTGTGGCAAAACCATTTACCACCAAAATTCTGTGTGAAAAATGCTTGTGGTTTTCACAAAACCACCTTCTGTTTTCCGCGCCATTATTTAAAACTCAAACCTGTTCCCAGGGTTTCATCATTGAACCTCCTTCTTGCAAATAACCCGTTCCTTTGCAACTAATCCTGAACCCTCCGTTAGCCTCTGAAGCAGTTAAACCCAATATTCACAGATTTTTATAACATTCGTTTGGTTTGTGAAAGTTTCATGGTGGTTAAACGAAAAATCCATCCTACAGTCAGGGAAAGTGATTAAAGGCCGAGGGTGACGATCCTCTGAGGCCTGATATCATAGAAAAATTACATAAAGGGTTGAATCTCCACGTTTAATCGATGCGTCATGAACATCTATTACTCTAGAAAAACCCTCCAGTGCAGAAAGTCACCTATACAGAAGACAATGATTAAAAGATTAAATGAAGATTAAAAGATGAAAGCACAGTTGAAAGACAAATGAAAAAAGGTTTAAAATATTCAATGGAGGGATAAAGAGAGCACGATGAATTATGAAGACCAAAAGTAGAATCAGGCCTCGAACACCGTTTAAATAATAAATTTAAGGAGACTTGGGTTACGAAGGCCTCGAATGAATCAAAGCAGTAGTTATTCACTCAAATTATATAAAAAACCACTTGTAGCCTAATTTCTATCTACCAAGACAAATTGGTAGTTATTACATAGATAGGAGATATTTTAAACTGTCGGGCAGTTATTGTAAAGATATAGATAGGCTGTAAAGTCAAAATTTTCACCTATCTTTCCTTAGGAGTTAAGACAAAGATTATTGAAATAGAGAAGTAGTTGAACATCTTCCTACCTCATGCCTTGCATGGTTTTCGAGGTCAGGAATGCATTTACTTTGCAATTAATAACACTTAAACCCTAGAATAGTTCCACCTCCTCATTTTCAACATAAACACTGCATCTGAACTCATTGTATCATTGGCATTTGGTGACTCTTTGAAGTAATACATAGTTCTGCTGAAGTTGAAAGAAAATTTATGTTCTGGAACTTGTGGAGGTCTTGACCTGTTTGTTGATGAAGAAAGCTCTGTCATTGGATCCCTGAGCTTGACTGTTGGTGAAGTATTCTTAATTTTTCATTGTTATTTCATGTTCCATTATGTTTCACCATTCTCTGTTACAGTAGAGTAAAAATTTTAGGCTAAGAAATGTCTTTTGAAAGCACCTTAGTCCTGTTTACTCTTCACTGTATTTATGTTTTCTTCTGCTAAGATATTCTAGAGAATTCTTAATTGCTCTCTAGAACCCTTATGCTCGCTTATTTCTTAAATAGTTCAATACAGTTGGCCTCAAGAATGATTCATGGTTTTCCCTGCATACTTGCTGCCACTTAAAAAACTGTTTCTGAAGTCTCCCTTCAAAGTACCATTGTCCAAAGTTTGCCAAAGAGGTTTTTTTCCGATCATACCCTTCGTACTTACTCAAATAATTGTTTCGAACGTATTTATAACTGTAATCAAAGATGTCTAGGAGTTCCCTCTTCTATGAATGCAGTTACTTGTGAATATTGAATGTTTTCTTATCCTTGAAGGTGAAATCACTAGAAGTTAAATGAGTTTCTTGCTTTCTATATTTCATTGAAGAAGTTTATCTTGGAATTATTATTTGTTGAAGTGTGGTTTCTAGAATTTATGATTAGCCCTGTCTATGGAATGCCTCTTCATGTTCAGATAATTTTTTAAGTCCCTTTGTTGAGAAGTACATATAATTAAGTATTCTTAATTGCCCTTAGTTCTACTTTTCATTCTAAACTTTGATGTCCATTTCATTTCACCTGAAATACTTTGTAGATCCACTGGCCAAGTTAGATTTTCCCTATGATACTCCTCATCCATTTACAAACTTGTTACAACTTCCACTTGACTCCATTTCCCAACGACTTAGAGATTTCCCTTTTCTATATATGATGTCTAGATCATCATGTTCAACCAAACAATCAAACAAAGCCATGCTTCATAACTAGCCTAAAATCAAACCCTTAAAAGCAAACAAGCTCACATCTTTGCAAACAATTGAGAGATCCCTCTCTGAGACTAGGAAGGCTAGGTCCTAGAGCTCTAAAGACTGGATTTGATGTTTCTTGTCACTTGGTATGCCAATCTACCAAATCACAGGACCACAACATAATGGCAATCACGGTGGGACCCTTCTGAGTATATAGTTTCCTAGCAAGCCCTTATAGACTCATTTGTCTTTCAAATTACCTCAGAAAATCAGCTAGCAATCCATAGAGTAAAATTTGTTTGTTTCACCACCTTAGCTAAATGTTTAATCAGGTATAGGACACTCTCACAACCATAGAACTACAAAAAACTCAAAAAACCCAAAAAAAATTTAGATTGGTTTTCAAATAAATCATTGCTGGTGGACCATAAAACATTTTACCTTCAGAAAAGCTAAAAGTTTCCACCTGGTGACTCCACTAGCCCTAGTGGGCCTATTACTCCTCTAGATCTCCAAATTTCCTTAGGACTATATTAACCAGCCTTGAGGAGGTTTAGAAAACTAGTCCCTTATTATAGAAATCACTGTGAGAGGAAAACTTTGAAAAACAGTCCTAAAAATCCTCAACCTCTCTAAATTTTTTTGAAAAACTGAAATCTATCTTCACTTATGGTAAATACTATATCCCATATAGATCCTAATCCTCCTACCATAGTTGACGATCCAGAAAGGATTTTGTGGAAAACTTCTAGAGCTGGAAAATCAACTGTTGATAGGACCATCTGAAGAACAAGATCTGTCCTTGAAAATCTCACAGTCTTGAAAGATCCTCACTTTGACTTACCTCATACAAAGAACCTATTTAGAAATAAGTCTCAGAGTGATTTAAACCAAGCTGACTTTGAAACCACAGATTTTTGATAGAGCTTTAGCAGAGAAGCCTCACCTTCTACCCCACCTAATTCTCATCTTCTCCATCATTTCAGCTCCTTCCATAACATATCTACTCATCATCAACTTGCTAGCCCAAGTGTTTCTTCCACTCCTGTCCACACATACATTTTTCAAAGCACTCCAGGTCAGCCCACTTTCCCTCTTGTAAATCCCCCATTATTTCCTATCATGGAAGCATGGTATGCTCCACTAGTGTTACCACAACCTCTGGTTCCCTTACCCAATGATTACCAATCCAAAATTCTCCATTTCACTGGAAATGAACCTACTACTGCTCAGCAGCATGTAGACAAGATGGATGATGCTTTTGATTATATGGAAATAGAAGAAGAGACCATTAATATGATAATTTTTGCTTAAAGTTTAGGAAGAGAAGCCAAAAAATGGTTCAAAGGCTTAACTCCTCACAGCATAAATGATCTCCCTTATTTATGTCAAACATTCAGAAACAAATGGGAAATTAAAAATAATCCTCTCCAAATACTTTCAGACTATAATAACCTCGAGAAATACTAGGGAAAGTTTCCAAGATTATTGCACCAGATTCAATAGTGTGTATAATGCACTTCCCCCAAATATGAAACTTCCACTAGGCCTAGCTTTAGCTAAATTTCTAGAAGGATTTGATCTAGAAATGGCCTACTAGCTAAGAGAAAGAGACCCCTTGACCTTAGAATATATGCAGAGGGGAGCCTTAAGTGTAGAAGCAAATCTAATTGAGAAAAGAGCTAGGTTAAAAGCAGAGAAAAGAGTTACATATAGGGATGAAACAATGGCATCAACCTCATCATCAGATACTAAAATTGATAATTTAGTGAAGGTAATGGAGAGAATGTTTGAAAAGTTATATATGAATGATAGAGTGCCTCCTAGAGAGAATCAAACCAATCCCCACAACAGAAATAAAAATTCGAATCTCAGAAGAGATCCTAATCAAGATAGGCAAAGAGATAATTACCAACAAATTAGGCCTCCCTTCCAACAAAATTATGTAGATCAAGAGGAAGGAAGGGAAACTAAAATGTTGGAAGAAAATCATGTAAATCTGATAGGATCTGATAGTGAGACAAATGTTTTTCTCACTAAAGAAGAACAAGGATTCTTCTCCTCAGAACAAACTAAAAATAACCATGAGAATTCTGAAGATTACAGATTGGGGTTTGAAAATTCAAGCATGGAGGTACACAAACAATATAATCTTAGAAGCAAAAGAAACCCAGATATTTCCAATGAAAAAAACACTAGTACTGCTATTAGGAAAACTTCAGAAAATCAACCTAAGAAGACAGCCAGTAACACCAACTCTATGGCCAAGAAAACTGATCTAAATAAAGACAAAAACAGCCAACAAAGTGATGAAAAAAGCTGCCCTAGTGCTTCTGTTAGTGGCCCTAACAAATCTGTCCCAAATAATAGTTCAAATAAAGTTCAGCAAATCAGAATTTCTAAAAGAATTGTAAATGAAAAAACAGATGTAAATATGTTAATAATAATAGTTCCTTTCAGCCTTGAAGGGGAAATTCCCTAGATCAAAATCACCATACCCTTAGCTGAACTAGTAACTCAGGATGTATATAAAAATCAAGTTTTGAAAGCTTTGAATATAGGTAGTGACACTGACACTTTAAACTTGATAGATGATAAACCAAAATTATTGTTTGGTCCTGAAGTTGAAGGAAAATACCAAGAAGGGGTTGTCCCTCCCTTCTATGTTAGCTTGAATATACATAACAAAATCTTGCACAATGCCATGCTAGACTCAGGTGCTTCACACAATCTTATTCCCAAAGTAGTAATGGAAAGCCTAGGCTTGGAAATTACTAAACCATATAAAGACCTGTATTCCTTTGATTCAAGCAGGGTCAAATTCTTAGGCCTAATCAAAGATTTATGTGTCAATTTGGCACAAATTCCTGCTAAAGGTCTAGTTATGGACATATTAGTAGCTAACATTCCCCCAAAGTGTGGTATTCTTCTATCTCGATCATGGGGAGCCAAACTTTAGGGGAGCCTTCAAATGGACATGTCCTATGCCACCATCCCAGTGTTTAACCAAACCAGAAGACTATACAAGGAGTCTCATATGAAATACATGGTGAGAAACATAGATAGGCCCAATAATACTCCTGTTTATTATATTCATTCAGCCTTGGATTCATTTATCTTGTATAATGAAGATGAAATCAACCAAAAAGAAAAGGAAAACAAGAAAGAATTCAATCCACCAGAACAGTCAAATTTGTCCTCAACTCAAATACAAAATAACTCAAACTCTAGCAGCCTTGAAAAACAGAAAGGAAATGAAAATAAGCTTGAAATACCTTGGAAAATAAGCTTTTATGGCTCTTGTAGCAAATTAGGATCAGGGTCATGTGTATGGATACAGAACACAAACAAAGGATTTTCCTATAAACTAGATTTTCCATGCACAAATAACATTTCCGAATATGAAGCCCTCCTCCTTGGCCTACATTTTCTCGAAGATTTAGGAGCTAAGAAAATATTAGTCCAAGGAGATTCCGAGATAATCATTAGACATATTAAAGGGGAGTATTCAACCAAAAACCCAAAACTCAGAGAATATAGAAATGTTGCCCTTGATCTCCTAAAAACCTTTGAAAAATATGAACTCATTTTCATCCCAAGAGCTCAAAATCATCTAGCAAATGAACTTGCCTTTGCTGCTAGTAATTTCCAAATATTAGAGATAAATGAAAAATTCAATGTGAAGGTAAAAAATAGGCCTGCAATACCTAACAATGAAGACTATTGGCAAGTGTTTGAAGGAGACAAACACATAGATGATTTTCTGCAATCAAAAAATGACTTTGCCATAGCAACATCAAACACTAGTCATGAAAAAAATTGTTTTAATGAAGAAAAAATCCCTGAAACAAAGTCATCCTCTTTTGATGATATAAACCATTTTGAACATCCTTTTAGAGAAAAAATAGCTGATAATATAGACCAAAAATATCTGGAAATTTTACAATGTAAAAATGATACAATCCCAAGAGGTCTTACACCATTAGAGAAACTCTTTGATTTTAATGATGTAGCCAAAGAACTCACAGGATGCGGATGAACGCCTTGGTTGATGGGACAACAGTCCCTGGGCGACTCCCAATGGAGCTCGCGTGGGGTGGCCATATGGCCCTTTGCAGCTCCACCATCGTCGCATTAATGTTGCCAACTTGCTCCGCATTAATTCACACAGGCTGGCTCCTTCATTATCTTCCTCCGCTCGACTGGTTAGCAATGGCGTTCGTCTTGGATAGTTTGGATTGTTTCTGCGCTGAATGCAATTCTCTGCCTCCCCTGTGGAGCGCTTGCCCACCTGCGTGTGCTGAGGCAAGCACTCGCACCCAGACTGGGCGACGTTGTTCTCTCCTCAGTTGTTTAGAAACGCTGCCGGGTTTTCACCTCACCCAGAGCACCCTCTGTTGTTCGAATTTCCATCTACATGCTCAGTTTGTTAACTCCTGTGGGCTCCCTACGCTTTCCACCTGCTCTTCTCGCCTCCATCTCTTCCAGTGCTCCTCTGCGGACATGCCACGGCTCCGACAAAGGATGCAATACCGTCGCGGTGTCAATCGAGGTCGGGTGGTTCGCTCACGGCCTTCCACCAGCTCAAATACTAAAACTGCCTCTGAGGACACTGAATGGGGTTGATATCCGGACACCCAAAGCCAAAGGGGTCGTGCCCGCCACCTTGGCAATGTTCGTTTCGCCTAGCCTTCCATGCCTCCTTCTGTCGACCCACCTAGACCTGTCTCCCCTGCCTCTCACGCATCTGTCAGTCACTCCCTCCGCCAATCCTCCCAGAGAGTAGAGTTTCGCTTTGAATGCTTTGTTAACCAGCCCATTGTCACTACTTTTGTAACCGTAACCCTGAGAGAAGAGTTGCCTGCGACTGGCCCTATTCATTCGTCACTCAGTCTCAACCCCTCCCTGTCTAAGAGCAAAGCCCTGGAACCAAATGCGCCCTCTGATCCTGTGCACTCCAACTTGGGCAAAGAACCCATGCAGGTGGACGTCCCCAGCAAGAGCAGTGAGCCAGAGGAAGGAGACGAAGCTACAAGGGACGAGTATTGGTGCAGAATTGTGGAGGAACCGCCCTCCCCAGCTCATGAGCAGTGAATCTCGCTCCTCTCGGCTTGCCATGGTACAATTGCTCAATCGTTTTGGAAGAATTTTTGATTTCCTTTGTTTCTCATTAGCTCAAACAGCTGATTGTTACTCTAGTCTAGTTTTTCATGCTATGTTTAACATTATGAACAATGAGCCGGTTTCCCTATCAAGGGCGGCAAAACTCTTTCCAAAAGAACTGGTTTCCCTTCCAGGGCAGTTCAATATTTTTGATAAGCTTGGACATCAAGCCCAGTTTTCAGGCTTCCATAGTTAAAACTGTGGCAGTTTTGTATTATTATGTTTTATAAATAGAATTAGTATTACTCAAAAAAAAAAAAAAAAAAAATAAAAAATAAAAATAAATAAAAAATAAAAAATAAATAAAATAAAATAAAAAAAAATTATCTAAAAATGATGTAAGGAAGGGCAAAGAATGGAGCCTTCATAAACAAATATAGAAGAGAACATAACATAGGCAACCTAGTAGAGCCTAAAGTGATCAAGATATCTAGCACTCTTCCAGCTCATGCAGACAACAATACGAACTGACTTTCAAAGAATTTAGAGATGTGTTTGCATGGGGATACAAGGATTTGAAAACATATGATACCAACATAATTCAACACAGAATTCCTCTTAAGGAAAATCGAAACCTTTCAAACAAAAACTAGAAGGATAAACCTGTTTTATTACCTTTAGTTGAGAAATAAATTAGGAAAATGTATGATGTTGGGTTAATAGTTCCCCTAAGATATTCGAAGAGGGTGACAACTTAGTATGCATTGGGAAAAATGCGCGGGAAATTAGGCCTGCCGTGACTTTAGGAATCTAAATAAGGCCTCCCTGAAAGATAACTATCCCTTGCCAAAAATGTATCACATACTCCAAAGGGTGGTTGGGTCTAAAAGAATATCACTGTTGGATGGGTTCTCAGGTTATAATCAGATATTAGTACTCCCAAGTGATCAACATAAAACTGCTTTCACTACACCTTGGGGTACATTCAAGTATGTCAAAATTCCATTTGGCTTGATGAATGCAGGGGTCACCTTCCAAAGGGCCATGGATATAGCCTTCTCAGAAGACATAGACTATTTTATATTCATTTACCTTGATGACATTACTGTTTTCTCTAAACTGATGAAGAACACTTGATTCATTTAAGAAAAGTTTTTGAGAAATGTAGGAAATATGTATTATTTTTTTAATCCCAAAAAGACACTTTTTTGTCTCTAAGAAGGAAAAATTCTTGGTCACATAATTTCTGAAGAGGGAATCAAAGAAGACCCTAAAAGGATTGATGGCATATTGAAAATCAACCATCCTGGAAACCTCAAAGAATTACAATCTTTCATTGGAAAGTCAATTTTTTTAAGGAGATTCATCCCCAACCTTGTTGAGATATTAAGGAATATCACAAACATGCTTAAGAAATAAATAGGTGTTAAATGGACAATACAGGCTAAACAGTCATTTGAACTAGTAAAACAAGCTCTCACTCAAACACTTGTTTTTATCAGTCCTAATTTCACCAAAGATTTCTACATCTTTTATTTTGCATATGAACATATAATAGCTGCATTGCTACTACAAAATAACATCATGGGGCAAGAACAACCTATATCCTTTTTTAGCAGGGCCTTAAGAGATGCTCCACTCAAATATAACATCATGGAGAAACAAGCCTTAGCCTTGGTAAAAGCATTAAAAGATTTTAGAGTCTACATTTTACATTCTCACATCATTTCTTTTGTCCCACATACTGTTGTCAAGGACATTCTAAGTCAAGACCCTGATGGTAAGAGGGGAAAATGGATTGCTATTATTCTAGAATATGACTTAAAAATCAGACCCACCAAATTAATCAAAGGGTAGAGATTAGCAAAACTCATGGTTGAGTCAAACTTCCAAGCACTAGATATGAATATGGTTGATGTTTTAGAAGAAACAAAAGAATTCACAGCTCCATTTATTGAAGAAAATTTTGTGAATTCACCTTGGTATGCTGATATCATATATGTGCTGCTTTATCCGAATACCCCTCCCTCTCTGTCTAAAACTAAAGCTAGATTTTTAAAATAGAAGGCTTTAAATTATTGCCTATTAGATGGGGTTTTATATTGGAAAAATGTTTTTGGAATATTGCTTAAATGTTTACTTGAGATTGATGCAGAAAAAATCATGCATGAGCTGCATGAGGGAGAATGTGGAGGACATCTTTACTAGAAGACTACAACAAATAAAATCCTCAAATCTGGTTACTATTGGCCCACCCTTTTCCTAGATACTCAGAAGCTTGTCATGTCTTTCCATAAGTGTCAAATTTTTTATGGAAATAGAAAACGCCTACCCTTACCCTTATATCCCATCAGTGTTGAAGCTCCCTTTCAACAATGGGGCTTGGACTTCATTGGGGAAATTCACCCATCTTATTCAGCCCAACTTAAGTGAATCCTCACTGGCACTGATTATTTTACCAAGTGGATAGAAGCCATACCTTCTAGGAATGATACTGACTCTGTCATTATCAAGTTCCTTGAAACAGACATATTGTCCAGATTTGGTTGTCCTAGAAAAATTATCACAAACAATGCCGCTGCCTTCAAGTCTAAAAGAATGGTTGACTTCTGCTATAAATATCATATCACATCGGGTCATTCTACTGCCTACTATCCCCAAGGGAATGGATTAGCTGAATCCTCCAAAAAAATCCTTATCAATATTATCAAAAAATGGTTGGAACAAAATCATAAATCATGGCATAGTAAGCTAACTCATGCTTTATGGGCTGATGGATTAACGACCAAAATATCAATAAATATGTCCCCCTATTAGCTTCTTTATGGCATGGATGCAATCTTCCCAACATCTTTAGGAGTTCCAGTCATGAAACTCCTTCAAGAAATACAAACTGAAGAGAATGATATGCAGAGAAGGATAAATTAGACCATTCATTTACAACAGTCCAGAGAGGAAGTGTACAAGAGAACACAAACAGTCCAAGAAAGCATCAAGAAATTATTTGAAAAAAGGACTAGAGAAAATAATTTCCAGGTTGGAAATATTTTTTTCTAAAGTGGGATTCTAGAAGGGAAGAAAAGGGAAAACATGGTAAGTTTGAGAATCTATGGAAAGGGCCATATATCATTCATTCCATTAGGGACCATAATGCATTATTTCTGCAAAATTTGAATGGAGAAGACATATTTGGAGGTCTTGTCAATGGCAGGATGCTCAAGCACTACTTTTGTCAAGAGTCCTAGCTTCAAATTTTTTATTCATTATACATAACCCATTTGAAAAGAAATCATGAAAAATACAAAAAACAATCAAAAGAAAAGAAAAATAAAAGAGGGTAGATTGAAAAGAGGTACAACCCCATACCCAAAAAACAGAATTTTTGAAAGTGAGCAAGTCTAAGTGCCACTGCTGATTAAAAATAATATATTGTTCAATCATCTAGCCTAATCATGGCTGAACGTCATGGAAAATTTTAGGGGCTAATATTAGTAGGTGGGCTAATATTCCATGCTTTTTTTGAAAAAAAGATTCGCCAATTTCCATTTTTGTAAAAATGAATTCGCCCAAATTTTATAGTATAAAATTATTTTACCTTAAAAATCGCCAATATTGTATATTGTCTAATATAAAATAATTAGAAATATAAACATTTTTACAAAACTATCGTTGAAAATTTTAAAATTTGGATATTAGGGACTAGTAAGATTTGCCAAGGTTTCTAAACTTTAAGATAAACTTCCATCCTTAAAATTTTCCCTGCTAAACATACTTTAAATTATGTTGATAAGTTAGTAGTAGCAATGATTGTCAAGATTATTTTAGACTTAGCTTATCAGGGAGGATAGAATAAAAGAATATGAAGATGCTGGTTCCACATGCTCAAAACCTGAACCAAAGAAAGAAAGAAGGATGTTCATAATTTTCAAATCTTAAGCCTTCATAGTTTTTTTTTTAATTTTTTGCAAATAAAGTCTATGTGCAGCTTGTACATAAATGCCATAGCCTCCATATAAAATCAGACTGTTTAATCCTGATTTGATTGATTTTAAATTTCCTGTCCTAGAAATAGAGAATAAAATCTGTCAAACAGCCTAATCTTGACAGATAGATAGTTAGGTAGAGGAACAACGAGTTCAACTGTTCAATTTGAACTCATGGAAGCTATAAGGGTAGAAATATATTAGTTTACTACTTTCAAATCTAAAAACAAATGTTGATGTTAAAAGGTTTGCAAGTCCAAGTGCACCTACTGAAGAAAAAATGTTAGAAAAAGTAGTTGTGTAGGTAGAAGTTTGGGTGAAAAATCATCTTGTTATAATTCTGCAGATCATCTTTTTTAAGCAGCACGATCATCAAAGAAAAGAGGTTGTCAAAGCGCAGCAAAACAAAAATAATTGGTCTACTTTCCAGAATTTTTTCTCTGAGGTTCTGAACACCTTAAAAAGCAAGTTGTCCTCCCCAAGTGGAGCCACTATTAGCCATCTATAAATTTTGTTATACCTAATGATGGCTAGATCAGTCCCTAGATTTCCAAACAAGCTTTTCATGAAAACCTGTGAGTTTTGGAAATCTCATTATGTTCACTATCCCAAAGTTATCCATTTCTCATAAGAGCTTCACTCAAAGCCTCCAAGTTTGCCCTGCTGATATAAAAAGAGTTGTTTCAAGGTTTATCCTTCACCACTTTCACTCTCATATTCCCTCATCCATTTCTCACTCATTTTCATTCTTCCTAACAATCACTCATTCCTATTAAAAATCCTCTTGTTTCCCCTTCTCCTTTACACTCCATTCATCCTAAAAATCCCTTTAAACCTTACAAAACCCTTTATTTGGTTTAAAAAGGCCTTTCCTAGCCTTATCAGAACATTTGAAAAAGGTCTAAAAAACCCTCCTATGGCCTGCTTTCCGCCTATTTTTGAAAATAAGGCCTTAAGGCCCTGCGGGCTTAAGTCCACCGCCCCTTTTTCTCATATGACCTGGTGCCCGTGACCATGGGCTAAACACCTTACCTCCAGCCCCTGTTACTTCTTATTTCATTTTCCCTTGACTATATTGTCTTCTCGACAAACCTCAACTGTTGATCCTTGTCTTCCAACGATCGTCACTCAACTTCACCCTCTAACCCCGCCCATTAGCACTGTCACTCCACGAAAAAATTGCTGACGTTACCATCAGGTCTCATAACCATTCCTCCTACGCATCTCTTTGACCATTACGCTAATTCACGACCGTCGATCTGCAGCCCATAGATCTGACGGTCCTTAATAAGTTTCACGCTCGATCTTCCGAACCCATCCCAACGTGCAACTTCTAGGCAAAAATGGTGGTTTTGGTAGGGACATGCGTCATCCTTTGAAACATATCACGTTCGTTTGTGAAAAAACCATTTACCACCAAAATTCTGCGTGAAAACCGCTAGTGGTTTTCGCAAAACCGCCTTCTGTTTTCTGCGCCATTATTTAAAATTCAAACATGTTCCCTAGGGTTTCATCATGGAACCTCCTTCCTGCAAATAACCCCTTCCTCTACAACTGCTCCCGAATCCTCCGTAAGCCTCTAAAGTAGTTAAACCCAATATTTGCAGGTTTTTATAACATTTGTTTGGTTTGTGCAGGTTTCATGGTGGTTAAACGAAAAAGCCATCCTATAGTGAGGGAAAGTGATTAAAGGCCGAGGGTGATGATCCTATGAGGCTTGATATCACATAAAAATGACATAAAGGGTTGAATCTTCACGTTTAATCGATGCATCATGAACATCAATTACTCCAGCAAAACCCTCCAGCGCAGAAAGCCACCTATCCAGAAGACAGTGATTAAAAGCTTAAACGAAGATTAAAAGATGAAAGCACAGTTGAAAGAAAAATGAAAAAAGGTTTAAAACAGTCAATAGAGGGATAAAGAGAGCACGATGAATTATGAAGACCAAAATCAAAATCAGGCCTCGAGCACAGTTTAAATAATAAATTTGAGACTTGGGTTAAGAAGGCCTCGAATGAATCAAAGCAGTAGTTATTCACTCATAATATCTAAAAAGCCACCTGTAGCCTAATTTTTATCTACCAAGACAAATTGGAAGTTATTACATAGATAGGAGATATTTTAAACTATCAGAAAGTTATTGTAAAAGATAGAGATAGGCTGTCAAGTCAAAATTTTCACCTATCTTTCCTTAGGAGTTAAGACAAAGATTATGGAAACAGAGAAGTAGTTGAACATATTCCTACCTCATGCCTTGCATGGTTTTCGAGGTCAGGAATGAATTTAATCTGAAATTAATAACACTTAAACCCTATAATAGTTTCACCTCCTCATTTGTAGCATAAATACTACATTTGAACTCATTGTGTCGTTGACATTTGGTGACTCTTTGAAATAATACACAGTTCTTCTGAAGTTGAAAGAAATTGATGTGCTGGAACTTGTGGAGGTCTTGAACTATTTGTTGATGAAGAAATCTATGTCATTGGATCCTTGAGCTAGGCTATTTGTGAAGTATTCTTAATCTGTCATTGTTATTTCCTGTTCCACTATGTTTCACCATTCTCTGTTACAATAGAGTAAACATTTTAGGCTAAAAAATGTCTTTTGAAAGCACCTTAGTTCTGTTTACTCTTCAATGTCTTTATGTTTTCTTCTGCTAATATATTCTAGAGAATTCTTAATTTCTCTCTAGAACCCTTATGCTCATTTATTTCTTAAATAGTTCAATACAGTTAGCCTCAAGAATGATTTATGGTTTTCCCTGCTTACTTGCTGCCACTTAAAAAATTGTTTCTGAAGTCTCCCTTCAAAGTACCATTTTCCAAAGTCTGCCAAAGAGGTTTTGTTCCTATCATACCCTTTTTATTTACTCAAATAATTTTTTTGAAGGTATTTATAGCTGTAATCAAAGATGTCTAGGAGTTCCCTCTTCTATGAATGCAGTTATTTGTGAATCTTGAATGTTTTCTTATCCTCGAAGGTGAAATCACTAGAAGTTAAATGAGTTTCTCGCTTCTATATTTCATTGAAGAAGTTTGACTTGGAATTATTATTTGTTGAAGTGTGGTTTCTATAATTTATGGTTAGCCCTGTCTATGGAATGCCTCTTCATGTTTAGATAATGTTTTAAGTCCCTTTGTTGAGAAGTACATATAATTAAGGATTCTTAATTTCCCTTAGTTCTACTTTTCATTCTAAACTTTGATGTCAATTTCATTTCACCTGCAAGACTTTGTAGATCCACGGGCCAAGTTAGATTTTCCCTTTGATACCCCTGATCCATTTATAAACCTGTTACAACTTCCACTTGACTCCATTGTCCAATGACTTAGAGATTCCCATTTTCTATCTATGCTTCCTAAATCATCATGTTCAACCAAACAATCAAACAAACCCATGCTTCATAACTAGCCTAAAATAAAACCCTTAAAAGCAAACAAGCTCACATCTTTGCAAACAATTGAGAGATCCCTCTCTGAGACTAGGAAGGGTAGGTCCTAGAGCTCTAAAGACTGGTTTTGATGTTGCCTTGTCACTTGGTATGCCAATTTTCCAAATCACAAGACCACAACAAGTTGGAGAACATAGGATTGAAGAAAGTGGAATTAAGTGATCAAAGAAAAAGAGTAGTAGGGTGATTCTAAGGAGGGGGAGAAGAATAATAAATGGAGAAAAGACAAAAATATTGCAACCAAAAAAAACTAGTGAAAATATCTTAGCAACCACTGTAACATTGATGGTTATACATAGGATAAGTATTGGAAGTTACATAGAAAGCTTAACCCGAAGTACAAAAAGAAAGAAAATAAGAAGAATATCATGGCCACTGATTTGAGCAACCAAGTTTAAAGAAGCTTGAACATGGGTGAGAATATCATATGTGCATAAGTGCAAAAGTAGGTGAATCTGAGTAGCCTTCAGAAACATGAACATAAAGAAATGACCAAACTCTTCCATATAAAGATATAGTTAAAGAATACCATGATTGATGCTCTGTTTGACTTCGGATCACAAGAAAATCTTAATGCAATAGAGATGGTCAAGAATTCAAGATTGGAAGTTCGTGATCATCCAAGCCCATATCCACTGAGATGGGTAAATAAGGACGCAAAGTTGAAGGTAACAAAATAGTGCAAAATTGTATTTTCTATTAGTGCTAGTTTTATTGATGAACTAGAACTAGATGTGGTTCCCCTTTTGTATCTAGAGTTGTGCTTGGGAGTCCATACATGTACATGAAAGATGCAATATCCATGCAAATAACCAACTAGTATCGATTTGTTAAGGATGGAAAATTTCTCACTGTCAATGTGCAGAAAGGAAAGTAAAAATCTCACTGTTAAGTGCTAACTGTTATGCAGGTAAATCCTCTCTATGGACAGAGACGATCCCTCTATCCATAGAGTGGGTCTAGAAACAAAGATACATCCTAGAGTGTTGATTCCTAACTACTGAATGAAAAGAGGACATGATAGATTGACCTACCTGGAATCCAATGTTGTCATCATTGTTGTAGTGGTGGTGGCCTCTCGCTCCTGCCTCAGCAAGTCACAATCCTTTCGCAGTAATGCTAGGATACCTGCACATAGGAAAAAAACAAGAACAACATACAACATAATAATTTCACTCATAACTACTGACCATGGGCTAAACATATTGCATTGAAAATCTAACATAATACAAAATGGGAACCAAACAATAGTCACGTATATGTATTGATAGAAGGAAGAGTTATAACCAATGCTTTTACGTCGCAATCTCTTCTAGTGGGGTTCTAGCATGGAATCAAGCTTTCTCAAAATACATGGACTCAAGCTCTCTCAACGTAATTCCTTCTTATTCTATCTCTCCAGTAGTTCTGCTATAGTATGTTCAATTCTCCAAGTTCAGATAGCTTATGCAAAGAGAGATAAATTCTTTTTATAGAGGAAAAGGAGGAGGTTAGGATCCCTACAAAGGTGGGAGGGAGGCCTATCCTTTAGGGAGTTCCCATAAGAGGTGGAAACCATAAATTAAATTAGGGATTCCGTGGTTTATTCAGTTCAACCACTCCCAATGACTCATCCTCGAAGTGGTTGGAGTGGAATATCCACCTCTATTTTTAAAAATCATTCCATAAATAGCTTGGCGCGAGTGGAAAATTGGAACAGAGTGCCATCTGGCGCGGGGCCCGGTGTTAATCTTCCTCTTCAGCGTGAGGGCATAACTCACTACCCACACTAAGGCAAAAACAAGGGTGTTTGAGTCTCTGCTCAAGGAATTGTCAACAGAAGGAATATTACTCTCATTTAAGGGGATATAGTGATGGTATTTTCAAGGCATGACACTGCTTATTGATCACGGAAATGACCATCCAATGGGGGAGATGGGTATTGCAGGGACAGTGAAAAAATATTGTGTAACACATGTCCCCTAAAGCATGAGGTCTGAGGGAGAGGGAGGGGCGAAATTCTTTATGAGATCGCATTCGAACCAAACACCACTCTCGGAAAACATGTAATTACAAATACAAATGATATATCTAATACATGAACATGTATTATGGGTGCAACCATCCATAATAGAGTATATAAAAATTGGGATCCGAGGTATGGATGCAGCCATCCAGCAGTAAGGATCAAAAAATAGACTCAGGTATGGTTGCAGCCATCCAATCAAAAGAGTCATGCAATAAGTCATGATAATCCACCAAAATCCGCAACCTGGATTTTATCAGACAAAACCCAGGGTCTTGCGCTCCATCTTGACCCAAACAAGTACAAATTCAAGCATGTGAATATATGAGTTTAAGTCGAACATACAAGAAAATCACCTGATAACCAGCCAAGGATCAAAGTTGTTAACAGGCACGAGAGAAACCACTAATAATGACAATGGATCTCAAGGTACGACCGATACAACCATAGAATGTGAACAATGATTTGGTATTGAAAATTTGTAGAATCACTCGATCGAAGGCCAATTATGTGGACCTTGCGTCGAATGTGAAGAAACTGCCATTGAGGCATGAAAGCTCCAAGGTACCAGAAGGGAGTCTCTAGATCAAATTCCTGGATAATGATCTGAAGTCGATAGAAAGTGACCTGATCAAAGGTGGGCCATAATTTTTCCCACATCATTGATACGAGACAGAGGAACATGATGATAGTGAAATAGGACTAACAGAGAATCATAGGGAGGTTGAAAATTGCAGAGGAAAACTTCTTTTTAACATATCAGCAGCATGACACTAGATTTGGCAGTATTTGACATCAAAGGATCTTAGGTCATGATGACGAGGCAAAGAGTAGTTGAGAGGTCAAAAGAGATTACCCAAACTCATGGAAGCAAAAATGACAAAATGAGATGTCTCCAAACCAACACGAATGCAGACAAGTGCCATGTTCAAGAGCAACATACTGCCAACATAACTAAAACTTGGTTCCATTTTCCCCCACTATTTCTGGCAAGTACCCCAATTATTTTTTAAAACAAGCTTGAAGGGGATAGCATATGCTTGTGTTGTAATTTTTTCCTTCAGAGAAATCCAACCTAGTAAATTTTATGAGCCCTAGGAAGGAGGAACTCAAGTAACGTCATGGCAATGAAATCCAATGTCATAGGGTTTAACGAGTCTGACAAAGGAATAACTCGACATATTTTCATGTTTAGAGAGTTTGAAAAGAAGACAGAAAAGAAAACTCAATCATGGCCCTTTTAGTAAATAGTCTCTTAGATCCAAAAAGGTAGAAAACAATATCCGAAGGAACCTCTTAGTCGCGATAGGCTAAGGTATTCCTTTTTTCATGAATAATCTATCCCATCCCGAAAAAGGAGTAAACGTATACTAGGTAGATATCACTTCGCAGCCATTTAACGAGTTCAAAACGACAAGATTCTCTACAATATTTTCAATTTTAGAGAGTTATAAAAGAGTTGAAAGATGACTCCAGTAGTGAATTTTTGGTTTTTTACCGATTCCGAAAAAGTATAAAATTTAACTCGTTACTTCACCACTATGTCCTGAAAACCTGTTGTTGCACAAGAGACACATGCAAAACCCATTTCTCCAAAATAATATAATAAAATAATCAAAAAACATGTCTTAAAACCTAATTAGGGTTGTAAAAGGTTATAAAATTCCAAAAATGGTAAAAATAATTACCTTTCACTTTTTACCTCTTGTGGAGCAATAGTTACCCATTTTATAGTGTAATTTTGCGGTGACGATAACGGAAAATCCAGCAGACTAATCTCAAATCCATCAGTTCCAGGAAAGAGCTGAGATCTCTCCCTTAATTTTAAGTCATTTCTTACTACCTCCAAATTCCAATTTTGAATTCTGGGGGAGGAAATGTGAATATTAGGGCACGGCGGTTGGCGCGGGTTTCGGGCACGGAGATGCGCCAACTGCCCAATTTTCTACAATAGGGCATGCCCATTGGCGTGACTGTTTGGGAAAAATTCGCGCCAGCAACACAAACCATTTTTTGTGCAAAATGAAAGTCAAATATCCCAATTGTTTACAAATCCAAGCTTAAAAAATGGATAATATTATTCTTATGAATGTGTTTGCAGGTAGAAAGTGGAAAAATGGTGATCGAATGGAAAGAATGGGAACACAGTGAAGAGGAAGAGCTTGCCATGGGAAATGAGAGATGCATGGAAGCTCTCAGAGATTGTGGACTGAAGAATTTCTTCTTGACACCATGTCTCCGTGATCAACCAAAGCTGCTATAGTATTTGATTAGCATATGGGATGAGGATCAGGAAAAGTTCATCCTTTGAGATCAAGAACTTGAGATTGATGCTTATAATGTCTGCTTTATCACAATATTATCACGGAGGGGAGAAGCACTGATCCTAACCGACAGTCGGCCTTGCATGGAGAGTATTTCCATGTTGATTAACAGGGTATGTCCAGGGGCACAGAAGGGATCAGGGAGTGGGAAATTTGATATCCAGACTATCCCAGACTTGGCACTAAAGTTAGTGCTACATACCATCACAGGAGTTGCGAGATCTCAAGCACTGTATGAAGCAACAAAAACACAGTTTCTTCTTGCTATAGACTGCTTGACACCGACCATCTACAACCGGGTATAGGCTGTGACAATAAACATGAAACACCAGCTAAAAAAATGCAAGAAGACCAAATTAAAGCAATTCGGCTATGGGTCTATCCTGTTATCATTATTCCTAGAATGACTACCAATTTTTCAGCGTCAGGAGGTCATAGTCCCAACACCACCAACGAGAGAACCACGGATGGCCCGATGGGCAGCTCTAATGCCAAGGGCAGGGGGTGGTCAACATATGTCCTAGACACCGAAGTTATTTGATTGGCTCCGCAAACAGTTGATCATCGTGGAGGACTGGCCCTAGCCTAGTACAAATTTTACTCGTGATCTAGACCTCCCCCTCCCATAGGGAGAGGATTGGGATGAATATTTGGGTAAGACTCATTTTTTAATTTTCATGAGTGTTGTGATTTTTTTAACTATGTATGTTATGACATTAAATCCATTTATTTGCAGGCATTGGCCCAGAGAGACCCATGGGAATATCTCCGATAGTGAGGTGAATCCCTTGTGATTTCGACCCTCATGGTGAGGGAGGTGAGGAAGAGGAGCTCGTGCACAACCTATAGGGGATCACCCGTGGAGTCGCAGACTATGCATGATTTGACGATGTTCCTCGTGCCTACCAGAGACATACCGTCGAGGTGCCAAGCCCCATTGACCTCTTACTGAGGTGGCTTGTATGACAATGACATGCTACCATGAGCATCATGCCGATTAAACACCTAGCCTTTATATCTGCATATTTTGAGAGACATGGTGTCTCAGGATGTAACAGAAACACACATATTTTTTGAATGTATGATGCACACGGTTGCAAACACGCAATATATATATATATATATATATATATATATATATATATATATATATATATATATATATATATATATATATATATATATATATATATATATATTTTCCTATATGGATCTTTTTCACATGATGATGATTTTACAAATTATGCAAATGCCTATCTAACGCAATGCTAGCCACTGTATCAGCTAATGCATTCATTCATCTATGAATATGTTGATATGTAATAAAATCAAAATGTCTTTCCAACAAACGAATATGTAAATACAATCTCAAAATGTATGGGTTTCTAACCGAATAATGACCATTGAGTTGTAGAACAACAAGCTATGAATATAGATTTACAAGAATTGTGCATATGCCGAGATTGATTACCTCGGTTAATAGTTCAAGGATAGCACTATATTCAACGACATTATTTGTATTTTTTCCTAGACAAATACCTTACAGTTCTATCAACTCACCAGCAGGTTCATAGATTATCCAGGCTACTGAAGACAAATTCCTGGTACTGCGGGAAGCACCATCTGCAAAACCAACATAAGGGGTAATAGACATCTGCAAAAATAAGCAGGAAAATGCTCGCAAAGCACACCAAATAAAAAAATGTACAAAAATGAAAAAAACACCTATGTACACAAATCATGCATGAATTACTCAGCATAATACTTTTTGAGATACAACCCATTTCTAGGTTGTTCTATAGGATGACCTTCGTAATCGATAAGCTCATAGGCCCCAGTTTGCAATACACGTTTAACAATGTAATGCCCATGCCACATGGGTTGAAATTTACTTGCCCCCAGTTTATCATGAGCTTGGTCGTACAAGAGGATGAGATCTCCTTCAACGAAAGAACAAGGGGAAACTGATTGGCCAAAATGAGATTTGACCCGTTTTTTCTGTGCTTCAATACCCAAAGCAGCAAAGCGGCGAGTTTCATCCAACATTTCTAGATAAAGGAGACGCTCTTCTTCTGGTGAAGTGTTCTGCAGTAATTCAACATCCAACTTGAGCGAAGGTATTTCACATTCAATCGAAAGAGTAGCTTCCACACCATAAACCAAATGAAAAGGGGTGAATCTGGTTGCACTCTTAACTGAGGTTTGGTATGCCCAAAGAGATGAAAATAACATGATATGCCAATTTGATTTAGGGATCCCAACCATACGTTGAATCATGGTAACAAGAAATTTGTTCACAGCTTCAGCCTGGCCGTCAGCTTGAGGAGAGTATGGCATTGAGCTGTCGTGATGCAGAACCAACTTAGAAGTTAACTCCACCACCATGTAATGTCAAAAATGGAAACCATTATCGATAGCGATGGCTTGAGGGACACCAAACCTAGAAATTATGTGATTGAATATGAATTGAGCAGCTATCTTACTGTCAGTAGCAAGTGTAGGCATTGCTTCAACCCATTTTGTGAAGTAGTCCACGACTATGATAATATAAGCATGCCCCCCAGCCGAGTGAGGGTTACACGTCATAAAATCAATGCCCCACTTCGTAAAGGGACCAATGGTAATGACAGGATGAAGAGGTACAGGAGATGCACGCATCTTGTGTTGATAAATCTAGCAATCATGAAATTTACGAACCGTGACAATGCAGTCTTTGAAGATAGAAGGCCAGAAATAACCAGCACAAATAATATTTTGTTTAGTGGCATAAACAGGCATTTGACCACCACTATGACAATCATTGAGGACTTTCTCAGCTTCCTAGAGAGTCAAACATCGACGGAGAATGGAATAAACTCCAACACGATAAAGGGTTTCCCCGACTATACGATAAGGTTGCGACTGATGACAGATGCATCTGTGGGAATCCTTCGTCAAATCATATCTGAAAGTAGAAGTTTGGAGATAAAAAATGATATCATCGTACCACGGATCGAGGGTGCTAATCAAGAAAAGTGTATCGTCTGGAATGTATACCTCAGAACAAGATGGAGGAAAGTCTGAAGGGAGGGAACAAATCAAATCAGCAAAGACTATTGATTTCTTCGACTTGGCAGTAGTAAATTCCAAATAAAACTCTTGGAGGATGAAAATCGAATTTGAGTATTTTCCCCCTAGCAATTGACGATACAAGATATAGTTCATGGGGTTGCAATCGTAAATCACGGTCACTATACACAAAATCATATAATGACAAAAACGCTTAACTTCTTGAACTGCAGCTAATGCTAACTTCTCGACATGTGCATAGCGTGTCTCAAGATCGAGAAGGTTATGAGACAAGCAATAGATAACATGCTCATTACCGTCATCATCATCTTGTACTAGAACCATGGCAATCGTGCTGAAAGCGACAGCAAAATAAAGGGAAAAATCACAATGATAGTTAGGAGGACGCAATAGAGGAGCGTTGACAAGCAACTTCTTCAGGTCCTCAAAAGACTTCTGAGAAATCTCATCCCAACAGAATGGGACGCCCTACTTTAATAATCGTGTATATCCTCTAGCCACTTCTTCATATTTAGGTATAAAACGACGTAGAAAATTAGCCTTACCTTGCAAACTCTATAAGTGATGTAATTATGAGGGATAGGGGAGATTGATAATAGCCTCAACCTTGAGTGGATCAAGGCGAATTATGTCTTTGGACATGATAAACCCTAAGATTCTACCGGAATCAATGCAAAAGACGCACTTGTGTGGATTAAGCCGAATATTGTAACGTCGACAACGAAGAAAAATCTAACGAAGATGGTTAGGATGGTCCATACGCTTAGCTAAATGAGTGGGAAGGTCATCTAGATAAGGTTGACCGATGTGACAAATATCGTGAAAAGCATATGACATCGCTCCCTGAAATGTAGCCCCAACATTCTTTAAGCAAAAAGGGAGATTCTTATAAGCGAAAGTACCGCAAGGACAGATAAAGGCAATCTTATGTTGATCAATCAGGAGAATTTTAATTTGATTGTAACCAGAAAAACTATCCATTAGGGAAAAGATCTCACTCCGAGCACAGTCATCAATGATTTGATCGATAAATGGAGTAAGATAATTATCCTTGGGACAAGCTCGATTAATATCACAATAATCAACACAGACACGAATAGTTCCATGTTTCTAATCTACGGGAACTATTAGCCACCTATAAAAATTTGTCATATCAAATGGTGGCTAAATATTTTTAGCCTTCAAGAAATAATTCATGTCCCAATTGTGAGTTCTTGAAGTCTTATGATGTCCTTTATCCTTGGTATTAATATTCACTGTTGTTTCACTATTAGTCCTCAAGTACCTGCTGTTTACTAAGAGAAAAATTTCTTTTGAGGCTCCATTCTTCATTCATTCACTTCACCATTTTACTCTTATGAGATTCCATTTTGCACCCTTAAACCATTTCCAAATTTCCTCTATAAACCTTCATTTTAACCTCTAAACCATTCCAAAACCCTTTTTTAAACCTTATGTCCCCCTTATTTGGTTTTAAAAAACCCTTCCTTTCACCTATCAGAACCCTTACTTAGCCTTAAAAACCCTGTTTTTGGCCTTAAAAATAGTCCTTTTACCTTATAAGTTATTAAGCCCCCAAAGGCTTATATCCTTTAAACCCCCATCTCATATAACCTAAGCCCCGCAATCGGCCGCTTAAACATACTAGCCTTCATGCCAAAACATTATTTCCTCCTATTTTTTGTTTCCCCAACATTTCCATTTAAAAAAATAATGTGGACCATTGATCTCTACAGATCAATGGCCATCAGGCCCTCGTTTACCTTCCGTCCCTTTTCTCCTTTCAAAATTCTCCGCCCCATATTTAAATATCAACCATCCATCAAAATAATCCAACGATTGGAACTTAACGCGATGACAGTTTCGCTGGGGCCTACCACCCACCATATACAAAGGCCCACCCAATCTAATTATGACACCTAGCCTCCACTCTAATGACTCATCACGCATCTTCCCCATCGCGCTCATTCCACGCCATTGGATCTAGAGCCTCTGATCCAATGGTTGACAATGCGTATCGCAAAATTTTTACACCTAAATTTTAACGCTATTTTTTTTTTAGAATAGGAAGTATTAAAAATCCACGTGTCAACTAATGTATGGAATCTCATTACTTTCAAGAAAAACCACTTACTCCCTTTCGGTTATGCGAAGAGCACCTATGGTATTCCTAAAACCACTTCCACCAAATCGCGCTAGAAACGATTTAAACTGTATTTTTAGTCTTTCTTTCTCCACAAGACTTCTCCACCTACATAATCACCCTTCCTCTGCATCGCTCCTTCGCTCCGCCCAGCCTCTGAAGTAGTCTAACCTCTAAACGCATGATTTATCTAAATGTTTGTTTCATGTTGTAGGTTTAATGGATAAAGGGTTGCAGAGCCATCCCACTATCATAAAAAGGTGACCAAGGGCCAAGGATGATGATCCACAGGCCAATATTCACATATAAAGGGAATCTACAGGGTTCAAAATTATGATTCTACCCATGCCTCATGAGCATTGGTGATATCATGAAACCCTCGACGTGCCCATGCACCTGCAAATAGCAAACAAAATGGACATAAATTAATTGAAGAGTATCAGCATTGAAAACACAAGATGAAAGCATAATCTGAAGATTAAAAGTTCTAAACAAAGTTTAAAAAGATTAAGGCACAAATTCAGGAATCAAAGGCCTAATCCACAAATGAAGCAGATAGGCACAGTTAGCAGTTCGAAGGTGAATAACGATAAAGTCTCAGAGCTTGAATCAGGCATAAACATAATGTTTAAAATAAATCACTGTTTAAAAAGTGAATGAAGGCAGATCGAGAAGGACACCTCAGTGACACATCAGAGGGGCTAATTGAATCCCCAACTACCAAATTGACACCTGCAGTCTCTCTGCCTCAAAGGAATACCCAGATCAAATCTCAGTCAATAACATTAAGACTAAAGGTAGCTGACAGTTATTACAAACAAAAAAACATATTTTAAACTGTCAATAAAGTTATTATAAAAGATAAAAAGAGCCTTAAAGTCAATATTTTCGCCCACTAAGCCTAAAAAGCAAAAAACAGAGTTAATGAAACAGAGTTGTAAATCAAATTCTTTCATGCCTTATGCCTTGCATGGTTTTGAAGGCTAGGAGTTGCATTTAGTATAGAATTAATTACACTTCAATCCTAGGAACTCTTCCACCTCCTCATTTTCTTATAAAATCTCCTTGAGGAGCACATTGTAAAAGGTTGGTGGTTGGTTTTTGGACTGGTGATGTAATATTTGTTGTATCGAATCATTGTTGAATTTAAATAAGTTTTGAAGCTCTGTTAAGTTATTGAAGAAGATAGGCTAAGAAGAGAATGTTGAAGCTGTGATGAAACATTGGACATGTAGTTTTTAACTGGATTGACAATCAATATACAAGCTAATTCTTGGGATCCTAGTCTATGTCATTCGTGAAATACCTCTTACTGTTATTTGTTTCCTTTCATGTATGCCATTTTGTTCACTTTTCTCTGATAAAGAGCAGCAAGCATAGAGCTAGGATTTACTGTTAAAAGTACCCTACTCTCACTGATAAGATTTATCTATATGTTTTCTGCTAACTGTGATATTTGGGAATGACTTAAATTAAGTGTAAAAATTATCAAGCAATGTTGGTTATTCCATGTCTTGATGTGAAAAACTTGAAAGGAATTTCTTGAATTATATTTTCATTACATGCTAAGTAGAGTTAAAATAGGAAATTTTATGGTTTTACCTGTCTTCTAGTTCTTTCTCCAAAGGTTGTTTGAAAGTTTCCCTAAGAGTATGCTAAAAGCAAACCATGATTGTAATACATTTGATCTGATCTTAAGCTGCACTTTGTTTTCTTATCTGTTTTCATCCCTTCTGAAAGTAGTCTAGTGAGATTACTGGATTGTTGTCTAATAAGTTATCTTTAATACAAGCTTGTCCAAAGAAGTCTATGGTTAGCCCTGTCCTTTGGTTGGTTTCAAACAGTTGCTTAAAAAGGTTTTTCTTGTATGGAAAGTTGATAAATCCTTGTTGAAATTATTGGCTTTTTCCACTTTCTCAACACTTTTAATGTTCCACTCCATCATTTAATCTAAAGGATCTTTTGATATATATATGACTTGCCCCTTGGACCACTCTTGAAGTTTTTGCACAATTAAACCCTTTTTTGATTCCATCACCCAATGGATTAAAGTTGCTTCACACTAATCCTATCTGCTAAACACTTCTCAATATACTTTCATATTCACCTTTGGAGACTCTTTCATTTTGTGATATTCCATCCAATTAAAGATCATACCAGACCAACCAAATAAATAAAAACCCTTGTTCTTAATCAATAGCCTAATATCATACTAAAAGCCTTAAAGATCACATATTTACACACATATAGAGAGATCCCTTGCTGGATTCAGGAGGGTTAGATCCTAGAATCCCAAAGTGGTTTTTGATGTAGGCTCTGTAGCATTTAGTCTTGCCACTCTACTGAATTACAGAGACCTAACATTTCTGGCAACTCCACTGGGGAATCTTCTAAAGTAATAGATAACTTCACAACTCAAATAATCCCATTTATAACAAATGAATCAAATATCTTCCTAGAGTGGTTTTGATTGTTGATGGTGAACAAATTTCAAGCCCTGAAATCAAGTAAAAATCCTTCACCTGGTGACTCCATTGAACATCAGTAGGCCTGTTAATTTTCCTTGGTTTTCCAAAGACTCCACTGAGGAATTCTAAGTGAATTACATTTTATACATCTCTAAGATCTCAGAAGACCCAGACATTCTTATATTGGTTTCATAATAAACATGGTGGTGGAACCATAAAACATTTTACCTCCATAAAAGCTAAAAATTCTCCACCTGCCGACTCAACACTCTACAAACTTCCAAAAGACCAAATGAATCCACTGGTAGAAGACTCTGAATTGATTGAATTGATACAATGACCTTTCATCCAATTTGAAAAATGATTCCAAGAATACAACAAAGATATGCCCCAATGAGTAGAGAACATATCCCTGGGTTCCCACATAAGATGCCCCAAGTATTTGAGATGATAACCTTCTTGTTTTTCAAGGTGAAAAGTTTGATAACTCACTATTACATCTTATCAAATTTCACATACATGTATGGAGGTTAAAGGTTGAATGGCATGAAGATTGCCTAATGAAAATGTTCATGTTAAAATTAGAAGGAAAAGCTAGGGATTGGTATGAATGGTTGAAATCTAGTAGTTTGTTTTCTTTAAAGGACCTTGAATATGTGTTTTATGAGAACTCTAAAGGAAACACTACATCATAATCATGGGGTGAAATACATCATGATCCATCACAAAACATCACCCAAACTATTATAGACAATGATGAGGATTTGGAAGAAATACATCCTGAAGATATTTTAACAGCCATTCATGAGTTTAATATATTATTGAAAAATTATAAGAATATAGATGAATTAGTTGAGAAAGAAATCAACCAAGAAATAAAGGAAATTCCTCAAGATATTTCTGAAAACCCAAATAATGATTCATCATCCCTTATAGCTGAGGCTCAAGAAGACATCCAGCCTCAAAATTAGTCTTCACAAGAGAAAGAGGGCAACTGTATTTCTGTTTATGCTGAAAGAGAAATCTCTCCTTTGACAGAAGAAGAAATTTATCAAATACTAAACAAACAACCAGCCTCCGAGCCTTCATTTGAACAAGATAATCATCAACATAGTGCCTATCCCACAGAACAACCAAATGGCACTCAAGACAGAGAGGATAGTAGGGAAATTAGGGTAAAACTGAAAATAGTCCTCTTTGGAGTATGAATTTTGATGGGTCATGTAGTAAAACTAGTACAGGTGCAGGAATATGGTTTTATAATACAGAAAACAATTATTCTAAAGCCTATTCATATAAATTGAATTTTCAATGCACAAATAACATCGTAGAGTATGAAGAACTTCTTTTAGGGTTGCACTTATTGAAGAAATTAAGAGCCCAGAGGATAACAGTCCATGGAAATGTAGAATTGGTAATTAGGCAAGTGAATGAAGAATGCATGGTTAAACATCCTAGACTTAGATCCTATAAGGATGATGCCATGGACTTGATAAAATATTTTAAATAATTCCAACTTACCCTTGTTCCTAAAGAACAAAACAGTTTTTCTAGTGGATTAGCCCTTGTTGCTAGTACATCTCTGAGAACTTGGGAAAGCAAAAAATATACAATTTAAGAAAAATTCAAACTAGCTGTCCCAAAAAATAAAAGGTACTGGAAAGTATTTGGGGAAGAAAAAAATACAAGAATTTCCTACTGAGGATATATTATCTTTTCAAGAGAAATCCTTTCCCATTGTTGATATCAATCTGTCATCCAAAGAACCTGAATTCACACTAGAAGAAAGTATAGATTTAGAGAAAGAATAAATTTCACTGCTTGTTGATTTTCAGGTTAAGGATGATGATGCTCCCAAGGAACACGCTGAAGGTGCAGTCCTCAGAGCTGATATCTTAGAGGCAGAAAATCTACCAATCGTGGAGGGCCAAAAAGAAGAGAATTCTCATCTTTTCTTTGTTGATCCTATGGAAGAATGTGTGGAGGCCGCAATTGGCTCAAATTCTCAAGAATGGATCATTTGCAGGAGCCAATGACATAAAACCTTGTCACCTCCTATGACAGCCTTGATTTTAAATATTAAGATTCAATATGTACTGTGGTTACCTCTAACTAGTAGCTAGTTTCTCTATTCCTTTTTGTCACTAATCAAGTGGCTACGTTGCCATTATTGTACCATATAAAGCAGCAGAGATTTTCAATTTAGATTAGGTTAGATAGGAATGTCAATAAAGCTCAGCCTTTGAGCATTTAGTTAGTTGTTGATTTTTTCTTTGAAGGAAAAAGAAAAATACAAAAGCAATAAAAATAGAAAAAGAGGGCAGAATGAAAACAAGAAAGGTACAACCCCATACCAAAAAAGAGAGACAAAGTTTGAAAGTGTGCAAGTTCAAATGCCACTCCTAAAAACACACTTCTAGTTAGTCATACAACCTAATCATGACTAATTAGTTTTTCAATTTACTGCTGATAGGTTAGTAAATTAGATCAGCCAAACAGTACAATCTTGGCTTATCAGTAAGGTAGATTATGATAGAAGAAAGAAGGTTCAAACATGCTCAAATCCTAAACCTTTGAGATTGATGAAGAACTGGTTCTAAAAAGCTCAAAACTTGAACCAGAATGGAAAAGAAAAGACAGCTCAAACAAGATAAAAAACAGAGCTGAAGAAATAATGAAGGATGTTTTTTATTTTCAGATCTTAAGCCTTCACTATTTTGTTTTAAATTTTCTGTAAATTTTAGTCTATGTGCAGCTTGCTTTTATGCCATATATCATAGCAAGACAGACTGCTTAATCCTGGCTTGACTACTTTTAAATTTCTATTTTAGGAAATAGAGAATGAAGTCTATCAGATAGTCTAATCTTGACATATAATAGTTTAGGTAGAGACACTTATGAGTTCAACTGCTTAATCTGAACTCATGGAGAAATAAGAGTAGACTTAGAATAGTTTTATGTTTTGAATAAAAAGAATAAAATATTGATGAAAAGGTTTGCAAGTCCAAGTGCACCTTCTCAAGAAAAAATGTTAGGAAGTAGGTTGTGTAGGTAGGTGTTTGGGAAATACTTTTCTGCTGATATATCAAGTTTTAAGTCATTTTTTGTTAGAAACTGATAAAAATATTGTCAAAGTGCAGGGCACTAATCAGCTTCTAGAGAAAATTGTCTGAAGTTCTTGACACCTTCAAGAAGATGCCATCCCCATGTGGAGCCACTGTTAGCCACCTAGAAAAATTTGTCATATCAAATGGTGGCTAAATATTCTTAGCCTTCAAGAAGCAATTCATGTCCCAATTGTGAGTTCTTGAAGTCTTATGATGTCATTTATCCTTGGTATTAATCTTCACTGTTGTTTCACTATTAGTCCTCAAGTACCTGCTATTTACTAAGAGAAAAACTACTTTTGAGGCTCCATTCTTCATTCATTTGCTTCACCATTTTAATCTTATGAGATTCCATTTTGCACCCTTAAACCATTTCCAAATTTCCTATATAAACCTTCATTTTAACCTCTAAACCGTTCCAAAACCGTTTTTTAGACCTTATGTTCCCTTTATTTGGTTTTAAAAAACCCTTCCTTTCACCTATCAGAACCCTTACTTAGCCTTAAAAACCCTGTTTTTGGCCTTAAAAATAGTCCTTTTACCTTATATGTTATTAAGCCCCCAAAGGTTTATATCCTTTAACCCCCCATATCATATAACCTAAGCCCCGCAATCGGCCGCTTAAACATACTAGCCTTCATGCCAAAACCTCATTTCCTCTTATTTTTCGTTTCCCCGACATTTCCATTTAAAAAAATAATGTGGACCGTTGATCTCTACAGATCAATGGCCATCGGGCCCCCGTTTACCTTCAGTCCATTTTCTCCTTTCAAAATTCTTTGCCCCATCTTTAAATCTCAACCGTCCATCAAAAGAATCCAACGATCGGAACTTAACCCGATGACCCAGTTTCGCCGAGGCCTACCACCCATCATATACAAAGGCTCACCCAATCTAATTATGAAACCTGGCCTCCACTCCAACGACTCATCGTGAAACTTCCCCATCATGCTCATTCTGCGCCGTTGGATCTAGAGCCTCCGATCCAATGGTTGACAATGTGTATCGCAAAATTTTTTATCCTAAATTTTAATGCTAAATTTTTTTGTGAAATAGGCAGTATTAAAATGCCACGTGTCGATTAATGTATGGAATTGCATTTTTTTCGGGAAAAACCACTTACTCCCTTTCGGTTATGCGAAGACCACCTGTGGTATTCCTAAAACCACTTCCGCCAAATCGCGCCAGAAATGGTTTAAACTGTGTTTTTAGCCCATTTCTCTCCACAGGACTTCTCTGCCTGCATAATCACCATTCCTCTGCATCGCTCCGCTGCTCCGCCCAGCCTCCAAAGCAGTCTAACCTCTAAATGCAGGATTTATCTAAATGTTTGTTTCATGTTGCAGGTTGAATGGATAAAGGGTTATAGAGCCATCCCACTATCATAAAAAGGTGACCAAGGGCCAAGGATGACAATCCATAGGCCAATATTCACGTAGAAAGGGAATCTACATGTTTCAAAATTATGATTCTACCCGTGCCTCATGAGCATTGGTGATATCATGAAACCCTCGATGTGCCCATGCACCTGCAAACATCAAACACAGTGGACATCAATTAATTGAAGAGTATCAGCATTGCAAAAACAGGATGAAAGCATAATCCGAAGATTAAAAGTTCTAAACAAAGTTTAAAAATATTAAGGCACAAATTCGAGAATCAAAGGCCTAATCCACAAATGAAGCAGATAGGCACAATTAGCAGTTCGAGGGTGATTAAGGATAAAGTCTCAGAGCCTGAATCAGGCATAAACACAATGTTTAAAATAAATCTCTGTTTAAAAAGTGAATGAAGGCAGATAGAGAAGGACACCTCAGTGACACATCAAAGGGGCTAATTGAATCCCCAGCTACCAAATTGACACCTGCAGCCTCTCTGCCTAAAAGGAATACCCAGACCAAATCTTAGTCAGTAACATTAAGACTAAAGGTAGATGACAGTTATTACAAACAAAAGAACATATTTTAAACTGTCAGTAAATTTATTGTAAAAGATAAAAAGAGCCTTAAAGTCAATCTTTTCACCCACTAAGCCTAAAAAGTAGAAAACAAAGTTAATGAAACAGAGTTGTAAATCGAATGATTTCCTGCCTTATCCCTTGCATGGTTTTGAAGGCTAGGAGTTTCATTTAGTATAGAATTAATTACACTTCAACCTTAGGAACTCTTCCACCTCCTCATTTTCTTATAAAATCTCCTTGAGTAGCACATTGTAAAAGGTTGGTGGTTTTTTTTTGGACTTGTGATGTAATAGTTGTTGTATTGAATCATTTTTTAATGTAAATAAGTTCTAAAGCTCTGAAGCTCTTTTAAGTTATTGAAGAAGATAGGCTGAGAAGAGAATGTTGAAGCTGTGATGAAACATAGGACATGTAGTTTGTAACTGGATTGACAATCAATATACAAGATGATTCTTGGGATCCTAGTCTATATCATTGGTGAAGTACCTCTTACTGTTATTGTTTTCCTTTCATGTATGCCATTTTTTTCACTTTTCTTTGATAAAGAGAAGCAAGCATAGAGCTAGGATTTATTGTTAAAATTACCCTACTCTCACTGATAAGCTTTATCTATATGTTTTTTGCTAATTATGATATTTTGGAATGACTTAAATTAAGTGTAAACATTATCAAGGAATGTTGGTTAGTCCATGTCTTGATGTGCAAAACTTGAAAGGAAGTTCTTGAATGATATTTTCATTACATGCTAAGTAGAGTTAAACTAGGAAAGTTTATGGTTTGCCCTGTCTTCTAGTTCTTTCTCCAAAGGTTGTTTGAAAGTTTCCCTAAGAGTATGCTAAAAGCAGACCATGATTGTAATACATCTGACCTGATCTTAAGTTGCACTTTGTTTTCTTATTTGTTTTCATCCCTTTTGAAAGTAGTCTAGTGAGATTACTGGATTATTGTCTGATAAGTTAGATTTAATACAAGCTTGTCCAAAGAAGTCTATGGTTAGCCTTTTCCTTTGGTTGGTTTCAAACAGTTGCTTAAAAAGTCGTTTCTTGTATGGAAAGTTGATAAATCCTTGTTGAAATTATTGGCTTTTTCCACTTTCTCAACACTTTTAATGTTCCACTCCATCATTTAATCTAAAGGATATTTTGATATAGATGACTTACCCCTTGGACCACTCTTGAAATTGTTGCACAATTAAACCCTTTTGTGACTCCAATGCCCAATGGATTAAAGCTGCTTCACACTAATCCTATCTGCTGAACACTTCTCAATATACTTGCATCTTCACCTTTGGAGACTCTTTCATTTTGTGATATTCCATCCAATTAAGAATCATACCTGACCAAACAAACAAACAAAAACCCTTGTTCTTAATAAATATCCTAATATCATACTAAAAGCCTTAAATATCACATCTTTACACACATATAGAGAGATCCCTCTTTGCATTTAGGAGGGCTAGATCCTAGAATCCCAAAGTGGTTTTTGATGTAGGATCTGCAGTGTTTAGTCTTGCCACTCTACTAAATTACAGAGACCTAATAGGAACAATAATAGAGACCCATTCTGTCAAAGGAATCAGATAAATAAAACCAGCTCTGAGAAGTTTTTCAACTTCACCTTTAATGCTGGTAGATTTTCTAGGGTGCATCGAACGAAGACGTTGGCTAACAGGTTTCGAACCAAGGTAATTAGGTATTTCATGCACCACTATACTAGGGTTGATGACCGAAATTTCTTCGTAGGACCATACAAAGACATCGCGAAATTCGCGAAAAAGGCTAGTATAAACTTGTACTTCATCGGAAGAATAAGTGACCCCAATATGGATTTTCTTGAAAATTCCTAGTTTAATGGAAATGTCAATAGGAATCATCTGTGTAATATTACTCAAGCTACCTTCCATAAAGACATCATGTGTCAAAACAGGGCATTTAAGTGGAGGAGAAGGAACCTGAGATGAAAATGCTCGAGACAAGTAGACATGGCCCCGAGGCTAGGCATGAATGAGGAACGATGATGACCATTGTCCCACAATAGATCCTCAAGAGACATGGTTTCCATGATGACTTCATCGGTGGGAAACACTTCTTTCAAAGGATCAGGCAAATCTGAATCACCAAGCCGAGGGGATTGAGAATAAATGTCAAGAGACATGCTTAAAGGAGCACAATCAAAGGATGGAGGTTCTGAAGCAGCGATGAGTTCACAATAATCAATATAAATTGGCCGCAAAGGCATCAAATCTCCGAAGGAATCAATCTGTTCAGGGGAAGGAATAATCCATGGGTCATCAGATCGACAGATCATATGAATCTGAATAGTGTTTGGTGGAGGAAGAGGAAAAATACCCATGAGGGCAGGATCTTTAAAAAGACTTGGCCCTACACTCTCGTAGGGAGTAGGGATCTAATCCACATATGGAACGTTGTTCTCAAAAGAAGAGGTGAATAAAGACAATTGATGAACACTAATAATATTTCCTTCATGTGGAAATTTCAAAACACGAAAGAGAGTGTACAGAACTTATAACATGGTGTGAGTCCAACTGCGACCGAGGAGAAGATTATAATTGAGTTTAGCATCAATGACTTCGACCTCAACATTGACTATTGTCCCTTTCAGAGTAATCGGTAAACTAGCGAGAACACCTAAAGGTTTTGATTCTCTTCCATCAAATGCTTTTAGGGCATTTGGTGATGAATTCAAGGCTGAAGAACCAATAGCTTTCCAACACCAAGATGACATGACACAGGTTGATGCACCTTCATCCACAACTACTCAATGGATGTCAAGACCATTAATAACAACTTGAATAATGAGCACAATCTGATGCGGAAATCGTGGAATGAAATTTTCGAGGTCAAAAGCAAGAAGGATAGTATCGGCAGAATCAATCTCGCTAACCATAGATGACAAATCTCTTCACTACGATGGACAACTCTGAAGTACTTCTAACACGGACATCGCAAATGGTGTCTGAGCCAAATCCTCAACAATATTGTAATGGTGAGTAGCATGGGTGTTGTGATTATAAGAAGACTTGTGGAGTACACCTTTTGAAGGTGGTCACACAATGGATTAAACATTGTTCCTTTCAATTTCAAGAGGGCTAGTAATGGGTGGAGGAGGAGGACCAATAGCGATCTCCTTCCCCATGGCCTGACGGGATGCCGTATAGTATTTCGACTGAGTAGCAATAGAAATAGTTGCAGAACCATTCATCATGAACACCTGAGAGCCAAATGGCGCAGAGGATTGAGGTTGCTCTACCATATGATTCTACTGAGATGGGAAAGGTTCTTTAAGAAAGGTTATAGTTCCCTAGGTTCCTTTGAGCAAGCGCCTCACTTCAGATCGTCTAGGATAGTCCTTGGAGAAGTGCTCATCGTCACAAATCAAACAAGGGTACTTCGGTTTGCATTGAGAACCATCACCAACACGAGGTTTCTGAGAATCCTGTTTCGAGGTATCATCTTTGGCCTTACCTTTACCCTTCTTTTTACCTTTAGAAGCATTATCCGAAGGATTGGCCTAAACGACATTAAATTCTGCAGGTTTACCAGAATTTAGAGTGGACTAAGAAGCAACATTATTGGAAGAAGTAGACTTCAGCTTCCCAGTTTTTGAAGATGAATACTTCTAAGAAGTTTGATACATAGAACCATTACTACCATCGACGGATGATTCATTGGTGGTTTAGAAGTTCCAAGTTGAGGAGCATCAGGAAAGATATCATATAATGTGCCAGACTGAGAGTACACAAGATCAAGGTATTGGGTGTAAGCAATGGATTGTTCCTCGGTTACACATGCCCCCATAGCTATGTCTTTGGAAATATGATTGACAAAGGAGGTGGTGAAAAAATGAGTTAGAAGCTAATCAGGAATTTCAAATTTGATCATGCGACAACGATGTCACCACTCATGAATATGATCTGAGATATGAGTAGCTCAGTGTAATGTTCCTTTTTCAAGAATGTCAACAATCAGAAATCTATTCTAGATATTGACTAAAGGGGCATTTACCAGATGTGTCACCTTCTCAAGGAAGTGTGAGATCTGAAGGCTAGTTGGCCCTTTTTAGACTCTGTCTATAGAGCTACTTGAAGAATTCTGCTCAAAAGTGAGCTACAACAATATGAAAAAATAAGCATGAAGATTAACTTACATAAAATTCAGAAAATTCCGGAGAACTCATAGCCATCTTATTATAATAATAGCATCTGTAAATGTTTACAAAATCTTGAGGGAAATGTGCTCAAGATGAATAATGCCAATCCTCAAGGCAGAAGTACAAGAATCATGAGATAAACACTGCTACACATGTGAACCCTAGCTATGACTGCACTGTCTAATGCAGACACTGCACATGTAAAATGGTAATCAAAATTATATTACAATAATAGCTCAGGAAATGAGGGGGAGCAAGCTCTCAACCCCTGAAAATAACACTAAAACAATCCTCTAAAGGATTGGCTACAATAGATGTACAAAATCTGAAAATATAGTAATTCCAGAGTTCCTGGGTAGCAGCAGCAACTCAAAATATAAAATATAAGGAGGAGAATGAATATGGATTGCAAACCAAAACAACCTCCTCCAATGGATTCCTTAAGTGCAAGGCTGATCCCAGCACAAGAAATCTCTTCCTCCAAAATGATGGAGCCAACCCCCACTGCAGATAAACTCTGAGATAACACAGTCTATGGAAGGGACTATGTTAATGAAGGTGGGAAAATCTTGGCCTACTACCAAAATATGCAAATCAGCTCTAGAAACCATCCTTGCTGATCTTCCCAAAGAATAGGAACTCCTTCCTATGAGAGATGATACAAGGAATGGTGTTGTGGAATCTCCTCCACTGCAACACCTGCAACACAACCTAGTGACTATGCTGTAGATGAAGTAATGGCTATGGCCAAATGCCTGGATATGGAGAAATGAAGAGCAATCCTCCTTGAACTACTCAAGGGAGGAGAGGAACTCCTAAACAGGAATCCCTCATGCCAAAGGCACTGCAACTCAACTGAATAGCTAGAGACTACAAATAGACTCAAGGTCCAAATATTCAATAATGCCCTATATGGCTGCCTCATCCTCCTTATATGAAAAATGATGCCTCTATTCCATGGACCCTGTTATGCCTAAATCTACCTTAGGCTGAAGGAAGGCGAGATTCAGGGTAACACAAAACCATGCTCAGTCTGGTAGCTAGCCCTACCAGAACAGGAGAGGGCTCTCTCCGGGTCGATCTCAGGAAAAATGTATCAATAGGGCTTGAGATGACTGAAATAATTGATAATTTTAGGCTAGGTATATGAATCAAGGAGTTTGAAATGATTTTTTAGGGGCTTTTTGTTGGAAAAAGGGAAAGGCAATTTTGGGCTTGGGGATGAGGCCAAATTCTTGCAGAGTTCAAGTTGGGGTAGGGAAGGCAATGGATTTGATGTCTTAGATTCAATTAACGGATGGAAAAGACTTCTGAGGAGCTGAAGAGGGCAAGAGAACTCATGGATCCTCTCCAAACTGATGAAAACATATAAAACTAAACAAAAGTTTAAGGCAGAACACCAGCAAACTAATGAATTCTACCTTAGTTACTCATTTGTTTAATTCAGAAGAAAAGAGAAGGGAAATGGCATACATATAACATTAATGAAACTTATAGATACATGGAGAAAAACATCATCAAAACTCAGAGCCACAAGGATCCCAACAAGTGCTGCAAAACCCTGGTCTTTCCTTTGCCAAAAATGCAGAAGTGTATGTACAATGAAGTGCCAAACTTTTCCCAAGTATCCAACCCTGAAAATGTCTCAGAAAATACAATATATAGACCATCCTAACCACTTCCCATGCCTCTAGTGGTCGAGCTCATCCTTCTAGGAGCTGTTTCAACCAATTCTAAACAAGGAACTGAAATCTAGGCAATCAAACAACTTGCCTCTACATGGTAGGAAACTGATTCATTCATTTAATTTTAACTTTTTAGTGAATCAATCCTATAGAACAAGTAAATATGATCCAAAATTACATAATAATCATCAAATCACATCAAGATAGATAAATAGTTACATCAAAAAGTAAAACTAGTCAAAACTGGGCGAATTTCTGAGCTGAAGAGTCAAAATGAGGCCAAATTTCTCTATGCGCCGCGCCCAAAAACACAATGCGTCGTGCCACTTTGAGCCTATTTTTGAGGCACTTCCTGAAGTCCAAATTGATCTCATGATAAATTTTTGGAAATACCTACCTTTCTATTATCCAACCCAAGTGGAATTTTTCAATTTGGAGTTCATTTTCCCCTCCAAAACTGCAATCTCCCAAGACTGGTTCCTGCTGGTGCAAAAGGTGGCAGAAAGGCCATTTTTGGAGTGTTTTTGACCCTTAAGACCATCCAGAACTTGATGAAATCTCTCAGCCATTTCTTAACATGCATAATTTATCATAGCAAACTCAAAAATATCAAGTTTTCCTCCAGAAGATGTCCTAATCATAAGCGCGCGCCAAGTGGCGCGACGTGTCGGGCGGAAAAATCTGTTTTGCAACCAAAATTTCAAAAATGACAAAATTTTCTACAAACTTGCTGAAATTTGGAGTGAAGGTCCCCCATCAAGTGTCATGCTCATCCAAAGAAGCTTCAACCAAGATTTGAAGTGGATTAGGCCTTTTCCGACGTTTCAGTGCTCTCCTCAGCCTCGCCTTCAGGATCCTCATATTCGCTTTGTAAAATGTGTGCGGGCCCAATTGTGGTTCTTCATATGTCTGAGCATGTCTTTGTCCCTACTGGCCTTCGCCAACAGTTTCTCAAGATGAATTTTGACTCTCGTAAGGCAAGTCTCCCACTCAAACAGTGTCATGTCACCTGGTCATTTTCGGGCCAATTCCCGGTCTTCACGGATTTTCTACAACTCCATGAGTGTCTGCTGATCCTCCAATTGTTTATTCCACTGCTCCAAGTAATTTATAACCCACTGAGCTCTCTGCAACTTCACGGTCAAAGTGTCGATCTCAGCTTTCTGCTCCTGGATGGTTTCTTTCAGCTTTGAGCTGAGAGAGCTCAAATCAACATCGATCAATATAAAACCAGTATCTTGGCCTCCTGAGGGGCCCTCATCCTGCATAGGCTTCTTGCCTCTGTCTTGTACCTGTGCTGATGTAGAAGGCGAGACCCCTTCCACACCATGTGGAGATAGTACTCGCGTTGCTAACGAAGGTAACGAGACCCCTTCCACCCCAAGTGGAGATAGTACTCGTCGTGCTACTGCAAATAAGGCTTTGGTACCTCTCTGATAGGTAACACACACTGGAACACTGATAGGCTCTATCTCAGGACCCTAAAACTGATGTGAAGGCTCACCCTCATCATGAACAATCTTTGGAGGAGGCTAAGGGGCTGTGAAGAAGTCACGGGAAATGAACTCCTCCCATGCAATGCCCTGAAATCCAAGCTGATGTACCACAATCATTTTGATGAGCGCATAATGATAAATGATGTTATGCTGCTGCTCTGGAGTCTTCTTCTGCACAAGAAAAGTCATCCGCTCTATGTTTCAGCACATGAAGTATGGAATTCTCATCATACTCACTCTCGTGAAATGCATCAAAAGTTTGTTGTGGTATGCATAAAGGCATGAGAACCGGCCCTCACAGCTGAAGTATCTGATGATGAGTTTCATTAATGGCGCATAGGACTTCTTCAAGAATCTGAAAGGAAACACCCTGCTGAGCTGCCTCATATAACTAGGCCGGATGTAAGGTTCATAATATGTTCTATCCAGCTGCTGTCTCTTATTCCACTCTTCACCTATGTTTGGTATCCCGGTTGCCTGAGAAATGGTTTATGGTGTCAAGGTGAAGTTCACTCCAACAAGGTTTACATGACCATCACGCAAATGTAGGACAAATAAGCGAACCAACTCTTGATGATGCTGAATCTGAGCAATCATCTCACAATATTGAAAACATGAATGTTGCTGAAAGCATGCCATTGCAAGAGGGCAGGCCTGCAATTGAGTCAAGGAAGTGGGCTCTTTTCTAACGTGCTTACCACTTTTATGAGGCCTTCTCCGTACATTGAGCTCAGTGGTTTAGTCACTGTCCTAGTCATATTCTTGCTCATATGACGAATCTGTCTCTGTCATGGTGCTGAAAGCAAGGTGTATGTTTGGTGTGTTGAAAATGAGAGTTTGGACTTAGTGTCTTTGTTTTCAATGCCAAATGTGCTAAATAGGAATAAGGAACTGTGAGGAAAATGGGACAGTGGGAAAAGTGAATTGGGGGTTTGTCAAGTGAAATAAGAGTGCAATAACAGTTACTTGACTGTTTGGGAATTGAGGATTTTATAAGTGATATGGGAGGGGGAGGGTTAGTAGGGTTTTAGTGATAGGGAAAAATCGGAACAAGGGATATGTTTAAGCTAAGTGAAATCAAGGACGCAAAGACAGTCCTTGAATATTTTGGGAATTGGGAATTTATAAATGACATCAAGGAAGGAAAGTGGTAGAAAGTGGTAGGATTTGAGGATGAAAACGTGGGAATAAAGGGTATAGGTAGTTTGGGACAGAGGGGAATAGGAGAAGGACTCTGATAGTAGTGTGACAGCAAGGAGGAAAGGAAACACAAGTGGGAATGGAGTTTACAAATTGGCACCAACAACCACACTTTAAATTTCAAGCATAAACCCTATGGAACAATTTTCATCACATGAGAGGGTTTGTAATTTTCCCAATTAAACTTTCAAATTCCTTCCTCCAAATAACACTCAATGAAAACTAAAATCAACGACAAAGAGCTTACAAACTTACTTGAAGCGACCAAGATGAACTATTTTGATTTTGAAGCAAATGATGATGATTTTTTTTAGACTTTCGATCCTATGCGCCGCGCCTCGTGGATGCGTCGTGCCAGTTGGAGAAAAGCACTATGGTAGGAGGCCCAATGCGTCACGCAGCCTATGTGCACCGCGCTCTTACCCAATGCACCACGTGCACTCTAAACACAATCTTGGCTTCAAAATTACAGTTTCGCCCTCTCACCACTAAACTTTGACTTTCAATCGATCTCTTGGATGAAAATGGCTATTCAAACAATGAAAATATCTCAAATAGTGATGGATTTGATTTTTGTTTCTCCAAAACCCACTTTGTAATGTTTTGGCTTGGCACTTTTTCACATTTTAATACAACTCTGTTTTTCAAGTTTCCTTTTTGATTTTTGGTTGAATTGATGGATTTCTTGGTTGATTTTTTGCAAGGATGGTGGCATTGGATTTCGGCAAAGGATGACCAGGGCTGCATCTGAAGTACTTCATGATGGAAAACTTTAAAAATACATATTTATTACAAACAATAAATTTGACGATTTCTTTTTCAAAATAGAGTTTTGAAGAAGAAACATCTTTGAGCATTATTGATGATGGAAATATTGAAATGAAAACTTATTGAAGACATCCTCATGGCCTGTGGGCATTATTTGACATTCTGAAGGCCAAAGCCTAGACCTAATGACTGAAATGACTCTTGTTTGACCAAAATACCATCTATGACTGCAAATGACTGAAATCAACTTTGATGAATTTTAATAAATTTTGACCAACCTAGTAGGTACAAACATGAGGGAAACTAGTGAAGAGACCCTTCCGTTAGATGATGGCATGCCCCTAACGGAATGCAGATGAATCAATTGCATGGGACACCTAAAAATGAAATTCAATAAGAGAAATGATCTCTGACGGAGGGATGTAAAGACCGACTCTAACAAGGAGCATCAACAATTTCTTTCTCCACCGATTGACGAGGATGAGTTGAATAATATTTGGACCTAGTGGACACGGAAATGGGTGCTATTCCATTGATAAAAAACACTTGGGAACCCAACGAGGAAGAAGATGGGGTTTGGTCTACCATCTGAGTTTACTGATATGAAAATGGTTCTTTGAGGACAACCAAAGTTCCTTGAGTACCTTTGAGTAAACGACTAACTTCAGCCCATCGTGGGTAGTCTTCAATGTAATGTTTTTTGTCATAGATTAGGCAAGGGTACTTAGGCTTATGCTTAGTTCCATCATTAGTACGAGGTTTGGGAGAATCCTATTTTGGGTCATCATATTTTTATTTTCCTTTTCCCTTCTTTTTACCTTTGGAAATTTTTTTCGCCGTGGTAGACTAGAAGACATTAACCTCCGCAATTTTACCAGGATTCAAAGGCTTTTGCGAAATATAATTGGAGGAGGAAGTGAATTTACACTTACCAAAAGAAGTCTTTCGAGAATTTTGGGTAACTAACCCAATGATGTCGTCGACAGGTGGTGTTGTCGGAGCTTTCGAAGTTTCAGGTTTGGTAGAAGCACGCGGAGCATCAGGCAAGAGATCATACAACGTGCCAAACTAGGAATAAACCAGATCAAGATGTTGTGCACGAGTAATGGCTTGTTCCTTTGTGACACATTATCCCATAGAAATTTCCTTGGAAATATCATTGATGAAGGATTTGGTGAACCATTCGGTCAAGATTTGATCAGGAATTTCAAATTTGATCAAACGATGCCACCATCTCCATTCATGAATGTGATCAGCGATGTGCTTAGCGGTATCCTGTTTCAAGGACATGAGGAGGTGAGTTCATGTTTCATAGTGAACAGGTAAATGGAAGTGTGTGAGGAAAGCCATAACTAGAGAATTGAAATCTTAGAAGGTTCCACAAGGAAGCTTGATGTACCACTTTGGAGCGGCACCAGTCAATGTTCTTTGGAAAAGACACAGATGGAGGGAGTCATCAACGCAAGAGTTAGACGAACACCAAAGATGGCAGGTGATAATGTGTACCTGGGGGTCTTCTCCAGAATTTTCGTAAAATTTAGGACAATCGCTTGGGATTTTAGTGGGAACAAGAATCCAATATGGATTATGGAGAATCAGATCATTAGTCAATCTTGACACATTTGGTAGTTCCAACATTGCAAGAAAAGGAAATTGCAGATTAAAAGGCATAATCGACCTTTGATAAAGGCCCATTTGAGGATTCCAACCATGTTGTGAGAAAACTTTCCCCCATGGGTTTTGTCCGGAAGGGATTTTCCCATAAGGATTGAAACCTTGGGGATTTTGACCATATCCTGGTTGTGGACCAAAAAATAGATTTTTACTTGCAGCATACCACTGAGGTCCAACCTGAGCATAATTCATAGCATATGGATTTTGCTGCTGTTGAAAGTTTTGGAACATAATACCTTAAGGTTTACCTTGTGAACCCAAAGGTTGACCTTGTGAACACAAATGTTGACCTTGAGGCTGTTGAGGACCAGACATCATGGTTCCTTGAGGATTTGACATCATGGTACCTTGAGGCTGTTGACGTTGGCTAGGTAGACTTGGCTAAATAAAGATCTGACTTTTTTGAGATGAGGGTTGTCCTTGTTGGATAAAAGTTTTTCCCTGTTGAGAATAGGAAAATTGACTCTAATGGGAAAAAGGTTGGCCAAATTGAATATAAGGCGGTGCTTTTTGCACATAGGGTGACCTTGTTGCACATAGGGTCATTATTGACCAAACATAGGCCCCTGCTGATATGCATAAGCCCCTAAATTAATCCCAGAATTCCCTTGAAACCCTTGTCAATTAATGAGTGGAGTCTACAACTGTTGAGAGCCATAGGGGAAATAGGGTTGTTGGTTGAGTATCTAATTTGGAAAATCTTGCTGATACTGATCGTAGGTTAACCTTGCTAGAATAGATGATCCAGAATGCATAGGGATACCACCAATAGGTTGAATAGATCCAAAAATGTGAGTTTTTAGTCCACTCACAGACGATCCAGCTGAAGATTGAGATACATTCGACAGGGATGGTTTCCCCCCAACAATTAGGATCGAAGGAATCGACATTGGTACACTGATGGGAGGTGTCAAAACACTAATTCAAATAGTTGGCTATGTTCGAACATACATAACTGTAGTTTGAGCAAGGATAGTAGCGGATGCACCAGAGACAAATAGACTAGATGTAGGTATCATGGTAGTTTGCCAAATGGTGTTGTGGAATAAAGACATGGCACTTGAAACACCAGAAACTAGATGTCCCAAGGACGTGTAACCAGATGGAATTTGTTAGTCATCAATAATTTTTGTTATTTGTAGATGACTATAGATGTTTCTATATTTCTAAAAACAAAATTCCTCGAATATTGTGAGTTTTAGAAATATCACTGCCTTCATTATCCTTATAGGAAAAATTTCACTAGTCTATCAACCCTGCCTTTTTTATGGTCACCTTGCCACTTCTAGAGGACTCCTCATGAGTTTGTGTCACTCACCTCCATCCTGTTTCCTACATATAACCTTATCACTCTGTTCTTTCCCTTGCCCATAACTCCACCTTGCATCTAGGCTCACCTAAACCTATTCCTTCCCATGTTCACCAGGATTCCTCAAGCATTTGATGGTCTCAAAACTATCTCTGTAGGCTCTTTAGATAAATCAAGTACATTGGATTTTGGATTTTCAATGCATCACTTTGACCAATACCATGTTTTTTACACTTGAAGACTCCAAGCCAATTTTCCGCCAAAGAGCAGGTCAAAGGACCCTTCCACTAGGTCATTAGGGTTTCACATGTTGTAGGGCCATCATTGGTGTTTTAAGCACTTTTTACACTGTGCTGAAGCTGGCTCAGATGTAATAAAAGATCAGCACATGGTTGTCCAATAAAGACCATAAAAACTCCTAAGAGGACCACTTTATCAATTTCAAGTTTTGCAAAAGGTAAATGGGAATTTTGACACTTCTGTAGGAGTGTTAAAATGACTATCAGCAAAGAGTTGGTAAGGTAGAGGTCTGCTCCTCAATAAATATATTCATAGAAAGGAGAGGGGAAGTAGTTTGATTTCAAGGATAATAAGTTTGTTTGAGTTTGAAGGTCCAGTAGTGTGCCAAACGGTGACAAATTGCACAAATGACCTGAAGCAGGCACACCAAACCAAACATGAAAGAAGTTTATCAGAAACTATTGATAAAAAATGGAAAAAAGGTGAGGTGAACGGGATAGAAATGAATGAACTTGAAAGGGCTATAGAGAACTTAGAAGAAAAAACTGATAATTGTTTTCAAGCATTCCACACACCTAGGGTTTTGGTAAGATGGAAAAATAAGGTGACATGTATGGTTTGAACTCCATGATGACATCAAAGGGATTATGAAGATGTCACTATTTGTAAAGATCCCAAAGTTTCCAACGTAAAATGTTTGACTGCCTCAAAGAGTAAGATGTGAAGAGTATTAGTGAGAAAGGAAAAGTCAAAAGTTTTCAATCACTTACAAAACAAAAGATGATTTGAATTTAGGTTGGAGACACTAGGGTGTGGAAGCATCCTAAAAATTTTCCAAGCTCAACCTGTCATGCCTCAAGACCAGTGAGAAAAGGAAAATCAATGTGTTCAGGTCACCTACACTCAGTGGTCAAAAATATGAAAAACATGGTTTTGAGCTCCAAGGTGGAAACCAAAGGTGATTATAAGGTTGCTGCTGTGTAAATGAATTTTTCAAGCTTCAGGAATAAAAGGAAATACCAATTCAATGTTTTATGGCACCTTCAAATCATAAGGGGCCAAAGAAGGTAAAAAGCATTATCGTGAACTCCATAGTACAGGTGAGAGAATATTTTGAAACTACCAATGTGTGCATCCCTCCCTATAATTGTCAAAGGTGAGTTTATCATGATCCAAAGAGTAAGAGAAAACCAAGTCACTATTTTAAGGCACCTGCAAATCAAAAGTGGCCAAAGAAGGTAAGAAGCATGTTTTGGATTCTATGGTGTAGGCAAAGGGGTACTGAAAATTCTGCTTTATGTTTGAGTTCCTAAGGGTGTCAAAGGTAAACCTAGCATGCTTCAAGGATCAAAAGGAAAAGCCACTTCAATGTTTTCATGACATTTGCTAGGTGAAAGAGTTAAAAGGCATCAATAGGCCAAAAGGAAGTCAACTTTATGACTCAAAGCAAACCTGCAAAAGTAGAAGGTAAAGAAGATCGGTAAGAAAGGGAAAATCAATATTTTCAAGTCACCTACAAACATAAGTGTCAAAAAGGGTAAAAAAATGATCAGAACTTCATAACGTAAGCAAGAGAGGGCTTTGAGGTTAGTGCCATAGGAATCCTCCCAGGGGTTCTTTAATGAGATTGTCAAGATAAAATGACCAAAATAAAGGACAAAATTCATCATTTTATTGAGTTGCAGAGCAAACAGTGTAAAGGGCCAGTAAGAAGAGGCTTAAGAACATTAGGAAAGTGGGTTGTAAGAGATTAATTCAAAATACTTGAACCTATATAAATTCATCTCAACACTTCAACAAGTCATTTGTTCACTTGCAAAAAGTTGGAAACGTTTAGGAGGAAAAAATTTGAGTTTTCAAGAGAAATTCGGGCAAGTTTACTCGGTGCTGCACATTTAAGTCGGCGCTGCACGCTTGAATTCAGGCGCTATGCCCCTGGTGGTTTCTCCCTTGTGTTTTATCAAAGAGCTGCGCGCCTAGCAATGTGCTGCGCATTTGCCCGAATCACCCTACATCCTTGGCAAAAAACGTTCAGCGTTGCGCACCCGGAACAAGGCGCTGTGCCTTTGCCCGACCTGACACCCCGTTCACCTGGGCGCTGCTAGCTTGGCCAGGAGGGCCTCCACACCCCGTAGACACTCAAATCAACTCAAACACACCTTCAAGCTGCCACCAAAGGTATTTCAAGCAAAAAACTAAATGGTAAGTGGATGCCCTACCTTCCTCTACAAGCATTTTGATGATTTTTGAAGGAATGGAACCCTAAGGTGAAAATCTAAGTTTCATGCTTAAAACCACTGTTTAGCACTCATTCACCTGCCTCTAAAGGAAGACTAGTGATAGAAATGGGGTTACACTATTGGAGGTTGTCCATTCACCTGGCGTTGTGCCTACACTCACCCCATTCACCAAATCAGTCCTCTGCATCACAAAAAGATTGAAAAAGTCATTGCCTTCCTTCATATCCATTTGCCATTAGTGCAAGTTGTTGTCAAAGCAGAATTGTAACCAACAGTTGAGGTTGTACTTGATTTTTTCCTCTCACTCATATTCCTATACCCTTACACCTTCACTCATCCATCTCACTCACTTGTAAAAGGCTGCCTGTTTCACCACCATTCCATTACCTTTTTTCCATATCAGTTTCATAAGCAGAGCTAGGGTTTTTCTCAAATGAGAAGTGGTGAAAATGTCAAGAGAAGGGGGCAGTGATAGTGGTGAGGAAGGCCAAATGCCAAGGAGGCATCAACACAAAGGTGGAAAAATCAATAGGTTTGAGCCTCCAAACACAGATGAGTACAACAGGTACAAAGTCACCCTGAGCTAACTAGGCTATTCATCCTAAACTTGCATGACAAACAATCTAACTTTGTAGGGGTTACATTTGAGCTATCCTCAGATGCCATTGCCAATGCCACAAGCATACCTAGTGTAGGGAAGAAATGGTTCAAGCAGGCCAATCTGACTTAAGCTATTAGGAACCCTTCCTGAAGCCTAGATACCAAGGCAACTGTAAATCCATATTTCCTTTCTCACATTTTCTAGAGAGATATGCACCTTTTATGAGAGTTATCATGAAATATTTTACATGTGAGGGGAGGTTCTCTAGGATTTAATCCTATCATATTAGGTTGCTCATGCACTTTACTAGGGTTAAGATGCTGCACCTACCCCATTAACTCTACAGGAGAATTGAAAAAATGTCTTATATTGCACAAAAGAGAGACTATTCCTAGCAGATGCAAAGCTTATTTCATCACTCTTTGATCAAGATGGTTGTGTTGCATCAATTACAATAGAAGGACATTCTTGGGAGGTTTTCATTGCCCATGAGGTGTTCACCAACCCACAACCCCATCCTCAGAAAAATGTGCCCTCATCATCTCATCCTCCTGTCCCTACTCCACCACCATCTCCTGTTGATCATGTTTCACCATCTACAAATTTTCCTTCACCTCAGGACAACCCTCCTTCATCACCCTCTCACAATGCATCAGATAATGAGGGAAATGACACTGGACAATCCAATGACAATGAGGGAGAGGGTAATGATGAAACAAGCAGTGAAGAAGAAGGAAATGAAGAGGAAGAGGTCAGTGATGAGGTAGAAAACATGTAAAATGAAGGTAGTGATGATGTTGGAAATAAAGAGGAAAACAATGAGGAGTCAAACAAATCAGTCAGTGAAGAAAATGAAGAGGCAGAGACAGTGAGGATACAAATGAAGAAAATGGAAAAGATGACAATGAGGCAGATGATGATGATAATGATAGCAGTGGCACCAAGAGCCAAAATGTCAATGAAGCCGATGATAGCAGTAAAGAACACAATGAGTCTCACAACAATAAGGCAAGTAGCAGTGAGGAGGAAGGCAGTGAAAGTCATGGCAGTGAAACAAAGAGCCATGATGAAAGTAAAAAAAGTCATGTAGAAAAAAATTATGAGGAAAGTAGTGCATATGAGGAAGAGAGCAGCAATCATGATGGCGATGATATCAGTGGAGATAATAATAATGATGATGATGATGTTGACACTGATAATGACAACAATAATATCAGTTATAAGGCATAGAGCATGGAGACAGATGAGTGTAGCCATGAAATCCATAAGGATAGTGAGGATATCAATGATGATAGTGGTCATGATGACAGCACTGGTAAAGACATTGAAATGATCAAAATTAAACCTTTTCCTTTGACCTATCAAAGAGGAAAAAGGCATGTGTTTGCTGCCCTCAAGAGGCAAGGAGCCATGCCTACTACATCAATTAAGAAAATTGACAAAGGCAAAGAGAAGATCATTGATGAAGAGGAGGAAGACAATCATGAGATTGAAAAAGAATTTGAACTCATTCGTGTGAATAGTGATGAGGAAAATGAGGCAAAAATCACAAGCATACTGCTTCAAAGCAAAGATGCCCAAATTAGAGACTTGCAAACCAATTTAGATAGATCTAGAAATGTGATTCACTATTATGAAATTGAAAACAAGCAGTTGGAGGAACAACAAGCTATTTATGAGATCAGGGCTATCAGAGCTTGTAAAGAAGCTCAAAGGGCCCAAGTAAAGCTAGATGAGTTCATGGGAGTCTATGAAGAAAGTGAAGATGAAGAGGGGCATCTGTCTAGAAGGAGACCAAGAACAATGGGATTAAGGAAGGCCTTAGCCCGAGAGAGGGAGAAAGAAACAACGTTGGCAGAGCAACTCACTCCAAGTGAGATGCTTACCATGGAGGTAGATTATGACTGGGAGCCTTGGCTAGAGAGGGCCAACACATACTTAGAGGGTCAGTTAGAAAAGACAAAGAGAGACCTTGACCTCCAAAAGAAGATGGCCAAACATTATGCTTTGAGGAACAAAATAGCAAGGGCCAAGATTAAAAGATCCCTTGCCAAAATTCAAGCCCTCAAGGAGGCAAAAGGCCTTGAAAACCTTGAATTCCTTGCTGACGCTTCCCTACAGGCATCCCAAACACTATAAGCAAGGCAAATTCAAAATTTTGGCAACTTTTGACAAATTCGGTTTTTGACTGATTTTGAGGGCCAAGGGTGCAGCGCCACTAGCGCTGCGCTCTTTTTTGGGGCACTCTCTTGAGGACTGGTTTAAATTTTTGGATTTCTCTTGCCAAGTAAAGAATTCACAAAAAATTTCAAATCATTTGGAGTTGATTTGGTCCTCCAAAAGGGTAAAAAACATGCAAAATTTCACGTTTCTGCCTCATTTTCAAAGCTGGTGCTGCGCCCTGAGAAGCCTTGGGAGATTTAGTTTTTGAACAGGTAAATGAAGTCCAATAAAAAAAAAAAGGTAGTTTTGGAAAGTAGACTTGAACAGCTTTCCAATGAGCTAACATTGAGCTCATTTGGACACCTGGAAGGTCTCCAAAACTTGGTCACAAGACAAACTATTTTTCTGGTGCAGGCACTGCGCCCTTGGACCTCTGTGCTGCGCCCTTGCCAAAAAGTCAACAAAAGACACAAATTTATGGAAAATAGATATTTTGAGGTTTTTTTTGGGCAAATCACTCCAAATTTAGGTTTTTGAAGTTATTTTTCATTTATTTCATTAGATATTTTGTGCCTTGGGCCTTGCATGGTCTCTTGGACATAAATGACATTTATGAGTATTTAATGGTTTCCAAAACCCTAGTTAGGGTTTTTACCCTCCAATTCAATATAAGTAGAGCATGGAGGCCTCATTTTATTTTGTTGTTTGGATTATTATTGAGAGTAATACATAGAATTTGAGATTGAAGAGAAATTGGCTTTGGTTTTTGTGGATGGCTTGACTTGCTTGATAGTGGAGAAGGCTTCCTTGTAGGATTCATAAGCATAGTTAATGGTGATGTGTTCCTTATTTAGTTCAAGTCATATTGTGTTATCATTTTGTTCCATCTTTCTATTGCAGTAGGACAAAAGTTTTAGGCTAAGAAATGTTGTTTAGAGGCACCTTAGCTCTGTTTGTTATCTACTGCTTCTTTGTTTTCCTCTACTAAGTCAGATTAGGGAATTCTTGAGTGCTCTCTAGTCCCACTTAGTTTGTTTATCTTGAGAATGATTTAATGAAGCAAATGTCAAAATAGTTTTATGGTTAGCCCTGCTCTTTTTGATATTACTTAAACATTGTTTTTTAAGGTCTTTTACTTTGAATTATTCCTGATTAGGTTTAGCTAAAGAGGTCTATGATTTTCCATGCCCTTTTGTTTATCCTAAATAGTTTCTTTGTTGGTATTTATAGTTGGATTAATGAAGTTAGGAGTTCTATATTCTTTGATCTCTACTATGTCTCTATCTTAAATTTTTTCTTAGCTTGAAGGTGAAATCACTAGAAGATTTACAAGTTTCTTGCCTTCTATAGTTCATTGGATTGTTGTCTTAATACTTACTTGCCAGGGTTTAGTCAAAGAAGTTATTGGTATGCCTTGTCTTTGATTATTTCTTCATGCTTGGTAGTTTTAAAGACCATTCTTGTTTAAAGTATTTTTTGAAGGATTCTTAACTGCCCTTTTTTCACCTACTATGTTCACAAATTTGATGTTCATTTCATTCACATAAGCTTTTAGATCCATTTGACCATGTTAGAATTGCCCTGTGATACACCCTTGATCTATTGTTAAAATTTTCATGACCTTTCGTTGACTCCATAGTCCAATGGCTTAAAACTCTCTCACTCTATCTATTTTGCTTGACAACCTACCCAACCAACCAGCCAAACAAACTCTAAACCTAATAACTAGTCTAAAATAAAAAAACTGAAATCAATAAAGTTCACATCCTTTACAAAAACATAGAGAGAGCCCTCTCTGAGTCCAGGAAGGCTAGGTCCTAGGACTCCAAAGACTGGTTTGATGTTACCCTTGTCTTTTTGGTCATTTCCAATCTTCCAAAATTACAGGGACCTAACATAATGGAGATCACGGTGGGACCTCTGAGTAAGTAGTAGCCTAAATATATCTTAAGACTCACAGACCCTCTGTCAAACTCAGAAAACCCAAAAATAAAAATAAAAAAATGTTTAGATATGTTTTTGTAAATTGTTGGTGGTGGAACACAAGCATATATCCTCAAATCAGTAAAAAATATCCACCTGGAGACTCCACTAGCCCCAGTAGGCCTACTAACTCTACTAGTTCTTCTAGAATCCTCTAGGATTGTGTCAAATCAGTCCTAAGTAGTTTAAAGGTCTAGTCACACATTGTGAGTTCAGTAAATAGAAATGGAGTTTTGCCTTCTAAAAACAGTCATAAAATTCCAGCCTCTCTGTACTTTGGGTCTGAAATCTGGCTTCACAAAGGATCAACACCAGATCTCACCATGACCCAAACCCCCTACCATAGTTGATGACCCAAAGAAGATCTTGTGGAAGACTTCTAGGGCTGAAGACTCAACTAGTGTTAGAACAATTCAGAGAGCAAGTTCTGTCCCTAAAAATCTCACAACCTTGCAAGATCCCCAATTTGACTTACATCATCAAAGGAACCTATTCAGAACTAAGTCACAAAGTGGGATAGACCAGAAAATTTTTGAGCCTATCAACATACATCAGGGTCCTAGTAGAGAAGCCTCTCATTCCAATCCTTCCGATTTTCAGCTTCTCTAACAATTTGGATCTTTTCATTCCAAGTCTGCTTAAAATCATTTTGCTGGTCCAAGTAGATCTACCACACCCACCCATACCTCCAATGTGCAAACCACTCCACTCCATCCTCCACCTCCTCTCACAAATCCTCCCCTTGTAAACCCTCCTTGGTTTCCATTACCTCCCATCATGGCAGCATGGTATGCCCCCTTAGTGCTACCACAAATTTTACTACCTATGCCCTAGGACTACCAATCTAGAATCCCTCACTTTACTGGAGCTGACTCTTCAACTACCCAACAACATGTAGACAAAATGAATGATGCCTTTGACTATCAGGAAATAGAAGAGGAGACCATAAAATGAGGATGTTTGCCCAAAGTCTAGGAGGGGAAGCAAAGAAATGGTTTAAAAACTTAAATCCTAACACTATACATGACCTCCCTTCCCTCTATCAAACATTCATAAACAAGTGGGAAATTAAGAAAAACCCTCTTCAAATCCTCTTAGAGTATAACAACCTTAAGATAAATGTCGGGGAAAGTGTCCAAGACTACTGCACTAGGTTCAATAGTGTGTACAATGCACTCCCACCTCACATGAAACCTCCATAATGCCTAGCCTTAGTAAAATTTCCAGAGGGCTTTGATCCTGACATGGCCTACCAATTGAGGGAAAGAGATCCCATTGTTGGCCAGATAAATCAATCTTGTGGACAATTAGCCTTGATGTTGAGCAGGCCTTCCTAGGGTCCGAAGTAGGAGTTTCCTCTACTTTGATAAGCCTTGCACTCTTCCTCCAGGAGCACATAGAGGTATGCGATCTTTCCTCACAAAAGCTTAGCAGAAAGGAGTCTAAATCTCAACAACACTTCACCTCAATCACACACTAAATCTTGAATTCCCTTTGAGGCTACCCAATGCCTCTTTTTATAGTGCAGATGAGGAGGTTAGGGTTCCACCTATGAAGGGATAGAATCCTCCTTCAAAGGGATAGGCTCCTCACATCAAGGGGTTATCTCCTTAAGGTGTGGGATGCATGAACCTTACAAGAGCGTACTCACCCCAAAAAAATCTCATCCAGAAGCTTCTAGAATTGACCAAAAATCATCTTTTTCACTTTAATTTCTTGCCCTTTTGACTTTGACACGGGTATGCAGGAATTACACAGAGAAACTACATTCTGGAACGCAGGTAAGCTTCACATTACCTGTGTACCCCAGCCAGGAACACAGGTAAGCTTCACATTACCTGCATACCTAGGGTTTTGGAGTTTTTAAAGGTTTTTCTCCTGTTTTTAGGGCTTGACATGAGGAGTAGAGGTTGTAAGACTTGCAGAGGAGGTAAGTATGAGTGACAATGAGCTCATACAGTCAGCAGAATGTCAAGGTGACAATTTTTAGTGCAACATATTGCCCCCTAAAGTGCGAAGTCTGGAATAGATGAAGATGAAGTCTGTCATATATGAAGAGTGAAGTAATTTATCATTTCAAGGATCATCCTGTGGACACCCCAGTCGAAATATCATATCATCGCTGAGGTAGGCATTCCCATACTCAGATCAAAACTAACTAGAAAACTGATTTAAATTGTCTCGATACAGGAATGATTTTCAATACATCAACAGTATAGACATGTGTAGACACAGTATGGATGCAGCCATCTGTTTATGAATAGTCCACTGTATAAATGAATAACAAAATTCCTCGCATCCTGGATGGTAGAAACTAGATCCAGGGTCTTGATTTTCGCTTCTCGAACTAGTACGATCCTATCCATGTGAATGAATGTGTCGAAGTCAAACATGGTAGAAACCACTTAATTACCAGTCAATAATGTAAACTGTTAACAAGTGTGAGAGTAACCACCAGTAATGTCAATGACTCTCAAAGTACTCAGTACAATCCATGAAATGTGAATAAATTAGCTAAATTCGAACATGTCATGGAATCATTCGATCGAAGGTCAATGATGCAACCTGTCGTCGAAGGCGAGAAACCTGCCATTGAGGCATGCAGATTTCAAGGTATTGACGATTTCTAGAACAACTTCCTAGATAATGAGCTGTCATCGATAGAAAGTGATCTGTCGTAGGTAAGCCCACAACACGAAATCATAGATCAAGTTTTGAAGAAATATATTGGTAAGGACTGACTCAAGGATGGTCAAAATGGAAGACGAATATTTCGCAAATGAATGGTTTGTTTGAACTATCCTCTTGAACACATAACAACACTGCAGATGGTTTGGTGACAATTTACCCAAAACTAATACCCAGAAACCGGCTGAAGACTTTAAATATGGTTTGATTAACTGTTAGGCAAAGGATTTTCCCAACCCAGGTGAACAAAAGTGTCGTGTTCAAGAGTGGTTAATGGTTTTCCAAATAATCAAAATGTAACAAACAGGTTTTTTTTTTCTCTCTTTTCCCCCACCATTTCTGGCAAGTACCTCTTTAATTTTGACAAGCTTGAGGAGGATAAAATTTGCTTGTTTATAAGCTCATCCTTCGGATGAGTCCAACTTAGTTTAATATTTGAACCCTAAGGAGTGGTTTGTTCCTGCTTAAAATTGAACAAGTCCTTTACTGTTAAATTTTAACGAGTCCGGTATAGGAGAAACTCAGTGTTTTTACAATTTTAGGGAGTCAGAAGAAAAAACTTAAGAATACTCCATGGGGGTACTTTTTCGTAAATTTAGTCTCTCAAGCCTGAAAAAGGATAAAATAATGCGGGAGAGAACTCTATTGACCGTAATTAGTCAACGTATACCTTTTTCGTAAATAGTCCATTTCAGTCCGTAAAAGGGGTAAACTTATACTGAAGGGACGATCATTCATTTACTTTAACGATTCGAATAATCGAGTACTCGAAAACATTCATTTGAAAGTCGAAAAAAGGCTTAAAGAGAGCTACGAGGTTTCACTTTTCGTAGTTTTAACGAGTTCGAAAAAGGGTCGTCACTCATGGTTTTCATATTTCGTGATTTTAAGGTTCGAAGGATAAAATATCGTAGGCGACTTCCAATTTAATTTATGAGCAGGAAAAGACAGAAAGAACTTGGCATTTTCATGTGTTTTATGAGAATGAAAGATAGCAAAATCATCTCAGTATTTTCATGAGTTTAACGAGTCTTGAAAATAACCGAAATTGACTCGAGATAGGTTTCATTTTTACAAAAGCTTGAAACAGAGAAAAACTATGCTTTAGATAGGTTTTAATTTTTAATGCCCCTAGTAATTGATGAGCGCATGCCCCCCTGACATTTGTTCAACTAATGAATACCTAGTAATTCATAAATGGATGGAATGAAGGTTCATTTACGAATCATATGTAAAATTAGCTAAAAGTGTAAGAAAATTATGCAAAAACTGAAATAACTAACCTAAATATATGACTTAACATTTACGAGATCTGGTCAAAGACTCGACTCAATTAGGGGAGGATTTGTTTCATTTTTTAACGAGCTTGACACAGGAAAAGAACTATGCTCATGGCAACGTGTTTCATTTTTTAACGAGGTTGACACAGTAAAAGGAACTTTCCTCTTAATCCACTGATTCATTTTTAACGAGGTTGACACAGTAAAAGGAACTTTCCTCATACTTGATTCATTTTTTACGAGGTTGACTCAGTAACAGGAACCATCCTCAAAAACTACTTATTTCTAATCTACTAATCTACTCTCTACAATCTACCTATTGATTCATTTTTTAATGAGGTTGACACAGGAAAAGAACTATCCTCATGGAAGCTTTTTTCATTTTTTAAATGAGCTTGACACAAGAAAAGGAACTATGCTCTCGACTAACTAATTTGATCATGGCTTCCAACTAGAAGAAACACATGTCAATGGACACACCTTGATCATGGCTTCCAAGAGGTCTTCATTAGAAGGAAGAAAAGTTCTCTGGAAGGAACACATGCCAAGGGGCTCAAAAGGGATAAGAAAATTGCATTCAAATAATCCCATAGAGTATTCCATGTCAATTACCGGATCTAAGTCAAAGGAAGACAAGCAAATAGTGAGAGTCTCACTTACATCGGTAACTAAAAACATGGGACTAGTTGCCACATAATTAACCCATGGCGGGGTAGATACCACTTTAGAATCAGGAACATTTAGGGGTGTCATATTATTGGTAGTCAAAACAAGACTAGGGAACGAAAGCTAGTCTACAGTCACAATATTTCCATTGTGAGGGAAAGACATCACACGAAAGAGTGTCGATACTACAACTTTCATTGCATAGACATAGTCTCGCCCAAGGACTAAATTGAAATCCAAGGGGCCTCAAACTACCATAAGATCAATACAGACAGTTTTACCTTCCAAAGTAATAGAAAAATTAGGAAGGATCCCTAAAGGTTCACTAATGGTTTTGTTAAAAGCTTTCAGATTCTGGGTAATAGGCACAAGTTGAGGGGAACCCAAAGCTTTCCAAGAAGTTGAGGATAAAATACTAACAGAAGCACCTTCATCTACCTGTGTGCGGTGTATGTCCCTACCACCAAACTTCATAATGATTTGGAAAGGGATGGAGGAAGGAAGACGAGGTTCTGTCAGTCTATTCCAATCAAAGGAAAAGACCTCAGTACTTGGAGGGGGTTCTGTAGAAACAGATGAAATTCCCCCTAGCATAGAAGAATCTGATGTAACAAGAAGAACCTGAGTGGTATGAAGTTCACTCTCTACAGGGAGAATGGGATCGACCGAATGTGAAATCGAATAGACCACTTGATCAACTAATGGATCATCAACCTGAGTGATATGAGTTTTACTCTCCAATGGAAGAGTGGGATTGAATGTATTTGAAATTAGATCAATCATTCCGTCAGTTGACGGTAGGTTAGGATAAAGTTTACGGTAACCAGTTGGAAATTCTTGCTGTGGAATAGTAAGGTTTTCCAATAATTTTGAGGCTTCATCCATGTGAGGGAAAATGTGAGTTTGATGACTCCCTTTGCATAACTTACAAGGAAACCTAACTTTACTCTTTTTTTTTACGAGAGACACACAATATCAGATTTGATGGATCAACGGAAATTTGATGAGATTTTTTTGACCATACTTCCAAGACCTTTGAAAGAAGTGGTCAACCTTACAAAGCCTGCAAGGGTATTTGGGTTTACGATGCATGTTGGAGGTTTCCTAAAAATTACTAACATTTACAGCCATGGTTGGTTGGTTGAATTCTTTCTTATCTTGCTTCTTCTTCTTCTTCCCTTTCTTCTTCTTCTTAGTCACCTGGTTACTAGCGTCAAGGATTTTACCAAGCGAAGAGGAAGAAAGGGAGGAAGAAATATTGGGTGAAGAAGGTAAAGGGTCAACATGAGGTTGGTGATGTTGAGATGGTGAACTTTGTCGAGGTGAAGCATCCAGTTGTGGTGGAACAATTGGAGTATTCGAGGCCAACGGAGTTGAAAATAACTATATCGGTAAAACTATTGTAAATCCAGGTAATGATAATGTAGCCATATAATGAGGACCAACGCTTCCAAAGCAAGGAAAATTACTAGGATTCTCGTTAAGAGGGGTTCCTTGGTTGGTAAATTCTGGAACAGTTATTATCTTCAATTTAAATAAGACTGCAATAACAATTTCAAAACTAAAATTAAAATTCACAATCCACCTAACAATTAAAATTCACAATTCACACCTATGGTCTCTAAAAGTAAAAACAAACAAATTAACACGCGCTATCAAATCTAGGAGTCAAACCACACACAAACAGTAGATTCTCGCACTAAAAACACTAGTTGGTGATGAAATCCAACGTCGTAGAATTTTAATGCAGAAATGGCGGTTGGAACAGTTACCCTGACAACCTGCTTAATGAAACAGACTGGCACAAGTTTCTTCATAAAACCGTCTCGAGTGAACAGAACCCCCCAGAGAGTCCAAGTGAGTATAGTCGACGTCTGCTCCAGGTACAGTGAGATCTTTCCTTCACCGTCACCATAGGAATAATCTTAAGTTTATGGACACTAAGGTTACCAACAACAAAAAATACAACTGGGGGAACTGTCTACGATCCAATTCTACGTGCAAGGGCAGAGTAGCAAAGCTCAATCCCCTTGAAGGCTCCTTGACATGGTCAATCTGAGGTTTACCAACAAGTGACCCCAGGCTCCTCGACAATGGTTAATCTGAGGTTTGCCGTTTGTAATGCGTGCAGATCTTCTATCTTCCCCAAAGAAATAGAATTTATTGTCTCAAAGGTTTGGACATGATGTCGTGATTAACTCCTTTAAGAGAAGCTTCCCAGATTATACCAATTACAATTGGATTTAATTCCTACCGCAAGATTTATCTACTTGTTTGTTTTAGTTGCTTTGGAAAGTTAACTACAACCTACTCCAAAGCACTAATCCTGAGCTAGATTGGTGGAAAGAGACCTAAAAATGTAAAAATTACTAGATGAATTTTAATTAAGCGTTGTTTTATTTAGGCTGTTATTACTCAAAAGGGTAAATGGATATGAAACCAATGGTGTTATGACCCGACCCAAAACTGAATGCAATCGAATATGATAATGTAATCTTTTCAATTCAATGAATCCTAACTAAAGTCAGCAGAGATTTTCCATTCACTTCCAACAATGCAAAAAATTGATCACTAAGAGAAAATATAACAAATTCTCTAATGCACTAATTTCATCAAGAAAACCTAATGCAAATCAATTCCTTTTTTTTTTTTTTGGTTTTGTTTTTTGTTTTTTGTTTTTGTGTTTTTAAAACAAGCATAAAAAAATGTAAATTCAAATTAAAGAGAACTAATCTAAATCTACAATTGATTTTTAATAATGTAAACTATGCAGTTGTAATCTATGCAAAATTTACTTGAAAAGTATGCAAATGTAATCTATGCACATTTTTCATTCATATTCTGAAAATGAGAATTCTAATTATGAAAATGTGATCTATGCAAGATAATTCTCAAACACAAAATGATTCTAATGTAAGCTAAGAACCAATCAAGTGTAAGTAAAGAAAATTGGGTGAGAGTTCCAAAGATCAAAAATAAAAATACTCAAAGGCGATTAACACTCATACACAATTTAGCCCCCCCCAGCGAATGAGGGGGAAATTGTTTTGCAAAAACAAAAGCAAAAAGATGCAAAATTGTGAAAATACTGAGACAAACCTCCAAGTAATTACCAAAGGAAATCAAATTAAGAATTTCTCAAAAAAGAGACTCAAAACACCCAATTAACTTAACGGAGATGAATGAGATAAAAAATTTGCTGAAAGAAACTCATAAACAAGGCTTTTTGACAGAAAAATACAGATCTGGGTAGACACTAGGAATTCTAAATCAAATCTAAACTAAACTGAAAGAAGAAATCTAAGTTTTTCAAGACTTTTAACAGGGTCTGCAACAATGTGCGGTCCCCATAAAAGTTCAAGAAAAACAAAAAAAACTTCAAAATTTTTCAAAGAAAAGTAAATCTAAGTTACCCAAGCCCATACAAATCAATCAAAAATCAGAAAAAATAATTTTCTCAAATCAAAACAAAGGAAAATCAAAACAAGTTCTTTCCCCAGCGGAGTCGCCAATTTGTTGGTTGGATAAATCAATCTTGCGGACAAGATCGATCTCCATAGTGTCAGAAGACAATCTAGCAACAAATGAACAACTAAGTTTATCTTTCTCCAAATATATTCATTTTACAATTAAATGCTATAAAGGTGTCGATCCTACCTTAGATCCAAACACTTATTTGCAATCATAGTTCTTCTGTCACATCAATAGTTCTTCCGTCGCAACAATAGTTCTTGCGTCGCAACAATAGTTCTTCCGTCGCAACAATAGTTCTTCTGTCGCTTGAAAGTGTCGTCTTTAAAGACCTGTAATCGCAAACAAACAAATATTAAATAGCACCTGTATAACAAATAATTATAAAACATATCTATCATAGTGATCAAGGAATCTATGAAATAAACGATAAAACGACAGCTTATTGAAATAAACAATCGAACGACAATTTATTGAGAAAAACAAACTTGATTGTATTAACATTGAAATAATAGAAGAACCTTACAACCTTAGCCTTGATGATGAACAAGCCTTCCTGGGGTTTGAAGAAGGAGTTTCCTCTACTTTGATAAGCCTTGCACTCTTCCTCCAGGAGCACATAGAGGTATGTGATCTTTCCTCACAAAAGCTTAGCAGAAAGGAGTCTAAATCTCAATAGCACTTCACCTCAATCACACACTAAAGCTTGAACTCCATTTGAGGCTACCCAATGCCTCTTTTTATAGTGCAGATGAGGAGGTTAGGGTTCCACCTATGAAGGGATAGAATCCTCCTTTAAAGGGATAGGCTCCTCACATCAAGGGGTTAGCTCCTTAGGGTGTGGGATGCATGAACCTTACAAGAGCATACTCACCCCCAAAAAATCTCATCCAGAAGCTTCTAGAATTGACCAAAAATCGGCCCACAAAAACGCTGTGCCCTTTTAATTCCCAGCGAGTTGCGCCAGACGTGCCTTAGGCACATTCTTGGGCACGGTGTTGAGGAGGCAAATCCTCTGCCGGACGAGCGATCCTATCTCCCGGCGGGGAGTCTGTGACGGAAAAAACAAAACAATGTGGCTCGGCTCCTAGTTACGAATGGAAAGACTGGGGATAAGAGCCTACCTGGATTCCAA